>OY740768.1:24265619-24800036 GCA_963513935.1 Aphrophora alni | reverse complement strand
TCATTCATGCAAGACCTCCTTCTGCTCGCCCGAACGCAGAGGGCTATATATTTTTCGAAACTTACACTAGACTAAATAATATACGTAAAACAATATACTTCATATACGTATGTCTTCATTCATGCAAGACCTCCTTCTGCTCGCCCGAACGCAGAGGGCTATATATTTTTCGAAACTTACACTAGACTAAATAATATACGTAAAACAATATACTTCATATACGTATGTCTTTATTCATGCAAGACCTCCTTCTGCTCGCCCGAACGCAGAGGGCTATATTTTTTTGCGATACTTACACTATTCTAAATATACTACTAACTGTACTTTAAACAATTATATTAGTACTCTCTACTTTTAGGATAACTTCACTGTACTTTAAACAGTGAGTTAAAACTATAACTGTATTTTTAATAGTTAGTAATAAACTACTTTAAGCTTAACTTAATACTACTACTCACCAGAATACAAAGTGAAACTGACAGTGTAGATGATCGGTTAGAGTGTAACAGAACGTGCAGACAGTGGGTTACTGAATGTATAATCTAGCCTTGCAAATACCTATATATTATCTTAATAGAGAGGGAAGGGGAAGAGGAGTGGTTTGAGAGCCGCCGACCCCGATCCAATTGACCCGAGGCCAACGTGATTTTCTATAATCAAAGACTTGTTTTGATTAATCTAATACGAATATTTAATACAACTCACTCATCACCTGTCAATTCTATTTATATTACAGACAACCTTTTTGTGTAAAATACAAACAATTGTTAAAACAAACACTCAGTTTTTATTTACAAATATTTATCACTTTGTTAATACTTCTAACAAATAAAGACATTTTCGTTTTCTTACTCGTAGGTAAGTACATTTATAAAATGTAAATATATAACGTTAGAGACACAAGTATGTTTCATCGTTACAAGTGACACTCACAGTAAGAGAGAGAGAGAGAGAGAGAGAGAGAGAGAGAGAGAGAGAGAGAGAGAGAGAGAGAGAGAGAGAGAGAGAGAGAGAGAGAGAGAGAGAGAGAGAGAGAGAGAGAGAGAGAGAGAGAGAGAGAGAGAGAGAGAGAGAGAGAGAGAGAGAGAGAGAAGAGAGAGAGAGAGAGAGAGAGAGAGAGAGAGAGAGAAGAGAGAGAGAGAGAGAGAGAGAGAGAGAGAGAAGAGAGAGAGAGAGAGAGAGAGAGAGAGAGAGAGAGAGAGAGAGAGAGAGAGAGAGAGAGAAGAGAGAGAGAGAGAGAGAGAGAGAGAGATGAGATATAACTCAATACTTGATATAATTTAAAAAAAATTCCTGAATGATCAAAAGTTGGTCAAAAGAGAAAAATAAAGTGATCTAATCTAATAATTAAAAAAAAGTCTTGAATGATCAAAAGTTGGTCATAAGAGAGGGAGAATAGAAGCTGATCTAACCCCAATAAAGTGATCTAACCCAAGAATACAACTGATCTTAACCTTTTTAACAAATTGAGTTGGACTGATAGTCTACAATTTTGTCACTTGAAAATTATTTACAAATTAACACAAAATACATACAACTTGTTCTTTTTCATCGTATACTACCTCAATACACTATCAACACAAATAAAATATTGTCATAGACTATACTACTTCAATACACAATCAACACAAATAAAATATTGTCATAGAACTACCTCTTAACTTGAGCCTGTATTCGTCGTATTGTTGAATTTAAATACTGATGGCCGTCTAGTGTGTCCATTCTTTGTAAATCAATAATGCTCTCGCTCGACATGATGGATGAAGTATGACTCTAATAGATTCAAAGTTGGTGGTTTTATACAGTGAGGATTGACCTAACGATACAGATCAACCAAAATGATACCGTTACGGTGATGTAAAAACTGAACTGGAGGCATCAAGAATTTATTGATTCACAAAATTAAAAGGTTCAGAAAACCTGTGTAACAACTGATTTAAATAAACTTTCTCTAATGGATGTTCAGCACTTAACTGGTGAATTAAGTTTAGCATATTTCCTATTCGAACAGGCTGTCAGTGTGATCACCATAAATATTTTTAAATTAGAGTTTATCATTATCTCTTAATGTAGTGTTCGCTAAAGCTGTGGTTATCCTTGACCTTTACAAATTCTGTCCTCATTCTGTTTCAGATGGTGCAATCTCTAAATATAGGCCTATTTATTCAGAAAGTGTTATAATATACATAGTAGAGGTACATGAAATAGAAAAGTGCAATATTGCAAAAAAATCCAATGTCCAATAACACGTCGCGGACGCTGTCTCCACATACAATGTATAACAAGAACTAACATTTTTGGCTTAAAATAAATTATAACATCTAAATGGTCCGATGTGTTTTAATTAAAAACCTTAGATATAATCCAATTGTCAAGGTTAAACCAAAGAGTCGAACCCGTAACGAAAGAGTTTTTCGCGCTTCGCGATTTTATTACAACTTCCATAGAGCAATATCTGTCTACAGAACGACTATTTTGAATTTGCTGACGTGAATGAAAAGAAAAGAAAAACTTCAAATCTGTGTATACGGTTTTTATTCAGCTTACAGTTTTTATATATTTGCTTAACGACTTTATTTTATACCCTTTAGACTAAAGGAAGACGGTGAGAGTAGATAAGATTCAGAAAAAAAAATTTCAACTGGGCTTGAACCCTTTGGCGGGTTCACACTATGCATAGTTGAAACTATAGCTAGATAAGGATGCACTTTCCAAACTGAGATACTTCGCTCCGCCACAGCTTGTAGCGTAGAGAATTTAAACTATTCAGTCAATTAAAATTTTCACACAAAGTAAAATAAACACTCTGCCAAGAGATTGTCAAATTTGAATTATGTATACAAAACCATAATCTCTTTCGACTTGTGATGCGTTATGAGGAACAGTTATCTCTACTCATATAGATTGACATTCTGGTAGGGTGTAGATGAATCATCAACCGCCCCTGGAGATTCATCACATACCTCGAAAATTGAGATGGCAGTGGATCAACAGTTGACAGTAAAGCCTATGACTTAGGAAATAGGCTTTCAGACAGTTCGACTTAACTCGAATGAGTCGTTTTATTTTACAAAGTTATTATTTCGGGCTTGGTTTCGTGTATTATGGCGTTCACGATATCTCGGGAAGGCCAATTAAATTGTCGCAGGCGGATATATATATCAGGGTGAGATAGTAGTAAGCCTATAGCCACGACCCTCATAGTTGTTTGGAGTTACTTTTAATAATTAAATGTAAGATTTGTGTTTTAGTTTATTATAATTAATTGATTCATTAAGAGTTGGTTACCTGGAGTGGTTATTGGTCTAGGGGGAGTGGGAGATGAGAAAACTTAGACCTCAAACGGGATGGGTGAGCACGTTTTCAGTAGTTAACCTATGTTGAGTCTGCTAATCCCTGTATTAATTAGTTAGTTTCACCCAAGCAACCATAACGCGTTGCAACCATGAAATTGTATTTGATATATGGAATTTTATACGTTTCGATTTCCAACCATTATGGTAGCTCGATTCCATCCAATAAAACATACAATGTGCAATTTAAAATAATGACGTAAAATCCAATATGCTTGATTCTACACAGCAGAAATATTCTTTGAACTTAGTTTAGTGCCAAATTTTAACAACTTTAACAAATCATTGTTTGAATCTTACTTTATATTCCAGACATTGTTTACACCCTCTCATATATTAAAAAGGAAGGAAATCCTCGATCCAGTCCAGTGGAGTCAGGAAATAAAGAGATTGGATTACAAGATAAAGAATGCTTTGATCTCTTTATAGTACACCGCGTTGCTTTGCAGGAAGTATAAAAGACAGAGGCAAGGAGCCGTGTGCACACACAAAGCAGAAAGTTGCATTTTATGAAAATTGTTTCTTACGGTATGAATTGTACGTTAAAACTTTTAAAGAAACTAATAACAAGTTACACGGTGATTCAAAATTGCATGACAATATTCAGCAGCGCAGAAATGTACCATAAATGAAAATGTTACCAGTCGCAGTTTCAAAATAGTGAATGGTGTTTTAATAATAATTTAAATATTATTTATTTCTCCCCATAAGTTTGTAATATTTCATTTATAAAAAAAGAAGAAAAATAAATACAAGGTTGAGAAATTTGACTTAAATTGATAACAAAAGTGACTAAAATGTTCCAGAAAAATTATGAAATTTTTAAGAAGGCAGACTTTCAATTTTTTTAGATATTTAACTTTAAACGAACCGGTAAACTGATAAAGGATTATAATATTATTATTAACAATTATTATAATTCTATAATATTTTGTTTAGATTACCAAAAATGGTTTACGTTTTCTTGGGTGTAATTAGCAAGAAATTATGTTATTAGTTTATTTATTGATTATCCTTTGACCTACATCTTTAAAAGAGGAAAATCTTCTGTCTCTTGTAAATATTTTGTAATGTTAATGGTTTTTGAAATAATCGACATTAAAAATTCTAAAGAACCACCATTTTTAAAATGTACAAATCTTGATTTCAGGTATGAAGACTGGAAGATTTACATAAATAATACGTATAGACTAAATATTTCTTCATTAAATATTTACTCGTACTTCTAAAGATTTTTTTTTTTTTTTTTTTTTTTTTTTTTTTGTAGAAACACAAAATGGGCTACAGATGGAAAAGGAATAGGTTCCGAACCTGTGTTTATAGAAACGTTTTTCTCATTTTTAACTCTAGATCCTTATGGTCCTAACTTTGCCTCAAAAATGAAGACTATTATTATTATTAATATTAAAGACTATTATTATTAGAATCAGCTTCCTAAATATTGCAGTGGAATTTTTTGTCATCCCGTATTTTTATTTGATTAATTAGGATCAGTAGAGAGCAAATTAAAAAAGTAAAACATATTGTTATTTATTGGGGAATTTTCTAATAGAAAATTTGTGCGATCTTCCATATGCCAGAAAATAAAGCAACCACCTATGTATATTTATGTTTAAAGTTTATGAAAGAAAGACTCGGCAAAACTCGGTGTTCAAAACGTCCCAGTACTATTGAATAACACTTGAACGTGGAAAACAACTAGATGTCGCTATCTTGCTCCAATAAAATTTTGCGGCCTCTCAAATGTCCAAAAATACTAACCTAACGTATTTTTATTATTGAAAAATAATAAAGCTACAAAATATCCAGCGATTTCTTTACTGTATTTTGATTGTGAAAATGGCTGTTAACAAAGCAACATAGGGGATATTTGTACTTAGTAGACTTATAAATAATTGTAGAACTTGATTTCTGAGATGGTATACTTGATAGAATAAAAATGTGAACACAAATTAGTATGTTTGTTTAAATGCCAACGCGCTTCAGTGACAAAGTCGTCATCTCCAGTGATGCACGGGCGATAAATGAACTAACTATAGGCCTAACTTTTATAAAACTAAATATTTTATAAGAAAAAATATTTTGCTTATTGTATTTTTTTTATTTAACAGTTTAATGAAGAGCTTTTTATTAGGCTCGAAATATTTGAGCTTAAAAAATATAAACAACTACCTTTTTGAAAATTATTAAAATAAATCTTTGTGATTTAATCTATTTCTCGAGTTGTTTTTTTTTTTTTTTTTTTTTTTTTTTTTTTTTTTTTTTTTTGTAAAAAACAAAATGGCGGATAGACTGATAATCAAGCGAAATTCGTCTATACGTTATTTGATATTTTTTGTTGAGTATAATTTGAAAATGAATACACAGTCCACCTGTTTTGAGACACCCTGTATATATAAGTATGCATAGAAGTAAAGTTTAGTGATTTGATTGTTACAAACTGCTCTTAACTTTTAATAAGGAGTGATCTCGAGAGAGAGAGAATTTCAAACATTTTTCTTCTTGTATTTTGTAGCAGATGACGTTTCAATTGTATAAAAGTTGATGGGTCTTGCTATTTACCCACCATTATGTCAAGCTGTAACTCGTTTGAGTGTAATTACTCTAAGTACAAAAATGAAGAATTAAACATGGTAAATTATTCGGACTGTAAGTGTTGTTTCTAGTGCAGTTATTTTTAAGATGATTTGTTGATTTTCTGACATACTAGGGACTGAAACTCTCTTACAAGAAATGTAAGCCTCAATTAAACAAAACATATAAATAAATTACAAGTTACTTCCTAGTTTGTTATTTTTTGTACAACAAGCAGAGTAGCTAAAGAGAAAATACTTATTGTTAATTATAAGTAATCGGGGTCGTGACAATCCCGAGTGAGTCAAGCTGGATCCTACACTTTGGGCTAGATCCCTCTCTTTCATCTTTCTTAATTAATTTGGTTTCTCTGGATTAACTCTTGTTCTCTTCCTTCCCTAACTCTATTAAAATATTGAAAGGCTAGGGTAGGGTAGGTTAGGTAAGATTAATTAGATCTTTAATTTATGTTCTTCCTTTTTTCATCTTTTTTAATTTATATGTTCATCAAGGCGAAGATGACAAAGAGGTTATTAACAATAAAATATTTAAAAAAAATAGTACACCTTATATTTAATAATAACACCCTCACTTGTTTCGTAAAGGCGCTAAAAAAGATCTGTGTGTAATTCTATTGGAGCTATCAATATTATTATACTGTACTTTTATAATAGATATATTTTTGTACCCTGTGCTGTGGAAAAAGGAAAATGGTAATTTTACAGCCTCAATGTAAATAAAAATAATAAAATGTAATTTTTATAATTTTTCAAGAACCAGTATTAAACAAAACCAATATTGAAATTACCATTTTCTTTTTTTAATGACCTAAAACTCAAATTTACTCACTTTTCAGTGAGTTTTCTTATTGTAATAATTCAAATCAGCATTTCCTAGTTTATACAATATGGATTAATCTAAGCAAATAATACCGTCAGGAACAATTCTTTTTAGGAATTCATTTTCATTCATTATATTTTATAGCCATATATTTCCCGCATTGTGTATTTATATCTTGGCAGTTTTGCCAACATAAAGACTGTAAATTGTATCTGAACCCAAGCGGCAACGAAGGCAAATAAATATATTAGTTCAGCACCATTTGCTTTCACTATGGCTTTAAATTTGACTTATATTGTTATCGGGCATCTAATTTACTAAAATATAGAGGAAAATGTGTGGTGAAACAAAGAAAATAAAAGACGAAGGGAGAAGTTTACGAATTGTAATAAAACCGAAATTGATGAAGTAGAAATTTATTTGATAAAGGTCAGTTTCTTCAGATAACATGGTATTTGATTTGAAAGTTTCGAATATATAAAAAAAAAAATTTAAAGTGTTTGGAAATGGATCTGTCACGGTTTATAAATTAATGGATTGCGAGCAAATAGATTTACAAAATTATTTAATTCTTTTTTTTGAAATTATTTGTTACAAATTAGGTTTAGGTTACAAATGGAATTTCGGATTAATATTGTCTTCATACGCTGTGACTAGTACTTTCCACATAAAAAATTAGTAAAACTTCTTTAAAAAACAGTATCTAAAAGGTTAATATTAAAAATAATAAACTAGGTGTGGATGATTTGTGATATTTCAATATAGATATTATAACGAAATCAATAAGCTTTCCAGTAATGGTCTAATATTTTAAAAAGAATATAGAAATAGATACATTTGTTGGACACATGTTAAACGTTTTATGATAGCCGACAAAGGTGAAGCATTAGGGGGATATGTTATAAATCAGTCAGAACACCATTCACAACTTTAAAGAAAAACACTTAAATTATACCCAGAATCATTGTAGGCAATTAAGTCATAAATAACTATAATATTAGAAACTTAAGGAGAATCACACACAAAACTCATAAAATGTAACGGGACAATAGTTTTCTAAACTGTCACAATTTTAAAACATTAAAACTTGATTGGCTGACAAAAAGTAGATGCTTACGTTCATTGGTTAAAGTAAATTAAGAGAGAGGGAATAAGTATTTTTTAGCATCGACAAAGTAAAAATTATATAGAGAGTCTTGGGGAGAAACTCAAACCATAGGGGGGTCGGCGAAGTAAAGTCAACAGTATTCCTAATGTAGAAATTGGTATTTCCTATAAGTTATAATTCCAGTTTAGTAATAGTAAAGTAATAATTGTTTTTTAACACGTATGTTTTAACCGTGTTTGTGTTTACAAAGTAAAAGTATTTAACACTTTAGTAATCTTCGTTGCAGTACTAAAGAGGTACATCTATAAAGTGTTGAGTGCATCTTCATGGTAATTTGAAGTGAATCATTTTATTGATAAATCACATAGTACAGTGTAGTGTTTGGTGAACATCGTTAACCAGTAATAAAGTGAAAGTTCTTCACTCAACTAGCAGCACTGGATTACTTACAAAGGAATACAACAAAAGTGGATTTGGTATTGTACTAATTATAGACTTTAATTGAAAACTAAATTGTTAAAATTGCAATTCTCTGTATTATTAAAATTTCACTCACTGTATTAATTGTTCATTAAAGAGCTCCCCCTGAGCAAATAGTTTGAAATATAAAACAAAACAAAAGTAATTAGAAATTAAGTTCAAATAAAATTAAATATTTCAGAGTTAATGTTAAAGAGTATATTTGGACTTCATCATTAATAACTTTCCTTATGTGTTGACAATCCAAGGTATGACTAATTAATTCATAATTTTGATTTATATAATATTTATGAAATTATAATAAATAATTATCGTTAGATAATGGCGCCCAAGTGTCAGGCATGAACAAGCAGTGAGTGAATTATTGTTAGCATAAGTATAATAAGGTTAATTACAGGAAGTGTATGTTAAATTTAAGAAGAAGCAAACGCCTCTGTTTTAAGGGTACAAGTATGTTGCAAACAAATCAAGGGTCGGGTCAGAACACGCCTGAAGTGTTCGAAGTTAATAATCAATTGGGGGAAAGTTTTGATGTTATTTCGGGGAAAGGATTAACAGGGGTAGATAAAACAATAAATGAAGTTAATGTGGCGGGGACAGCGGCGTCGGTAACGTCCGAAAATTTAAATGTAATGGAAATGTTAAAGGCCCTTATGGAACAAAGTAAAAATTTGGAAAAAAATATGGGAGAAAAATTGGATCGGCAAATGGAAAATATGCGGGAAGAAAATCGACAGTTTATAGCGGTATTAAATAATAAAATAGAGGGAGTTGAAAAGTCGGTAATAGAAAAAACTAAGGAATTAATAAGGGAACAGAAGCAACAAACCGATGAATTAATTAATAAGCAGAATGTAGAAATTAAGGTAGTTAAGGAACAACAGGTACAATTAATTAATCAAGTAGAAGGTAAACTAAATATCATGGAAAATAAAATTAAACCGCTGGAAGAAATTGAACAACAACGAAATAATTTAATAAAGAATTATGAGGGTAAATTTAAGGAATTAGAAGATCGGCTAGAATCGGATATAGGATCTAGTAAGACGGTAGCTGAACGAATGGAAATTAGGTCGTTGGGATTCACGGGATCAGAAATTAACCCAATGGAGTTTTTAGAGGCAGTAACCAGGTTACACGATAAATATTATAAGGGCAAGGATTTAGAGTGGTTAGATATTCATTTTTGTGAACAAGCGCGAATTTGGTGGAAGTTATGTGGTAGAGGCTTACGAGAATTTGAAAAATTCACGGAAATTTTCAAAAACAAATATTGGAACGAATTAAGGCAAGCGGAAATACGAGATGAATTGGAATTCGGGCGCTATTACGTCAGTTCAAACCAGTCTATGCTAGGGTATTTAGAAGAAAAACTTTTGCAGTATAGTTATCTAGAACCAAGGTTAAGTGAGTTACAAATAATTAGAAAAATCGTCAGACATTTTCACGCCAATGTGGCTACTGCTCAAATAACTAGGGGTATTAAAACTAAGGAGGAATTAATTAACCTAATAACAGAATTCCAACATGCATTTAATAACCATCGACCATTCGAAAGTAAAGGGGAAAAATTGCACTGGGTCAATGCACCTAGACAGCAGGGAGAGAGAAAGTTTTATGACAGTAGAGACCGACCATCAGAAACAACACAAAGACACCCTAAGTTTTATGCAGGCCAACGAACTTCAACCAAGGCAAGTGAAGAAAGTAAACTATGACAAAACGATATCGAACCAACTGACCTCCCTTTACCCTCCATTAACAACAATTTTACCGATGTACGTGACTTACTGAATAAGGATGAAGATTCCGAAATTACTTTAGGAAACATTAGTATAGAATGTCCTAATATAGATATTAAAATTGCTAATCATGATTATACCGCATTAATAGACACTGGGAGCGAGTATAATGTTTTATCAGAAATGTTTTACCGTAATAATCATCATCTATGGGGAGATCATGCTATATTAAGCGTAGCCAATACGAGGGTTATCGGAGCAATTGGTAATCGTTCAAAAAATATAACAAAACAAATATTACTAAATGTAACCGTTAATCAAGAATCAATTGAAACACGTTTTATTATTGTACCTGGATTAATAAAAGATTGTATTTTAGGTATAGAGTTTATAAATAAAAATCAAGCTATACTTAATTTTGTAGAAAATTCAATGGAACTAAATCTAATGAATCAAGAGAAACAGGAATGTAGTAAAAATAAAATAAAATTTGTCAATTCAGATATAATCGATAGAATAGAAATTAATACTTTATTAATTGGACCAGAAGATAATAAACTGAAGGAGGAGGCCATTAACAATAAGATTATGGGAATCACCATGTTAAATCAGGAAGAAAAGGGACAACTATGTAAACTTTTAAATAAATATAAAGAGGTGTTTAGTAGTAAGCCAGGGCGTATAACGACTTACGAACACGAGTTTAAGGTCACTGACCGTACGCCATATTGTAAAAGGAGTTGGCCGATTGCAATTAAGTATAGGGATGCAGTTGACAAGGAAATTGAAAGAATGTTATCGTGTGATGTTATAGAGAGAGCAAACAGTCAATATATTAATTCTATAGTGCCGGTAATAAAGAAAGATGGAACTGTTAGGATATGTTTAGATGCTAGGACAATCAATAGCCGAACATTACCTGATTACGAGGGCAGCCAGCCAATACAAGAATTATTAACTGAATGTGGAGGATATCAAATTATTAGTAGCCTTGATCTTACGAATTCATTTTGGCAAATCCCACTGACAGAATCGTGTAGGGATTACACGGCATTCTTATATAAAGGATTATGTTATCGTTTTAAAACTGTACCATTTGGATTAAATACCAGCTTAGCCAGTTTAACTAGGGGGCTAGACTCAATTCTAACTCCGGAAGCTAAGAAGTTATTAATTACTTATGTAGACGATTGTCTATGCTTATCAGCTAAATTTTCAGAACATTTGCAACATTTGGAGCTCATCTTAGATTTATTTCTAAAGAATCACTTAACCATTAATTTTGAAAAATCACAGTTTTGCCGAGAGGAAGTCGATTATTTAGGGCACATTTTATCTACAAATGGAGTCAGACCCCAACCAAACAAAATTGAAGCAATAAAAAATTTTCCACGGCCAAGGAATGTCAAAAAATTGAAAGGATTTTTAGGCTTAGTAAACTTTTATAATAGATTTTTAGATAAACATGCGGAAATTGCACCACCAATACAGGAATTATTAAAGAAAGACAGAAAATTTGTTTGGACTAAAGAAGTAGACTGTAGTTTTCAAATGATTAAGGATCAATTTTTAAAAGATATTATTTTAAGTCACCCAATTCCAAATCAACGATATTATCTTCAATGCGACGCTAGTAATAAGGCCTTAGGAGGACAGCTATATCAATATAGAATGGATAATAAAATAGGTGTAATTGCGTATACAAGTCGGACATTTAAGGGGGCCGAATTAGCATATAGTACCGCCGAAAAGGAGCTACTTAGCGTAGTACATTGTTTAAAAAAGTTTAGGGGTTTTCTTTTAGGAAGTCCAGTTACTGTAATCACGGACAATAAAGCAATAACATACGTAAAAAATTGTAAACTATTAAATGCTAGAATGACCAGGTGGATATTGCTAATACAAGAATATAATATCACGTTTCAGCATTGCAAAGGAACGGAGAATATTGTAGCTGATTTATTAAGTAGAAACCCTGAAGATAATCCCTTTTTGGAAGAAACAGAAAAAGAAACTTTGATTCGTATAGCATTAATTAAAAGAAAATTCAATAATAAAGCACTAGAATATTTAAAGCAAATAAAAAATTATCAAAATCAAGATTGTAAATTAAAAATTCTAATGAATGAAATTAAATCTGGAAATAATAAATTAACAAATAACCATAAAATAATTGAAGGAGAACTGTATAGAAGGGACCGAGATCAATGGAAATTGTACATACCAAGTAGTATAATTAAGGATTTAATTTTAGCCATACATGAATATTATGGACATTTAGGAATAAGTAAATGTTATGCCACGTTTAAAGAAGATTTTACGGGAGATCAAGTAATCAAAACGATTAAACAATTAATCAAATGTTGTGATACCTGTCAGCGGTGTAAATATGATCAACGTCATAGAAACGCAGAGATGAATTGTATTGTACCGGATAAAAAAGGGCCGTTAATCTCTGTAGACTTTTATGGACCGTTACCTAGAGGAACCAGAGGCGTAAAATACATTTTGGTAGTAATCGATTGTTTCACCAAATATGTGAAATTATACAAATTGAAAAATACAACCACTACAGTAACCTTAAACAGATTACAAACTTATTTTAAAGAATTTGGAACACCGGAAATTATTCTTAGCGATAATGGAACCCAATTTACAGCTAAACGATGGAAGGAGGGGCTAAAACATGTAGGCGTTAAAGCAAAATTTACAGCTATACGTAATCCACAATCCAACCGTGCTGAACGAACTATGAGACAATTAAGTCAATTATTTCGAATTTTGTTAAAAAATCAACACCATTTGTGGAGTACCGTATTACCAGACATAGAAAATATAATGAATAAAACCTTTCAGGATACGATTGAAATGACACCTTTCGAAGCTCAATTCCAACAAAAACCAAAACGATTATGGCATTACCTTTTAAAAAATCAACCAACGAAACTAAGTAAACCCCCAGACACTGAAGAAATCCGTAACAGAATTTTAAAACACCGGAACAGAGCCGTGGACGCATTTAACAAAAAGCACCCACCCACAAGGTACGTGATAGGCGAATTAGTTTTAGTTAGGGCATTAAATGTGTCCAATCAAATAGAAAGGAAAATAGCAAAATTTTACGAGTTATACGAGGGACCTTACTCGGTTACAAGGATCTATGGGGACACTAGCTATGAATTGACAGACAGAAACAGGAAACGAATTCGAGGCATTTTTAATTGTAGATTACTAAGGAAATATTACGCATAAGGAGTAGAGTAAAATAATAATAATAAATTAGGATAGGTGCATTAGTTTACAGAAATTTAAAGTGGTTGATCATATATCTGAACTAAGTAGGGTATATGGAGAAGTCAATTAACTTATTTTTCTGCGGACTAAAGAATATAATATAAGAGACCATAAATATAGGACAGTACAGGAGCTCCGCATCATAAATCACTGACCCGGTTAGAAAGACCACACTTCATAAATAAGAAAGGGAAGTTTAGGATTGTAAAACCTTCAGTTTTGGTATGGTACCTGTAAAACAGTTGAGCTTGCTTCTGTAACTTGTAAACAAATTTATAATTATTTATTAAAAATATGTCTAAGCTAATTTCTTTTCAATGGGTACTTGAAACATGTCATGTGATTGTGTAAAATAAGTTATTGTTGTGTACTGTCTGTTGTAGCTATAAGATGACTAGTAATAAGTAATATTTATCATAAGCATTTTTTAAAATTTGTGTTGTTGTTATTGTTAAATAAGGACTGTTATTGTCTTAGGTAGGGATAATGATAAGTCTGTTTTTTAGATATGTGGCTACGTTATTTTAGCTCATTTAAGAAAATAATCTAAAAAAACGGGGGACTATATAACGAAATCAATAAGCTTTCCAGTAATGGTCTAATATTTTAAAAAGAATATAGAAATAGATACATTTGTTGGACACATGTTAAACGTTTTATGATAGCCGACAAAGGTGAAGCATTAGGGGGATATGTTATAAATCAGTCAGAACACCATTCACAACTTTAAAGAAAAACACTTAAATTATACCCAGAATCATTGTAGGCAATTAAGTCATAAATAACTATAATATTAGAAACTTAAGGAGAATCACACACAAAACTCATAAAATGTAACGGGACAATAGTTTTCTAAACTGTCACAATTTTAAAACATTAAAACTTGATTGGCTGACAAAAAGTAGATGCTTACGTTCATTGGTTAAAGTAAATTAAGAGAGAGGGAATAAGTATTTTTTAGCATCGACAAAGTAAAAATTATAGAGAGAGTCTTGGGGAAAAACTCACAGCATAGGCGAAGTAACGCCAAAAGAATTCCTAATGTAGAAATTGGTATTTCCTATAAGTTATAATTCCAGTTTTAGAAATAGTAAAGTAATAATTGTTTTTTAACACGTATGTTTTAACCGTGTTTGTGTTTACAAAGTAAAAGTATTTAACACTTTAGTAATCTTCGTTGCAGTACTAAAGAGGTACATCTATAAAGTGTTGAGTGCATCTTCATGGTAATTTGAAGTGAATCATTTTATTGATAAATCACATAGTACAGTGTAGTGTTTGGTGAACATCGTTAACCAGTAATAAAGTGAAAGTTCTTCACTCAACTAGCAGCACTGGATTACTTACAAAGGAATACAACAAAAGTGGATTTGGTATTGTACTAATTATAGACTTTAATTGAAAACTAAATTGTTAAAATTGCAATTCTCTGTATTATTAAAATTTCACTCACTGTATTAATTGTTCATTAAAGAGCTCCCCCTGAGCAAATAGTTTAAAATATAAAACAAAACAAAAGTAATTAGAAATTAAGTTCAAATAAAATTAAATATTTCAGAGTTAATGTTAAAGAGTATATTTGGACTTCATCATTAATAACTTTCCTTATGTGTTGACAATCCAAGGTATGACTAATTAATTCATAATTTTGATTTATATAATATTTATGAAATTATAATAAATAATTATCGTTAGAATATGGAATTACATTTAGGTTTTGAATGTTATAAGATACGATAGTCTTTATGATTTGAGTTGTAGATTTTGGTGTTTATAAAAAGATTGATAGTTATTCTTTTCATGGTTTTAGATTCTGGTGTGTGTAAATCACTAGCAAATATTTGTGGATGGATATTGAAAACTGTCACTCACCAAGTTTTGAAGTTAGATACATTACAAAAATTGTATGATATTAAGTTCTGTAAATTAACGCTGTCTTGAATAAGTGTTTTATGATTGCAATCTGAAGCTGATTATTTAAATTTATCTTTTAAAACAAATCATCACTAAAACTAGATTGCAAAAGTTCAGTCTGGTTCCTTTGAGAGCTGGTAATAGTCTTCTTATCCTGCCAATCTTTCTTCTTCCATTTCTAGTTTTGTTATTTTTTTCTTTTTTATTTTAATTTATGTTATATCCACAAAACATTTAGTTGTTAGACTCATTTTTGTGCTTGATATATTATAAATATTATGAGAGTTACAATTTAATGAGAGAGTGGGATATTAACGTAAATGATGGTGGTTTATGAATTCTGTTATATGAAGTCAGGGACTCATGATTTATGAAATATAGCCCTTTTAATATTATATTAGTTTATATACGATATGAATTTCGGTATTATTATTGGCTTAAAGGATTTATAGCGGTTATACGTTTCAAAAAAATATAAATTATTTTTTTACTCATAAAAATCAGGAAATATATATATTTTTTCTGAGGAGGTAGGAAATACGTTAAGTATTCTCAGGAGACACGTGTCTCCCGGGGTGTGGAACTCCCGGTTTATCCGGATTACCCACTAAAACCGAACCTCCTTTCTGACGTCACGATTAGATGAGGTGTCACTTCCAGTTTAGCCTGTGAGCTACTTTCAGGTTCAATCCCCGCTCTTCCTATTATATTCTAAGTCTTGTCCTCTTTATGCTTCAGGATATCTACACTGTATCCTCACATAATCTTCCACTTTCGTTGCTCTCCACCACGAGGACAGTTATAATTACTGGACCTAAAACTATCCCGAATTACGACGCCATATTATGTTACACTTACGTGTATTAAAAGTTTAAAATCTGAACACAATATTAAAAATAGGCCCATAGTTAACAAATTTCAGAAAATTATAACCTCTGAAAAAATTTAGTTATATTTTGTAGAACATTTAAAGTAAAAAAGAAAACAAACAAATATGAGCCTACACATTTTCAAAATGAGCATCTAGATATAAAATGCAATATTTATATATCATTCACGTTTTAATTTAATTTATATAAAAACGGGCAGAAAAGGTATCAAAAATAAAAATGTTCGGTCCATGTAAAAATGGATTCTGGGTAAGTTTTATACTCGAATAAAACTATAAACTCAGCATTTAAAAATTTGATTGAAATACACCTCCACCACGCTTTTAGGCGTTCTATTGTTGTGAATGCGGATTCTATATCCTAGTCACTCTAACCTCATTAACTTTATGAAGGTTACTTACTATATCTTCACTATTTATCACATCTTCATGTTCTTTGTTATTTAATACCGACCATCTTTTTTTTTAGAAGCAGGGCAAACATTCTTTTTTTAAATGTTCATAACACGCTTCTTGAGAGGTCATGTATGTGGGGAATGTAGCTCTACTATAGTTGCAATAAATTAGGGTTGATTCCATTAATTCATTATTTATATTTGATACAAAATGTTACCATGTGTTCAAATAGTAATTTATGAAATTTCTCTCTCTCCTACTGCCAAAAAAGTAATTTTTTCTATATTAAATTTCCTAAAAGTTATTTAAAATTGTGTAGCGACAGATGAATCAGCGAACATATTCAACCCCTTATTTTAAAGATAAATCTACATTAAAAAAGCGGCTACTCAAAAGAGTTACTGTATGGTTTCAGAAATGGATCCGGGTGCTTCGACTAGGAGCAAAGCGCGACCTCTGAAGTATTTAATGGTGCGAACAATGCATATCATGCAATCTTACACTAAAATATATAATGAAATATAAACTTTTATTTAAAACTTTCTAAACTGAAGTTTCCCCCCTATCCCATAAAATAAATAAAATTAAAAAAACTTCTATTTTCACTAATATTGATGTTTAGAGGAATTAATATTTTCAAGTTACAAATATAAAATATTAATATTATTATGTACATAACAGTTATATTATTTTGTTCCATGAAATTTCCTATAAAAAATCCTCCTTGAACTTTTCTGTAACTTATATCAATATGAACTATAGTATACGATAACGTAGTATATAGTATACGATTCTATAGTATAGTATACGATAACGAATTGGGTCACCAGCCACAATACTTTCACTTATGTTCCCATATTAATTTTTCTTACTTTTTTTAGTGATATAAACTACTTGGTAATCAAATTAAAGGGATGTTTTTCGATCATTTTCTCAGACGTTGAATTCATAACACTAATTGAGGTTTCGTAATATATTTATTCATTTCCATAATTTTATATGGTAAGATAAAACGAGTAAAGAAAACACCCAAGGAAAAATGTTAGTTGAAAACACAACACTGAACTCTCTGCGTTAATCAGCATCCAAAGAAACTTGGATCCTTCATAAATAAGATAAATTTCCCCAGAGCACGTTTTCTCCCTTTGTGAAATCACCACCTACCCTGGGACCAAATCTATTTTTAGCTCTCACGAACTGAAATGAACAATCACAGCAACAGTTTTGGTGAAAATTACTCTGAACTAAATAAAGTTTACTTCATTATACTTCTGTGAAAGAGTTCTTTGTAGATTTGGGTAAACACAGCAGTACTTCTGTAGAACTATTCTCATTAATAGCTCTTCTCGTTAAACATCATATGGAAATTGCTAATGAAAGGTTATATCATGTATTACAGTTCACATGAAATATATTGGCGTGTGTTTGGTGTATGAACGTAACGTGAAATTTCTCCACGACTACTAACAAATTCATTGTTTTGCAAAAAGGGATACAATTTATAGACATCTATAGAAACGGCTAATAGCCGAATACCCTTCTCTCTCTCTCTCTCTCTCTCTCTCTCTCTCTCTCTCTCTCTCTCTCTCTCTCTCTCTCTCTCTCTCTCTCTCTCTCTCTCTCTCTCTCTCTCTCTCTCTCTCTCTCTCTCTCTCGTACACCCTGTCTCTCTCTCCCTCTTTTTTTCTTTCCCTCCCTAACGGTTACCCTCCCCATCTAACTCTATGAAGTTTTCTTACTCTTATACCCTCTTTCTTAATTTATCTCAATTTCACTCTCTCAATATCTTATCTTCTCTCCCTCACTGTCTTTTTCTCAGTCTCTCTCTCGCTCTCTGTCTATTTTATCACACTATTTTCTCCCTTCATACTTTCTCTGCCTTCAATGACTCTATTCGTTCTGATAAGGTGAAATAGTCTCTTAAATATATATATATATATATATATATACTAACTCTGATTTTGCTTCCACTTTATTTTCCGTATAAATGGACACTCCTACAATAGAGACGATTTAACTGTGCGGATGATGTAGGCTTAGCGCCTTAACAGTTCGTTACGCAATATTATTTTAGAGTGAGCGAATCATTAATTCAATTCAATTTGCACTGCCATTTTATGACAAATATTCATTTGTGTAAGATATTAAACATCCATCCTATAAAAAATCCCATAATATATATAAATCATGAGCAATGACAATACATGAAGTAATACTGACAAACATAATTTAGAAAACAAATAAGTAACAGCAACAACAAAACCTATAAAAAAAAAATTATAAATAATTTACAATTTAAAAGAAGCATTTATTTTAAATAGCCAAATACAACACTATACAAAAATACAAAGGAATATAAATTATTAAATAAATAAAATTTAGAAAATATAAACTAAATTTGGTCAATCAAAGAAGTTTGAGATCGCATCTGCTCTGAAACTTTAAATTCGCATTAAAACATGTGTTCCCGACAATCCATTTTAATCGGCCATTTTATTCTGTTTTATGTGTGACGTTTAATGTTAAAATAGTTTTAAATTTGCCCACAAGATATCAACACATGCTGGGTACAATCAAGTGACTGGACACGCCTTGCCACGCCTCTTAGCCTATATTTTATCTACAGTTATTAGTTTTAAATATTGCCGATTTATATCAACACTTGTCAAGTAGTAAGTTTCAATTCCTACCTAAATAGATTTGCTTTTCCTAAATAACTAAACCTAGCAGTACTTCAAATACCGCTATCCAGTTTATATATATGAAATGGTTATACAGTGGAATCGCTTTAGCTGTGCGAGTGAGAGACAGCGCTGAGAAACACTCCTAATCCAGCCTTGAAATGTACATATGAGTCAAAAACATTTACCACAATCATAAATATTAATATCATTACCTTACACTACTGTTGTGTTGTGTTTTTCCATTTAAAAATTAATGGATTTTAAAAATTAATACTTTTAAATTGTAAATTATTATAAATGTTTTTCTACTTAAGAATTGTTGTTGCTGTCACTTATTTGTTTTCTAATTTATGTTTGTCATTATTGTGTAATGTATCACCTATACCCATGATTTTATATGTATTAATAATATGGAATTGTTTATACGACGGATGTGTAATGTGTTACACAAATAATTATATGTCATAAAATGGCAATGAATAGTGAATTAAAAACTGAAGATTCACTCACTTTGAAATGATATTGAGTAATGAAATGTTAAGGGGCTAATTATACGTCATCCGCACAGCTAAAACGTCTCCATTGTAAGGCGGTCCATTACAGAAAATAAAGTGGAAGTAGAATCCATATTAGAATCATTACTTCCATCCTGTTGTTAGTGAGAGAGAAAATATTAGGATGGTTAGGTGGTAAGAGAGATACGGAAAGAGAGAGAGAAAGAGACTGTCAGTGAGGGAGAAACGGAACAGTCAAGGAGAGAACGAATAGAGTCATTGAAAGTGAGACGGCGGAAAGAGTGTGGAAAATAGACAGAGAGTCAGAGAGAAAGAGATTAAGGAGAGATGATATGAAAGAGAGATGAGAAAGCCAGAGAGACTGAAAAGATGCAGTGAAAGTGAGATAATGAAAGCGATATAGACTAAGAAAGATAAGAGTAAGAATACCTCAGAGAGATGAAGAGATTAAAAACCGTTAGGGAGTGAGGGGAAGAACGAGGGAGAAAGAGATGTGGAGTAAGAGTGAATCAGAGTGAAAGAAAAGAGAGAGAAAACACTTGATAACAAGAATTGATTTATATTCCCGAAAAGTTTTGTATTAGTTTTTATATAACTTACACTCATATATAAGCTTATCTCTACCTCAAAAGTTTCACCCTAGCTAAAATGACGTGGTTTTTAAGTTCATATTAAATCAAACAAGGAAAATGGATAAATCATGATAGGCCTAAATGAGGAAGTTGTTTGTGAATGATAGTGGGTGTACCAGCAAACAGGAAACATACTTTAGATGCAACAATCATCAATTGCTCTAGTAATGCCTGTGAATGAATAATCAAACTGCCATGGACTTCATTAAATTTACCTAATAATTGCAAATTTAAGTAATTTTCGAACGGCTGACATTTCCTGCTCGGTTTTCCATTTGAGTTCGGATTTGCGGCATTGTACTCTACAAGACCTTTAATTTGATGTACAACCTATGCTTACATTTAAGATTCCTTAATGGCCGTCTCCTATTGGAGGTAAAGAGCCAGTGAGCAGTCTAAAAATTAGTTTTTGTAATGCTGATATTGATTTACAAAGTTTTCATTTTATAATCTCTACCTAGTAAACATTATTAAGCGTTTTCATCATACCTGACATTGAAGCTATTATCAACTCTAAACCCACACTATTTTAGCTAGGGTGAAGCTTTTGAGGTCGGGTTTGCGGCATTGTGTTCTACTCATAAAGGCCTTGAATTCGATGTACAATTCAACCTATACTCATATTTAAGGTCTCCTACTTACTCCTTTTGGGTTGTCCCGCTGGAAAGGTAATCGTCCACTGAATAGGTACTAAAATAGGTTTTGGTGTCTATTAACAATGTGCAAAGCTCTATCTGTAATGGTTAAAAATATTAAGGCGTCCCGGGACTTATTTAACACGCTGTATATTAAATATATTTCTGGATTAGTTTGCTGCCGAGAAAAATTAATCCAGATAAATTAAAAAAAACTTGTCTTTATGAAACTAATAATGAACGCACGACGGAATGATTAAAAATTATCTTTAACACTCATTGGCTGGTGAGTTTAGATGATATGGATTGACAAGTTTCAATTACCGTAAAGTTAAACGAAGGTTACATTTGGCGAATCACGTAGGCGGATCCAAAGTAATACACTTAGAGAGAGAACTGAATCATTGAAATGAGGTAGGTTTATGGTTTCCACTCCGTATTGTTTCGACTACTTCCTCTAATTAATTAATTTGTTTTAGTTAATTGTATTTTTCCTATAAATAAAATTAAAAAATCTCTTGGCCATCTTATAAAAAAAAGAAACAGAGCATACAATAAAAACAGCCTTCGAATAATATAATAACCTGTGGTTCCGAAAAGAACAAGAGTTGGTCAAGAGAGACCTGATTTGAAGGATGATAGAGAAAATCTAACCCAACCCACTAGGAAAGAGGTATAAATCCAGCTAGGTTACAACGGGATCGTCAAGCATGTATTCACTAAAGTGAGCCTCCAAGATAAAATAATGTTACCAAATGTCCGAATAAAATATACCAATAAAATCCATTATGTATTACAGTAAGAATGCACCTTGTAGTAATGACGTCTTACCTGAATTGCAATGCATATGTCTGATTGATTTTAAAGTAACTTTATCAAACAATACTAAGGATGTCGTTTTACATCCTCATTTGCCTACAGTAAAGAGTAGCAAACGCGTTTGGTAGCTCAGTCATACATTCATCATTTAACAAAATCATCAAATTATCCCTTTACCACTTGGTCAACAAAATACAATAAATTCAATGAAAATATATAGAAAATGAATCTATAAGCTATAATAACATAAACACACACAAAAAATTCCTAGATATAAATGTATAAACAACTAAAAGAGTAATAATAATATTAATAAGGGATAAACAAAAATAATATACATATAAAAGAGAACAAAATAAAATGATAATAATTCACAGGTTTTCAGTAAAAATGATTTATCAATTAAGAATAAATCTAGAAAAAAAGAAACCAAGAAAATGAATTATATTTAACACTGAGAAAGCATAAATTAATATGAATTACATATATTCATACATACAAATTCACACACACATACATAAAAAAACCAATTATTAAATAATTTCTATAACACCTCGTGCAACTAACAACCCATCAACATGGGATTTAGAAATACAACATATTTATGGAATAAGATATACTAAAATATAGATAATGAGAAAATTAGTGTTAAAGCTCGTTGCTATATATTATTGTTTAACTAGTTAATGATCAACATTTTTAGAAGTATTATTTTTAAATGTTAATGTATTTTTATCGTGTCTATATTTTTTTCATCTTAAGTGATAATAAATTCGCAAGTCGCCAATGGAAAGGGATAATAAAACCTCAAACAAGCATAACAAAGTTACAAATACTAATTAATTCCTTAAAAGTATAGTTTAGATTAACAAGGGATTTCACGAAACGTGTTAATCCCATAAATATGAATTTTGCAAAGTGTATTAAACTTTTTTTTAATACAGCCATTATCTAGAACATTTAGTTAATGCTCAATTAGTAAATTAACCTAATGGCTAATTAGGCCTACATTTTGCATTCTATTTCTGTTCTATAGAAAATATTCAACGATTTTCCATACTCCCATTAACCACTAATTAACTCTAAAGAAGGATTAATGGGTGAAATAATTGCGGTTTTCAAGCATATGGTCAACGCATGTTGTAACTTTTAGGTTATGTTGACTTTTTAGAATTTTGTTTCCATAGCTACATTTGTACAGTTGACATAGTGCTATAACGATTTAAGCGTACTTTTAAGCACCCTACTGATTCAATTTTAAAAATTGAGAAACAGGAAAACTAAAGTATATATTAAAAAGGAGAAACTAATATAAAATTTATTTTTAGGCATTTCAAACTCTCTTGCAGTTTGAGGCATTTTTATGAATTACTCAATAAGGCTATATGAAGTGTAATCTTCATTATAATCTTGAAACACTATACAAGGTCTTTAGTTATGTGTTGAAAACTTTCTGTTTCATAAATCTTAGAATAATGAACAATTTGTCCATTGGGGACAGTGACAACTCTGGCAGTAGTGTGGGACAGATAGATTGAAATTAGTCCTAAAACTGAACCTAAGTCTAATATTGAATTCTTCATCCGAAAAATGATTAAATAAATCTTGTATTATTCTGTAAATTCTACTACTTAATAAATCTGACTTCTGTTAATTATTCTTCTTAATTAGTATTATGATAATTTTATACTCGTGAATTAATTTATAGGCTATGGCAGTAGATAATTTGGTAAATCATCTTGTGATAGAAAAAAACTCGAACACAAGATCTCACAAAAATTACGTTTACTTTATCGAACGCGTTTCAACGATAAAGTCGCCATCCTCAGTGATACTGAGCTACAATAACTAAACTATAACCAAACTAGCATTGCGCCAACCCCCGTATTTATACAAAACTAAAGGGGCGTGACCTAAACCTACTTTCTAATATTAAGGCGTTAACAAGTGCCTCGCGTCATTCTAAATAACTTAAAAGTTAACATCTAACTAATACAATATTCTTAATTAATCTTATATCTAATATTTTATATTTTTCTCTAGTATAGAATTTTGTATCTGCCATAATTCACTATTTACAGTTATATTACTGTACTTGTTAATATAAAAAGTGTCCCATGCATCTATTGTGTTTAATTTAGTAACATTTTTCAACATTATGTTTAATATTAGGAAACGTAATTTTTCTAAGTTCTTGTGTTGGAGTTTCTTTTTCTACCCAATATTATCTCACAAGTCCAGCTCAATATATATTCCGTAGGCCCGGAAAAAGAAGAAACGGGTTCTAATGTAAAAATAACATCAGATATAAATAAACGCTATGGAAGAATTATAAAACAATTAAAGAAAAAAGTGTATTACCTAAAAGCGGATAAGAGTAATGCAATTGTTATTATGGATAAAATGGAATAAATAAATATTATTGAGGAAATTCTCACCGAAGAACCATATACTTTGTACAACAAAAATCCATTTTTAAAATTTACTAAGAAAAAAGTATCACTTAGGATGGCGACTTGGTCGTTGAAACGCGTTTGATTAAGTAAACGTAATTTTTGTGAGATCTTGTGTTTGAATTTTTTTTCTATCTAATATTATCTCACAAGTCAAGCTCAATATTTATTTATAAATCATCTTGTGAACATCAAAAATACAATAAATTCAATTTAAAGAATTCATAAATATTTAAATATAAATACTACATAAAATCACATGCAATATTAACCAAAACAATATTTTGAAATTGTAATTAAATCAGAAAGAACATAAAATAAATTATAGGAAGAAAAAGTCACCAACAAAACTTTAATCTACCAATAAATAATTAATTGGCCGAAATTAGGACTTAGAACTATGGTTGATAAGCAGTTAATGGACGTTTTAGAGACTGGCTGTCCAATGTTTAAATATGATTTTATAGCAAAACATTCAATTTAAAGGGCATTGCTATGATTAAAACAAAACAAAGCATGCCACCTTCCTAATGACTCTTTTGAAGGCAAAGCAAGTTTTCTTATAATTGCATTAAAAATCATGCCAAAATAAATTCATCAACAGTACACAAATTTAACGTTTATTAAACAAAAATTGCTAGTATGTTTTATTAAATATCTTGTAAATTTTATTTCGTATATATAAAATGAGTAAAGATTGAATAATTAGTTTTTAAAGAAAAGAACAGTATGTTTTGTACGTGTAAATTGAAAAGTTAAAATTTTAAAAAGTATTTATAATACAAGTTTATATGTAAACATGGTATTTGATGTATTGACAACCTTAAAATGTTTAAATTTATCTGAAATTTTCTCGTCATGTTGTTTAATTTCTATTAATTGTATGAATAATTATTCTTTATATCCCCCCCTCCCCCAAGGTGAAAAATGTAAATTTATTCAATAATAAAGAATTATTGGTATTTTCCAATCTTCTAACCGTACATAAAATTACAATTTTAAAAGGTATTTGTTATATATATATATATATAAATATATATATATAAACCATATAAGTTAATACCGACACATTTACAACTCCCCCCCACACTCATATACCAAGGTTTACCGTACAATTAACCTGTTCGCAATAGCCTTTGTTTCTTACATGCAACTTGCCGAAAAATCTTTTAAGGATACAGATAACATTCTTTAGACGGTCAATTTAATTAATTTTACTTCTGAAGAAATTTATCATAATTAATAACTAAAATCTAAACTCCACAACAAGAAAACATCTCAACAACGCAACGTTTTAACAACTAGTACAACATCTTCAGTTGGAATCAGCACACCGATACTTAATTGTTACAGTCACCCATTTCAAAAGATGCTTTGTGATTACAATTTGGCAATTTAATCTTTAAACGTCAAGGATATTTTTTGTTTGAAAAATATATTTCTTTAATTAGTTGATCGTGGATTTTCCCAAGTTTTGATCAACATATTTAAGTGGTTAATTTTAACTTCTTTAATGTAATGGAGAGGGTAACGAAACTCTATCTCCTTCTGTATTTTCGCTGATTTTACTGTTTTCCAAACAAATACATCTTCAAATCTATCGTTCCTCAAACAAGTCATGCAATCATGTCTAATGACTATCTTTCAATATCTTTTGTTGAAAATAAATCGAATAAATCTGTTATAAATCCTTTGATGTAGCAGTATTGAAGATATTGTAAAACCCAATCAAGTGTATTCAAATTAATGATTCTTTAGATTGATTCTAATCTTTTTAAGAATCAAGTATTATCATTAAACTGTAAAGTGATTGTGATTCGTTTTATAACGTTTTGTTTTTTAGCATTTTTCTAACGAATTTGAAACCTGTTAAGCTTATCATTACAACAAGAATTTTAAAAATAAAATCATAGCAATCAGTGGCAGAGTTTGCTAAAAATTGGAAGTGTTTCATAGAGATTAACAGACTCAACTATAACTTTCCGTCTTTCTGATCAAAATTATTATTAAGTATTCGATCTTATTATGAGTAAAATACAGCTAAGATTATACAGGGTGTCCCGAAAGTGCGTGGACATACGTCAGGTGGTTGTTCTTTAGGTAAAAATAAGATAAAAAGTTCCAATCAACAGAAGCTTCGTTTTCTGTCTGGCCGCCATTTTGTGTTTTTTAATATCTTGACAACGGTAAAGATACCTTTTTTGAAATTTGGTACACATGTAGGTCTATCTAACGCCGTTATATACTGTTAACAAAATTTCAAAATGTAATTTTTTAATTGTTAGTAAGTTGTAATCTTTTAAAAAAAATTTTATGAACATATTTTACATTTTGAACGGCGTATAAATATCATTTTTTTTTCTGTAGCTTAAGGGATAACTGAGTTATTGACAAAAAACTGAAAACATTAATTTTCGGTAATAATTTACAATACTAAAGATTAGCTTAGAAGAAACATTTTTGTTTGAATTCTGCAAATTTTTATCTCCAAATTATCCTGAAACTTAAAGGAGAACTAAGTTATTTATCGTTAAGAAGAAATGATGTTTTTGTTACAAACACAAAATCGCGGCTAGATAGACAACTAAACATTTTAGGAAATATGTTTTAATATACTTTCTCATTGGTTTTTATGTGAGGAATAAGCTATTGAAGCTTAGAACATTTTTGGAAACACTCTGTATATGTTTAACATATTAAATTTTTTATATAAGGAATAGTAAATTTCCTTTAACGTTGCAGCATGAGTGCGATACTAAAAATGATTATGTGTTCATATTGTTTGAATACCAAAGAAAACATTTCTTACAGTTAATTGTTAAACCTAAAGTTTGTAAAACACTATTTTAATTATAAATCATTTACTAGTAATGAACTTCGATGTAATGTCTTACAATTTATAACTAAATAAAATGGTTAATTTTAGTTGAACATTTAAAACTGTGCAGACGAAATATTTACAGTTGGCTACTAAAACAACAACAAAAAACTTGATATATTAAAAAATATTCATCGCTAAAAGTAGCGTAGAATTTATGAATCTAATATGCAGCATACCACAAGGTACAAGTCTCTTGTATTACGTATATCCTAGCTTTAATACACAGCTTGTCCCATATATAACAATATCAGTTTTTAACATTAAATAAAGGGTGGAAAACGTAGCGTTAACTTCCTCAATTACCTATCACCAGAACCAATAATCTAACCTAATCAATCACAACCTTATCTAAACTAACCCAACCTAACCTAATTTAACCTAACTAACTTAATCTAACCTAAATAACCGAACCTAACCTAACTAAAACTAATAGTCGCTAAAAATTTAATTTCGTTATTTATCAATCAAAAAGTGAATATCAACCATGTACTACATCTTAGAAAAAACATTTATATACAGAGTGTGCAAAAAATACTCTACAAAAAGTCAGGAACTGATTGGGTAGAACAAAATATACAAGATTTCCATATGTCTTATCTTGCTTAAATTTCCGTCTATCTGCAATTTTGTTTTTTACAAAAACACGTTATAATTTTGAAAATAGATGGATATTGAATTTATATTTGGTATACGCATTTTTTGTGACGTGTTTTAGACGTGTACCAAAAACAAACATCTATTTAGTATACTTTAAATACAGCAGGTGATTAAATTTTTTAAATTGAATATCTCAAAAACAGTTAACTTTATAAAACATTTAAAGAGACAAAAAAAGAGATAATTTTGTCTGTTTGTATATTTACTGTAGCTTGGAGGATAATTAAGTTATCGACGAAAAACCGACAAAATAATTTCTTGGTAATTATCTACAAAACTCAAAATTAGGTTAATACCAAAATATTTTTAATTCTAACAATTTTTAATAACAACAACAAAATACATACATATAATTTCAATTACCATAAACTTTGTCTTAGTAAGAACGTAAATAATATACCACTCCACAGCTACTATTACACTTAATTTTTATTTGTAATATTTATTACAGTAGTGATTTTAGGCCTACATTGGAAGAAAAACAATGTTAAAAAAATAATTAAATAAATTATCAAAGATTTAAATAACATGTGTCCATGTTTATAAACGAGATTTGTTTATATTTAATGGTTTTCGACACATTCCACGTTACAATTTTTTAACGGTAGCCATTTTGAAAATATACAACATAAATTCTTTGTTTTTGGTGCAAGTGTATAACGTTATATAAAAAATGCGTACACCAAATAGGAACACAATACCTAACTATTTCCAAAATTATAACTAAACAAAAATTTTTTTGGACACCCTATATATAAAATAGTCTAAACTTGTTTCGCAGTTGCCATAAACTCTCTCTCAGTGTAAATTGTATTTGATTCAAATCAAGCTATAAATGACGGCGGTCAAAGTTCATTTCTTACCAATTATTCCTGAACCAAAACATTTTTTATTTGAGTTGTTACACACGGGCTTGGGTAATTAATTTAATAATATCTAAAACCAGAAGGAATTTATTCACTCTGAATATAATTTATGAAGTTTAAACACTAGTGACTTGTTAAAGATAATCTATGTAGGCCTAATGAGTATGAATTGCTGAGTAGTCTTCATCTCTATCTAATGAACAACCTTTATTAAATATGTTTTTCACTTGCTTCTCAGTATTTAGGAATCTATTTCATTAAAACCTATTACACTCGTTTCAGTTGTGAAAGTGGCTCGTAATTCTTCATATTTATGGCTTCAAGTCATATCTACTCTGGTGTATTTCGGGGGAAAATTTTGATGAAGTTAAAATTCTGACGATAAGCAACTTTTAATCACTCCACACACAAAATTATAACCTAAAAAAATACGAAAATACAAATTATTAAATATCATTCTAATTATGTAATGTAGATCAACATGAAAATTATTCACGATGGAGAGGAAGATGAACAAGAGTTTTGCATTACACAAGAGGATCCTCTGGGAATTGTTTTGATGTAGTTACTTATGAATTATTTCGGTCACATCGGGGGTGCTTCAATCAGACATCGAAGATGTATAGAGCTGGGGATGAAGGGTTGTACAAGGGTGTAACTAAACCCCTTCGCAGTAGCAGTCGGATCTGTTATTCAACTTGTCTCACAACTTTAATTAAATATTACAGTTATGACAAAGTAAACTAATAGGCCAGTCAAATTAGTCGAAAAGCATATTATAATTCGTTTTAGGATGCTGGAAAAATCTATATATTGTGATAAATCATTCAGGGGAACACCTGGAACATTGTTTAAACAACGGTTTTATGTGCAAAAATCGGGATTAAAATCGATTTACAGATAGTTTAAAGGATATTTACATTAGTTATTTCAAATTTTGTTCACTATTAGAATAGTCAAAATCGATTAATTTAAAACCTGGTAAGTTAAAATCGATTATTAATTTGTTTAAATAATTGCAAAAAACCGATAAAATATTAAATTTTTTGAAATACTACCATTCTTTAAAAAAACACCTAGGCACTTGAAACTTTCAAAGCAAAAGCATTTTAAGACTCTTAAGTTGTCATAAAAAAAAAAAAAAAACATTGCTCTATTTCAACTAGGAGCCGATATAATTTGTTTAAAAATTCGTAATTAGTTTATTTATAAATACTAAGGGTTGAAATAGTCATCATTGCTAGTTCAATACTTGAACTTTATACTACTATAGATTTTGAGAAAAACTCAGAGTTTTTAAAGTGTAAATTTATGTCAAACTGACTGTAGCTGCTGAGCGATGAAGGGAAAGGGGGGGGGGTATGAGTCATTACTGCTACGCGTCCAGAAAATTGAACTTGGCATGTTCAAATTCAATTTAGATGAAAATTTCGTTGTTTCTCTGTTATTTATGGACATTTTCTACTTTTTTTTTAATCTGGGGTAGCGCGATGAAATATTACAACTGTCATATTATATTATACTTCTTTTTTCCATGAAGTATTGGGTTAGACCCTTCTTAATAACAGGCCTGCCTTGACCAACTCTTGTTCTCTTCCGACCCTCATGTTAGTAGAGAATTCGAGGGCTAGGGGTCTTTATTTTATGTTCTTTTCTTCCTATCTTGTAATATGAAAGAGAAATTTTAGTATTTTTGGCACTCTACCAGAAATATTAAATATAAATTTATCTTATAAATGTTCATCAAAGTTGATAAGTTAAAGTCACTTGATATCTTTAATATTTTATTGGTCGCCATTTTCTATCGAAATAAGATAGCAACCTGTAGTTTTGTGTGTTTTTTCTAGTAAACAAGATTATTTAAAAAGGATATCACTGTTGAAAATTTCGTATTGCCTCTAAAAATCCCACTTTGAGTGTTGAAGCGAATTTTGTGCCAAGAAGTATGTTTTTAACACTAGAAAATATTTCTATAGTTTCATTTATCTACGATTTATAGTTTTGTAACACTGTGTATATATTTTGTTATCCAGCTCAATTTACTTAAAAAAAATAAATAAAATTATAGTGCTTGATCCATTACTTATTAAGAAATGTACATAAATAAGTTAATTTGATTATTTAGTATAACGTTAAGTTAACAGTAAGTTTACTCTTACAAATTAGTAAGAATACATTAATTTGATTTATTGTGCATTGTGTAAAGCGTACATGAAATGTGGCTGTTAATACTACAAAAGCTGACCACAAAGATTAGTGTTGTTTTAATGGTATTATACAAATACTTGCAACTATCATCCATTACAGTAAACCCTAATTTGCATATTACCTACAAAATTGTCAGGATAAACTTTAAGCATAACACTAGTATGTAATACTGCTTTCTGAATTTAAATGAAGACAAGAAGCTTACAAACATAAATAATAAAAGAGTAAAGTTTATTAATTAAATTAGGAAATATGTATTTTTTCCTCCTTGTATTTAAAGGCGAAAAATCTCTCGTCCTATAAAAAAGGGAAGAAGAGGACATAAAATAAATTAAAACACCTAGCACTCGAATACTCAAACAGCGTCAAAATCAGAAGATAAAGAGAGTTGGTCAAATATGTCCAGATAGGAAAGATGAAAGCTCGGGATATAACCCAAGACTAAGCGTAGATCCAGCTAGGGTCCTTTTGGAGTGACATTCCCTTACTCATTATGAATATAAAGATGTCAGCTGTAGGAAAAGAATTTAGTTTTATTACCATTGGATAAACAAATTGATTTCCATTATGGTACTTACCCAACCTTTAGTCATAGTAAATCTTGCGATTATTCAATTTCTTATCAGTCCTTTTTTAACCGATTCTTGTTCTCTTCCGACCCTGACACTATCGAGTATTCAAGAACTAGAGGTATGTTAGGTTCTTTTTTATGTTTTATTACCGAGAGGTTTTTGCTTATAAACAACAAGGATAAACATTCATTTAAAGTGTTACTATTCCGTTTGTGTTATTCTTGATTTCTGTGATTGTGGTTTAGGGAAATTATCATTAAAATAATAAAAATAAAAATTATTATTTTTAACTGCCCAACAATTTGTATTTATTCTTTTAGGAGAGATTACAATGAGAAAATAACTATGAAAATATGAAATTTTCTCATTGTAACGCCGATTAAAATATATATTTTTGCAATATCTTCATAATTTTGTATAGTATAGTTTTGGTTCTGTCAAATACAAATTAAAATCTAAAACATTGATTTCATCTTGTAAATTGTATTCAAATTGTTTACTAGTATACGCTTCTGAGCTACTTTCAATAAATTGTTCTTTTAAATCTGTTGTGATTAGTGCCTAGCGTGAGAATTGACACAACAATATTCATTGACCAAGAGATAAATAACACCAGAAATACTGTACAATAAAAATAAACATCATTCACAGGGGGGGGGGGGGAGTTAAATGTTTTATAGGTGGCTTTATCCTTGCTTTGTGATGTGATTTACCATTCATTGGAATAGCATTGGTATTAAGCTGCTGCACTCATCGATGCATATAAACAATGGAATGCTGATGGAAAACAAAATCCTTGACGACTCGTGGTGTGGGGACCTAATTAGATAGAAACATAAACAATCCAACTATTGTTTACATTGATAGAAATATCTATGTTAGTTGAATGATAAAATAATTAGGGACATCTAATGGAACAAAACAGTCACTGTTATGTTAAATAATATTTAATTTGATTATTTAGTAAAATTAAATTTCTCGCTAAATGAGAACACCAAATAGTAAACAATCATTTTATTTTTGATCAGATGAAAACTACTGTTGGTTTTTTATTGTTGTTCAAAGTCAAAAAACCTCTCGGTTATCATTGCTTTATTAAAAAAAAGGTAATAAAATAAAGACCCCTAGCCTTCGAATGCTCGAATAGAGTCAGGGTCGGAAAATAACAATAGTTGACTAAGACAAGTTGAAAGAGTTTAACTCAAGACTACTTGAAAAAAGGTGTAGAACCAGTTAGAGACCCTCGGGACTGCCGAGCTTGTACTCACTATACGGGAACTCCTGAGTCACTAAATGTAGGACTATTTTCGTAATATTTATTACTTTGAAGCGCACACTTTATTTCTAGTTGGATCACCCAGACCTCGGAACCTGGCAGTAATTATTTCGTGTAGGCCTAATCGCTATTTTAAAACAAATTATAAAACTTTAAATTAGTGTATATTGTTCGGCCTAGTTGCAATGAACTTTATTCCAAAAATTCAAAACTATCCGTACCGTGTTTGGTTTTAGCTGCGTAAAAATTACACCAATAAACAAACAAACAGACGAAATCGTAAATGGTCGAGATGAAATAAAACCTAGCGATCTAAAATGAGTTTTCGACTCCATTTTTTATTGTGCACTAATTGATGAACAATAGAAACTATTATAATAAATATTTCCGCTAGGATAAACTTAATTAGTTTCAGTACAATCTTCTGCCATTCCTAGAATTGTTTAATTATTTATATATGTCGACAAAACGATAAAACGCGTATTTGAAATTCCGTAATGCGTCGACAAATATAAAAAATAACAATGCTAGGAATGGCAGAAGATTGTACTCAAACTAAGAAACATTAGAAATTGAATTTGTTTCCAATTTTTGGACTGAATTTGGCCAGGATGAACATCCCTGAGGTTTTCTAACACTCTAAATTTAACCATGGTAGACTTTTTAAAAACCCGTTAGAAAAGTGATTTTAATATGGTTTAATCGAACATTTTCTGTTATTTTCGTACATAAACATACACGGCGTTTCGAAAGAATAACTCTTGTTATCAAGTGTAAAACTTGGAGGATAAAAGAGAAAAACACGAACAGTAGCTTAAGGTCGTGTTGAAAATTAAAACAAAATCTATAACCTAAGAAAAAAACTTAAGTTGAGCAGTCAAAGGTTAGACTAAATAAAAACGTAATCAGATTTAACCATATTAATAGTGAAAATCCATCATTATCAAATTAAGTGTTTATAGTATTTCCCGTTTTAAGTTTGCTAAGAATTAACAAGAGTTAACAGCAAAGAAACACAGATATTACAGCAAGTGATATCAACTCATGTCAACGTATTTATTACAACCTATTAAAATCTATCACTGAAAGTCGGAATTATTTAGGAAATGATTTAAACTTGGGTTTTTTACCAAGAGAGCTTAGTAATTGTCTACATTCACGATTGAAGCTAGTAAATGATAGAACAAGGTTAGGTTAGGTTATAGTTTATTGAAATGAATAAATACATATATGGACTTTTATATATTAGTAATGCAATACAAATCGATAAATAACGAATTACAAGATAACGTAATAAATAATTCAATAAAAATAAAAAATAAGACTACAGTATATATTTATCAGGAGTCATCGATAAATGTCGACAATTATGAAAGGTTAAAGCCCAAAGTTTAAATAGTTCGAACTTTAACTATTTGATTTTTATAAGATTTTTTAGTAGAAAGTAAATATATGTGTTCGTTAGCAATAACTTTGACAATCGTAGAACTAACTTTTTAAAAATCAGTAATTTCTAGTTTTTGAGGTCTTAATAACGCACAAAAATATGAAGTTCCAATCTGAAAATTATCCAAGTACAAACGTAAAATTAAAACACCAATTTCCTCAATTAATTAATTAAGTCCTTAAGATCGCTGAACTATTTTGAAAAATTATTAGAAATTCATTAACTTACAAAAATAAATTTTAAAATTTTACTGCCCGTCAAAAATATCGACACAGAGCTTAAAATCAGAAATATTATTTCAAGTAAATTCAAAGATCGTGGGTTCGATTTCCAGTCTAGATCGTATATTTTTCACATGAAATAATTATAATGTGAAATTAATTATGAACCTAAATAAAAATAATGTGAATAGGCAAACCTAACCTAACACTTCCTTGGTAAAAATGTACAAGTTTTTTAAACAATAAATAAATTTAAATATATACGAAAAACTGCAAGTCAAGTATAAAAATTGTTTTCAATTCGTCTTACAATGTTGTTGATCTAATAACTCATAAATTGCAGCAAACAAAGTCAAGTGAGAATTGCACATCATATACAGGTAAGCGATTGTATAGCTCAGTTGGTAGAGTATTGGCGTGTAATCCCAAATGTCCTGAATTCGAGTCCCGGTTTAGGTCGTATATTTTTCTCTTGATATAATTATTTAATACTAGCTTGGTAAAAATGTATAAGCGTTATAAACAATCATTAAAATCAGAAAACGTAGTAAAAATCCTATGGCATTGTCGTGTAATGATAGATTTTCTCAAAATACATTTCCATCAAGATATGGGAAATTATGAAAATTAACTTCAAATATTTTACTTACCGAAGTGCTCTACTACAATCTGTACCAGATCACAGCTATACATCGTTCTTACAGCCCATTTCTTCACCTCTTTGTGCCGTAGATCCTCCTCCACATTCTTTGACCATGTAACTCTTGGTCTTCCTCTAAACCTCTGTCCATCCTGCTCATCACAAATCAACTTTCTGGGTCTTTAGAGATCCACTCAACATTTTCAAATCCCCCATTAGTCTTACTTTTTTACATGTGTAACTATGTTAGTTTTCCCAAACAAATCTCCTGAATTCTTTATTCGCCCGCTCACTCTAGGATCCATCCCAAAAACGTAACAAACATCCACCCTCCCTAACATATTACGTTCCCGTACTAGAAGTGCCCTTTCAGACTTTTCAGTAAGGGTCCATGTTTCGCTGACACACGTACGGGCTGATCATGTTTATTATTAAGAAATAGGATATCATCATTTTTCTTCCCTTCCTGCCAAAATATCATCACATATAGCGACTGTTTTTCGTTTATTTCCACGCTTATTTTTTGGCAGTTCCCTCCAGTTCCTGCAGTGCTTACTATAATGTATTTATGGTTCGGGTTGAAATCACCACGTCATCCATATACCGCATGTGTTGAATAAGTCTGTTCCAAATCGTTCCTACAGGATTTGTTTTTGTGGCTCGCGTTGCCATTTCCAAACAGAAATTAAACCACACATTATATACCAAACAAAAAAGGAAATTATAGTTTAAAAAAAAAGAATAATAATATATTAAAAAAAATGTATTAGTTACATTCTAATATGTTGTTACATTTATGTGCAGATGAATGGGTAAAATATTTTGTGTACACAATATATTTTCTATCTTATATTTTGCTTATCTTTGAATTATACTTTTCACTGTAAATTTTCAAACAAAGCAGAATTCAAGCTGAGACCAACGATTAAATATTTGATCCTTTGTTTATGCAAGCATCAGGGAATTGCCATCATCTCCCTGCAGGGATTATATGGTGCATATCGGCCAGTAAGCGGATTTAGCTGTGGGGGATTATATGACAATATTTGAGGCGGGACACGCCGTGCTACAAATCTTTAGTAAATATAGTCGTTAATTGCAAAAGCAAAGTAAATATTGTGATAAAATGTCTAAATTCTTCTATTTTTATTCGTTTAAAAATTTATTGTCATTAAACTGATTAAATTAATTAGTTGTTTATTACTGTGTTTTTATGAATATTTTTGGCGTACCTATTATTCCAAAGTCAATATATATGGAGTGGCTGAAAAGTTTCCTGCCTTTTAGTGTGTGTGAGCTTGCAGTACCGAAGGTGCAATATACAACATTATTAAAGTAGTCTTGGGTTAGATCCCTCTCTTTTATCTTTCCTATCAAGTCTTTCTTGGCCAATTCTTGTTCTTTTTCGATACTGAAGGTTTTAGAGTATCCTATGGGTCTTTTTTTATACTCTTTCTTCTTCATTTTTCTATAAAACGATGATAACCAAGGATCATCATCCTTTTTCGACCACAAAGAATAAAAAAATTCACCTCATTTTCCCCACAATTTTCGTCAGATTGATTTGGAACTAAACGAATTTTGAGCATGGTAGTTCGTACTACGTTTTATTACAGTTACAATTTTTAACCGCTATCTTGGATTTCATATCTATTATTTTTTTAGAATTGACTCAAGATTGAACATCATTACCAACGCTGAGTTCAATGGTATGGTCAGGTTTGTAATACGTATAAACACTGTCACGACAAAGGACCTAAAATTGACTTTTTGACTGGGAAAAACAAAAACTACTTGTGACCAATGATGATACTGCATAAAACTTTGACGTTCATCTTAATAGTGAAACCAGATTTTTGGTATCTAAAACATAAAAATAAATAAAATAAAAATATCAGTTTACATTTTGAAAGCAAATAATTTCAAAATGAAATAAGTTGTTTTAACGTAAAACAATATAAGGGTGTCACAAATAGTTTGAAATATTAAATATGTCTTTGGCAGTACAGTATTAAAAAAAAATCTCTTTTTATAATATATTAGAAACATAAAGCACTTTGGATAATGCAAATTTCACCTTGTATAATGTACGCGAACAGTTGTGATTAGATTGTTGTCCACTTTGACGTAACAAGACGACTGTGTAATTAGTACAGAGGCAACGATTAACACAACAAGGCTTCTTGATTAGAGGGTGAACTTTGTCATTGTAAGGGGTGGGTTGAGTATGTTAATTTAGTAATGGAGGGCGATGTTAGGGGGAGTGAGAAATTAAATACAGTAGCAATGTAAGGCTATAAGGGAGCTTAAAATATGATGGCAGTAAATTAATTGGAGTGTTGCTTGGTTTTTCGTTATGAGCTTAAAAAACTTAATATAAAGATGTTGTATATATATATATATATATATATATATATATATATATATATATATATTACGGAATGATAAAATGAAATAAATGTATTTTTAAATTGTATACGAAGAGGATATGTCAGTTATTCATTTTATCACAGAATGCAACTATCAGCTGATCGTTTTTAAAATAAATCTTAACAAAATCAGTAAATTGTTTCCTCTCATCAACTTAACTTTCTTCTTCCGATTTGTCGGTGAAGATTTAGATTTTATTTTTTATTACAATAAGGAAGTAAATCTATTAGATATCAAAATTATTGTTTTATTGTTTTATAGTAATTGTTAACTTTAAAATATTCCATTATCTAACATTGGTACTGTACCACCAAAAACCAATAATAACCGCCATAACGAGTAAAAATTGTGGAACGTTCAGTTGCCAAACGAAAGAAAATATAATTTACTACAATAAACACTTTATTTGTACAATACAGTATAAGGCGACGTTTTAATGACTAAGTCATTTTCATTTGTTGATACATTCCTGACAATGATCTGTGACTCAAGTCCAATGCCATCACCGTATAGTCAACGATATAAAATTAATATCATTATAATAAATCACATTCAATCTCAGGGCTGTAACCATAATATAAGCGTTATCTCACACTAAATGATCTAAAAGAACGCAAAAAAGGAAGCGGAAAAATATATAAAATTTAAAAATGAAGAAAACTGAACATTATACATAGAAATAAATGAAAAGTAAATAATAACAAATAAAAGAGTTTTTTCTTTTCAAAATAAAATTTTGTTAAATTGACTCTCCAATTAAGAGTAAGTTGTTATGGTGAAATATTTAATTATATATTTTTAAAATTCAGTTTTGTGTAGTGTTGTGTATATTGTAATGTATTGTTTGGTTTCTTACGTAGTATTAAGTTTATTTAAAAACTTTTTTTGTTAAACTCATAAAAATGGCAGAAGATAATCTAAAATAAAAACTCCCATCCCTCGAATCCTCTAATTTCGCCAGGTAAAAGTAAAGGAAATGTTAGGGAAGAGAGAACATGATGAAAGAGAGGGGTTTAACCCAAGACTACATGAAAAAAGGTGTAGATCCAACTAGGTACCTCGGGATTGCGACGCCGTACAAACTGTAGTGAAAGATGTTTAGTCTTTATATCATACCCCCGTCTAATTAAACAAATACAAGCAAAATATTTAATGGACGCAATAAAAAACACCTAGCCTATTGTAAATTACATATTTTTGTCTGAGTTTAATTTAAGTTTAACACAGATTTCACTTTTATTGTCTTTACTCCACAATTTTGTCTAATTTAAATTTTTTAAACACATTAAGTGATAAATGTTTTCCATACTATTGTAAATATTGTTTCTATATTTAAGTTATCCAAAGTAAGAACAAACTATATTGACGGGTATGTTTGACACTTTTCTTATTTTGTGGAAATAAAACTACATTCATGTGCGGATGCAGTGCTGAGTCTTTTTTGGACAGGGTTATTGCAGAATTATTTTATTTAAGTTTAGTTCAGATAAAGAAAGTGCAGTTAATTTACTCATTTGAGGACCATTCTTGAGTTTTTTGTTTTATTAGATAGTTATTAACAATAATTATGATAGGTTAAGTTGTAGTGATAATTTTTAAATAAGAGCGAAAACCCAACAGGCGGTCGATGAACCAATGCTGATTAAGTGTTTATCTAAATAAATGAGATATTCAAATTGTTAATTATTTCTAAATAAAACACTATTATTATTATATTATTTAAGTTATTCGTATTCATTAGACGAAAGGATGAAATGTACAAAATGCCAAAAGTTAATAAATTCGATGAAAGTAAGTGAGAACTCGTATGAACATTTACAAGATTTATTTTCTCTCTATGATCAACAAAGAATATATTTAAGATTTTTATAAAAAAACGATGAATGTGTCCATGATGTATATACAATATATAACGTTTGTACAAAATATGTTGGGATATTGAGGCATAAGAATGTATATTGATAGATTTATCTTACAACTGTCAGAAATAACCTTTAAGAATTTGCATCGTTCATTCATAATTTACAGCTTTATGTTGGCACAACTGCCAAGAAATATATGGAAATAAATATTCCAAGATGAAAATAACCTCTGTAAAGGGAAATGTGTTGCTGACAGCTCTTTTCCTTCCTTAGTATACTATAAAAATAAAAACTCATTGTAAATATTATGTATTAAACTAGTACAGTGGAGGACACTGTTGTGATAATACACAGTAATGTGTCCCTAAGGGGCTCACTATAGTGTGTACGGGCGTGGTCACCCCGTGGGACCCTAACTGGGTCCACACCTTTTTCGTGTAGTCTTGGGTTAAATCCATCTCTTTCATCATCCTACCAAGCCCTCTCTTGGTTAACTTTAGGTTTTTGTTTACCTGACGCTATTAAGCATTCAAGGAAACAGGATCTTTATTTTATGTTTTGTTCTTCTTTTATTTATGAAGCGATGATTACCGAGAGGTTTATCAACTTTAAACAAAAATAAAACGATAAAAAATATAATTAACACTAAGCAAGATATCACACAATACACTACACTACACACCCCGAATTTAAAAATCTATTATTAATAAATTCAACATAACTACTCTCATAATTAGAAAGTGCATTCTAAACAAAATTTATTAAAAAAAAAACTTGCTCTTGGTTTACTATAATCGTGCATGGAATTACAAAATTAAAATATTTCACCTTTCTTGTCAGGTCTCTCTTGACCAACTCTTGTTATTTTCCGACCCTGATACTATTACAGTATTCGAGAGCTATAAGGGTGTTTATGTTATATTATTTAATTCTTCTTTTTTTACATGTAAGGCGATGATGACCAAAATGTATTACATGTTTAAACAAAACATACATTATGTATTGATTATTTTATGAATATTTTTTCTTTATTAACAACCCTCCAGTTTAATTATAACAATGTTAAGAACATAAAGTAAATTAAATGATGTAGATCTATATAAAACCAAAATTTTGTAACATAAGATTAAAACTAAATTTTATCTAACTTATTGAATATTAATGAAATACATTAGTTACAAAAAGAATTAATATTTAAATGATTTATTATCCTAGCAACAATAGTATTATTACTTAAATGTAGTAAATGATAAATTGAACGTTTATCTTTTGTATAATACACATAATCGACAGATCTATAAATTGGCAATCCTCGACATTACAAACTGTTTCTTTATTTAAGAATCACCGTGTACTCTCTTAGCTTTAGCTCATCTACGGCAAATTTATGGTGAATTCTGTAAACTTTTAAGGTATTACAAAGCAAAAATCGCGGCGTTATATGTATTTTTAGTATGTTATTTAGTTTTATTAAAAGTAACTTTGTTTAATGAATACATTATGAAGAAAATTTAATAATGAGTTAATTAGATCGAATCGCGGTTTTCAAAGTGAGAACCAAATATAAGAAAAAAGTAACGTGTATTTGGAACGGAACCTGGAAAGCATTTAAATTTAAATTTAACTAACACTGTAATTCGACAAGTATTTGACCAATCATAAAAAATTTCGCACATAATTAGAACACCACAATGTGTCGATCGTAACAAAAGCGAATTTTAATTTTTGACCTGAGTCAAAAGATCTAATTGACAAAACAACCGAAATCTACAAATCAGCTGTCTGTTTCTTAAAGTTTAAATTATTTCAACATTAGTTACCATATTAACCAATATTACAATTTTATTATCAGCTGATTCATTTGAATAACCAAAATATATTTGAAGTTAGGATATCCAACAAGATCCTCGACTTATGGCCATATATAGTACTTCTGTTGTGTTACTTACACCTATTGGAATGCTTTCACTCTTAAGGTAATAAAAGGCAAAAACTTTAATAGTATAAAAATGTGAGGAATGTTTTTACAACATCAAGAATAAAACTGTGTATAAATAATACTGATGAACATTGCAGATATATAACAATTCCTATTTTTATTTGCCACTTATAATGCTATCGTTTGGTTTCATATGTTGTCTTCAGTATAGAGAATAGTGTATTACACTCTAGCTGTTCTTTTTTGTAATTTTTGAGTGTATGTAAACTGCTCAATTTGACATTGTGTTTATTTATTATAAAATTGATCAATTTCAGTTTAGAGTTTCGCTATAATTCATCTCATACAGGATAGTCCGAGATATCTAAAACGTAGGTTGATTTGAGGTTGAGCCCATATACTCCGTATATTTTCTCTTTGTTATAAAGATTTTCCAGTGTCAGCTGTCTAAAATAAATAACAGAAAGCAACAACTTTTTTTTTTATAGAAATACTGTTATTAGGGACATTCTTATTCCTGAAGGATTTTGTTTCGTAGAGTTAAATTAGAAATATGAAAAGAAGACTGTTTTCTAAGGAGTTTTAGTAATACGAACAGAGTCAAGGACGAGGAACTGGTTCCATAAACAATTACATTATACTTTCTATGTTTTCTGACTTAAAGGATCAAATAATTTGGAACTTTATATTAATTGCAATATTTAATTATATTTGTCAGGCAAGTTGAGTAAGGGATCCAACTACTGCTGTGAAAGGTTTAGTTACACCCTTTATACCCTTCATCCTCAGCTCTATACAGCTCCGATATCTGATTGAAACTAATCCCTCCCCCTCACCCAATGTGACCCAAATAATTCAAAGTAACTTCATCAAAACAAGTTCCCAGAGGATCCTCTTGGATAATTCTCATTTGCATTCCCCTCCATTATGAATATTTTGCAATTTGATTTTATATACCATTGGTGTTTTTATTCGTATTTTGTTTATGTTGTCAGCGTTTTTACTATCTGTGAGTTTTATTTTTGAATTTATTTTGTTAAGTTGCGGATTTTATCACTAAATATAATTCTGAAAGTAGTTAAATCTAAATCAGATCGTCCACATTTTGTTTTCAAATACTTTTATATAAAATGTTTAAGATCCATATTTGTTTTAGTTTTAAACGTTTATTAGTTTTTCTTTCAGTTTAAATTAACTTACTATATATAGGATATATCCTATACTCTCTATCCTTTATTTTTATCTCTCTATTTTTGTCTATTTTAGTTCTGGTTGATGTATTTTTTATGTAATAAAAACTGTATTTAGTATGTGTGTATCATCCTAGCTGGATCTACAGTTTTATTACGTTGTCTTGGATTCCTCTATTTTATCTTTCCTATCAGGTCTCTCTTGAACAACACTCGTTCTCTTCAGACTTTGTGAAGTTATTGAAGTGTAGGCCTAATGGCTAAGAGTCTTTATATTATATTCTATTCTTCTTTTATTTTAAGGAGATGATAACTGAAAGGTTTTTTTCCCCATAAAAATACAAGGGGATTACAAAATTTTGAAGTTTTGTTGAACACTATATAATGGAGTTCAATTGTTTATTTTAAATACAAAACTACTTTGATACTCTTTCGTCTCTATTAGTTTATGTCATACACAATGTAAATTAAAGATAATAAAGTTTGGATTGTCACAAAGTAGATAGAGTGGAGACAAAAAGAAGTAATATATCTTTATTATCTTATCTCAGCATTTTTTAATTATTATTTAGGAAGTGAGTTTTACTCCCTAAACACTTCAGCCAAAAAGACTTTTTATGTACATCCATGTTCTAATCAAGTCAGCTTAGTTCTATATCCTTCGTATAATACTAACTTGCATTGCTAGTAATTTTCATTTCCTGGAGTAAGTGACTGTTACTCTATTTTGTTCCATATTTCAGGAGTAAGTTTTCTGTAGTTTCCTTGCATTTGCCACAAAACCTGCTTACAAAACCACCATGGTGTTTACATGTTTCTTGTGATTGCTCCATGTCCAGTGATAATGATCAAGACTTTGCAGAGTTTATGTCTGCTCAGAAGATATTACGTATGCAGAGAATTTTTGAATGGGTGTAACTGTAATTGGTAAGGGTCTCTGATTTTTACCAATTTTCTTAAGGTAGTTCTTGCTAAAGGATTACTTATGTCAGAAGCAAGTTCTGGACCAATGAGACCGAGGTCCTTTTATTGCAAGTTCATCATCATTTGTGTTATTCCCAAGTTCACTATAAATAGATATCCTGCGCACCTCCACCTAGTTAATGGTTACCCTATGATACTTCAGCTCGCGTAGGAATCCGTCCGGCTTCCTTAAAGCCCACATATCTGTCATTTTATCCTTCATCTTCTTATTTACATTTTCCTCAAATCATCTTCCAGATCAACCATCAATATTTGTACATACTCATCCCCTATTAATTTCCTTCCCTAATTGCACCAAGAGGAATGTTTGTTTACCAACCACTCTTCGTCCTTTTATTGCCAAGACAGAAATATTGTGAATATTGTTAATCAATATAACTACATCTATTTGAAGTAGGTTTCCAAGTACGTAATATTTTCTACACCTTCCTACTTACAAGAGAACTGTAAATTTATCATAACTGCAATATTTAATTAAATTTGTGAGGTAAATTGAGTAACAGAGAGAACTACTCCATTGAAGGGTTTAATTACGCCCTTGTATAATCCTTCATCTCCAGATCTCTACAGCTCCGATGTTTGATTGAAGGAAATTCCCCTCCTCACCCCGGAAATAATTCATAAGTAACGTCATCAAACGGATCCTCTTACGTAATTTCAAACTCTCAATTACCTCCCTCCTATCATTAGCAATTTACAAAGGAATCTATACGCAACAATTAGTGAAAATTGATTGTAGTTTATGGATTCAGATTTCTCAATTTACCCAGAAGTTATGTTCAATTAAAAATGTGAAAAAAAGAAGAGAAAAAACACTTGGCAATAGAAGTGTACACACTCTACCATGCTATTTTTAATTGATATTTTGCATTATAACATTTTCATATTTGTTCTATATTAATTAAGGACAGAAACATACCCAATGCCCGGAAATGAGTTACAGTACATTGTAAATGAGAAATTTTTCAATTATAAACGTTGCTTATTCATAGGAAATACTAAAAGCAAATACTTTGTGAAAGAGTGATTTCTCAAAATTCCTGCAGTAGTAACCTGGTGGGATGAATTTACTTTAATTTACTGATTTTTGAAATGATAATAGTAATGCGATAATACTTTATAATTTTGTAATAAATAGATTAAAAAATCTCTTTCTACCAGACAAATTTCTTTCAGACTAAACAAAAAATAACGATGAATTCTTTTACCTAAAAAAATTGTCTTGAATTTTGGTATCGTACGATCAGAAACAACCACAAAAATGTTGTGGAAATTTTAATAAAAAGCCACCAATTGATCTCAATGTTGATATTTCACATATAGTTATGTACGATTATATTTTTGTTCACTCTTTAAACTAAAGTTGCAATTAATGTTATGAAATTCAATATTAATAAGCGAGGCAGTTTGAGCGTAAAACTGGCTGTACGAAATCACTTTTAGAGTAATACGCGAAGTTAGAAATAATTACCAAAATTATTCTCGGTTGTTAGGTTTCCTACACATATTTTAAACGATTTTTAATACCTTGTTTAATTGTATAGACTTTAATTCACAAAATTACTGATAAAACACAAAATAAAACAAACGAAATATATATTTCGATCACAATATCTAAAAATAAACATATTCATTATTTAGTTGTAGATTATACAGACGTATAGAAATGAGTTTATCTAACATTAATTCTCGATGATACGATTATTTTTTTCATTCAAATGTAAGCCAATGTATACTGCACTACTACAGCCAACATACATTCTACGTAATGAGTACTTGGAATTTAAATTAAATTGAAATCGTTTTAAAACATAGTTTTAGATACATTTAAAGACATAGTTAAGCCTTAAACTCAAGAAATCTAGGTCATGCCGGAATTTTAATTTGCCATTCTGAATCTGAGTAAGACAAAGCTGTTATAATATCCATGAATGGTCTTGAAAACAGGTTGTTAATGAATATAGTATATAATATCGGACCTAAATGGATTATGATTTTAGGTCACACGTAGAGATTTTATTATGGTCTGCAATTTATTGAAATCTTTATTTTGGATAAGTTTTTAATATTACATTTTGTAAATATAGTTTGAAATTGTAGATTTATTTTATACGTTAAAAAGATTAATTAAAGAAATTAAATCTATACAACTTAAGCAGGTATAAAAAAATACATTTTTAATCTGTGTTTAAAGTAGACTTCAATTACTAATAAATCAACTCTTCTCAATTTATCATCTCGAATTTTCAAAAATAACTTGAGTATCTTACCATTCAATTTTCAATTTTCTGCATTTGAAAATTAGAAACATACGAAATGCTTTAGACGAAATAAAATCAATTGCATTATGCTTGAGAAACCTATAATTATTAAAACTTCTTTCTATAAATTGAACGGAAACAACGTTTCAAGATTCACTTAAATGACTGAATTTCTTAATGTTAAACTTTGCAGTTATTCTGACGAGTCAACAAAATATATTAGGGCATTGTATGAAGCGATGGAATGCGTATTTGTCGATTTACCAACCAACTGCCAGACGCCCAAGCTTTTGAAAACTAATGTGACCTTTGGTGTACATTCATAATTTACGACTTAATGTTGATAAAACTACCATAAAATAAATACGCCAAGTTCTACAAAGGAAAATGGGTTTGTAAACAGTTTATTTGCTTCTTTTCGTTAGTATACAATTAAAAATCATTATATATGGTATGTTTTAAAGTGGTGGACATAGTTGAGCTGATAATCATGAGTGTTGTTGTTTTCCAGTGGCCTGCTATGAGATCCTGTAACCCATTCTGCATCTTGCCTTCCAGTAAAGATCGCTCAAATGGTTTCTTTCTTAATAAATATTGAGCTTAACTTGTGAGATAAATATTATGTAAAACAAAAACACGAACATAAGATCTCACAAAATTACGTTTATTTAATCAAACGCGTTTCAACGACAAAGTCGCCATCCTCAGTGAACAGACAATAATCTAACTTTTAACTTTAACTTATGTAGCTGGTTCAACTCTGCTGACATGAGTGCCATATTTATAAATAAATATTGAGCTTGACTTTTGAGATAATATTATGTAAAACAAAAACTCGAACACAAGATGTCACAAAAATTATGTTTATTTAATCAAGCGCGTTGCAACGACAATTCGCCATCGTCACGTAATTTTTGTGAGATCTTGTGTTCGACTTTTTGGTCTGTTTCTTGTAAATCCTTGGAAAATTTTGTAGGTATTCATGATCCAGTTTCGAGCCCTATTGGTCACACAGTGTACATTCTTTCTTTTCGAATTGTGTATTTAGTGAAAGTGTATTGAACCATGGTCTGTATTCAATCCAAAAAGTACAACAACCGCTTCCCTTGGTTTTTGACAGTTGTTCTTTCAAGCACTTCCAATATTTATCCATCTTTTGTCCCGGATGTGCATTTTAGTATTTCAAACTAGTTCATTATTTTAATTAATATTGATATGTGTAGCAATTCTGAGTCTTGTTTGTTGGATAAAGTGTGGTTCCTTTTTTGAAGGCCGATGTGGGAGAATATCCACCATAGGAATATCATCTTTTACAAATTCTTCAGTATTTATGTTTTCATGAATTGCTGTTTGAAAATTGTATTGCTGAGTTTTAAATTTTTAAAATGGTAGTGTGTTGTTTATTTTATACATATTTAATTTCAATGTAAACCCCGTGTAAGTCATCTATATCATGTAATGTAGTTTAATTCTTTCGATTTAAGTTTAAAGATTCTTTATACACAATAATTTGTATTTATTCGAGATTATTTCATACATAATGTAAGAAAAAACGAAGATTCCGTAGTTTGAATAGTCAAATAAAGATGAAATGAAGAGGATACAAACCAAGTGCACTTATCAATTGGTGCTGAGCTCATGGGCTTTTAAAATCTCAAGACTCAGTCTCTTTATCGTCCAAATTCTTACCTCTTCCCTGTTCCTTTAAATAATTTTCCAACTACACCTATTTAAGATCAGAATTTATACTATTTGTTTAATAATTTCCATACCTAATTGCATCACATATTATCCTTCCTAAGAGTGCATCTGTTATTTCTTTAGACATAAGCTACACAAATATTAAAAATTGTCGATACAGAATTATTTTTTCTACTTCATCCATGTCTGAACATTGCACACAGGTAGATAATACTGTCTACGTCTTCCTACGCACAATAGAACAATTAGTTTGTAACTTTAGCATAACTGCAATATTTAATTAAAGTTGTGAGAGAAACTGAATTACCAACCCAACTGCTGCTGTAAAGGTTTTAATAACCCTTCATGCCCAACTCTATACAGCTCCGATGTCTGATTGAAGCTAATCTGCCTCCCTTCTCGCGCTGAGACCGAAATAATTCATAAGTAACTTCATCAAAACAATCCACGGAGGATCTCTTTTATAAATCTATTCTCGCATTTGCTTTCCTCTCTACCTCTAAACATTAGAGAAGAATCTATAAGCCACAATTAGTTGTACATTGAATATTGTTTGTATTTATTTATATTTTCCATTTTATCGTTGTTTTTTCTCTTTGACTATTGTAATATTGTTTTTATCTCTCTGTTGTAAAAACAACCTTCCCGCTCTCTATTTTTAATAAATCATTCCTTTATTCTGTATTCAAAAATTCAACTTTATGTGTGTATGTGTGTGTGTGTGTGTGTGTGTTAATGGTTGATTGTTTTGTGATAAGTATAACATAATTGATCTTTTTCTATTCTTTTATAAGAGATTTATTTCTGTTCATTATAATATATATATATATATATATATATATATATATATATATATATATATATTTAAATTAAGAGATGTTTTCAAATATTTTGTTACGGAGGGGGTTAAGTTGTTAGTAGCTTATGCTTATCTCACTGCAGCTCACGATTAGAGAACAATCAAAGGTTACACAGATTCTAGCTCGGTTGATGGAGTTGCTGTATTACGTATGTTGCGATATTCTTTCGTCTTTATTAATATAATGAGTATAAATAAGAAAAAATAAAATGTTGTTGGAGTAGAGACGTTTTTAAATTGTGTATACTTTAAGATGTAAGCAAAATTAGTTTGGAAACTAGAAATGACAATAATATTCTAAATAAAATAGTACTTATGTCTTGAATAGAGAATTGATGTAATTTACTCATGTAGTTCAATCGAACTTCACTCACAATGGGGTGTTTTGTTCTTAAAAGAGAATAATTAATTATAAGGTAGAATGATTGGGGAGTGCTCCACAAGGAATGCAGCCCTTAAGGGGTGGTTTTCAGATCCGCATTAATGACCTAGTCGCTCTCTAGTAGTACACGTTTACTTACCATTTGTTAAGCCATCTTTCTGAACTCATTGTAATTATGAAGCTGAGGGAATCAACACGTGTTCCACCTACATCAATAGTGGCCTGACGAGTTGTTACCAATGGTTTACGTTTCAACATTAATCTGTTCAATTCATTAATAAAGTTTCAACTCTTCTCCAAATTTAATATTTAGAACACTCTACTGATGGTCACAAAAACTTCTGTAGAGTTCGTATTACATTCACACTTATTTAATGAATTTCCGAATCGAATTTACAACTGTTCAGTGAACGGTGCATTTAGGGCTATACCTATATTAACCTTTTCTATAGCTTGAAATATAAAAAAAAATAAAATAAATGTATTTGTATCACGATAAATACATTATAAGGTGTAATGGATATTCTCAACTTGTTTAACATATAAGAATTGTTTTGATTAAATTGTTGTCCACTTTGACCTAACAAGGAGACGTGTGTAATTAGTACAGAGGCAACGATTAACACAACAAGCCTTCTTGATTAGAGGGTGAACTCTGTCATTGTAAGGGGTGGGTTGAGTATGTTAATTTATTAATGGAGGGTGATGTTAAATACAGTAATAATGACACACAAAAGGAAGATATTTAAATATAAGGGCTGTAAAGTAATTGGATTGTGATTTGGTTGTCCGTTTTGATTTTGTTTGTTTTTAAGTAAATAATAAAGGAAATAATCTCTAAATAAAGGTAAAGCCACATTTGACCCTTTATTTCAATAAAACAACTTTTAAATGACTAAGTCACTTAAATTCGGTAAGTTTTGTAAGCCATAAGCAACATCAAGAGAAAAGTAAAGTAAAACCACCAGACAGTTGTATCCGTCTCAAGGTTAAAATAATCAAATATCAATAAATCGGTCTCACACGATGTGGAAGGTGTTACCCCATATTCAGCCAAACTAAATAACTCACATGACCATTTCAACCAATGTGAATAAAGAAATTTTAAAATCTGAAACGAAGAGAAGAGAGGGGGAGAGGGATGAGAGATGGACCGGAGATTCATTGTGATCCAGACAACAGAATTAAAAACATTAAAATTCAATAAAAATAAAAATAAAAATAGGTGTAAATTAAAAGGAAACAAGTGCATCTAAAGTGATTTGTGTATGTTTTGTGAAATAAAAATAATGTTAAAAAAAAAATTTAATATATGTATAGAAAAGCCAAAACCCACTGACTGATCACGAAATCTCTGATTCACGAAGCCTAGAGCTATTAATATTTAACATGGTTTGGGGTTGGTCTGTAAACGCGTATTAAGAAATGGTTTTGAAAATGTTCCATCCCTAGGGTGTTTTTACCGCTAAAACAAGTACCATATTTTTGTTATTTATGGGTCGATTTTGATCAAAACTGGTGTGTTGCTTGTATTTGGGAATAATTTATTTCCATAGCACCATCAGGAATTTTTTGTATTGAAGTTGTGATGACAGAGGCAGAATAGGTTAAAAGACTGAAATTTTTCTAAGCTTTTAAAAAGTTTCTAATTGAAACAGACAACTTAAGCTTTGAAATAGGTTTATTTGAATAATTTAAAAATCTTATGATTAATTTCCCTATTACGAATGGTTAAGAATGGTAATGGTTTTATATTTACTATGATGTTTGTTATTTTTGTTAGAAGTTCAGTTTTTATATCACAAATTTTGAAGATGTCTGTCTATATAATTTGTAATGTGGTCTTTGTTATTAATATCAAAAATAGTGTTGTTATTCTGAAGGCATTATATAGGTTATTAACTAATCAAATTTTTAGCGTATGGATGAAAGCAGGTTAGTGTAACTTTTTCCCGCTCTCTGACAATATAGTGTAAGTATCTAATCTGTAATTCTACCCCAAACATTTATTTTGACCCAAGGGTATTTCTTTTCTCATGTATTGAATATTATTTGTTTTGGTTTGTACTTAAATTTAGGCTAGTGTTGAATTAAAAAAATAGTTTATTTATGTTTGCTTACAGTTTTATTATAATTATTTTCTCAATGTTATGTATTTTGTTTGTAAAGAATTATTGGAAGAACAAATTAAATTAATTCATTGTTAATCTGAGTGTAAAGCAGACTTCAGTAACTTTTGAATTTACCCATCAATTACTCAATTGGAATTATCAAAACAAACTTCGTGGGATGACTCGCACTGCTCTGTTCTTTATTTATTTACACTAATTCATTTTTAAAAGTTCTAAAGCTAGTAAAATCAATTACTTTACTTTTGAGAAACCTATAAATATGTTTTACATTTGTTTAATGTATAAAATTTCGAAGGAAGGTTATAAGACTTTGGGTTATCTTGAAAGACTTATTGCATTACTTTACGATATTTGTAATATAATATGTAACTTTTGGACTATACTATCGAACACAAAGTATATTAATACATAGTGTACAACGTTGGACTGCATGTTAATCAGTTACCTTGGAACTGCCACTCGTCCCAAGGAGCTTTAGCTTTTAGTATTTGCATTGTACATTCATGATTTATGCCTTTATGTTGGCACAACTGCTAGGAATATAAGGAAATAAATACATCAAAATAAAAATAAGCTTTGTAAAGGGAAATGTCATGAGAGTTATATTCTTTCGGGAAATATAAAAATACAAACTTATCAATAGCAAGCATTAAACTGGTATTGTGGTATATACATGGTTGTCCATTAGCAGGTATTTTCTTGTTAATATTTAATTTCAAAGTAACAATGCATTACTTTGTTAATTGTAGTGTTTTTAACGTAATACATTCTATCCTTCTTTTCTCTCCCTTTATATCTTAATTTTTTTTGTCTATATATATATATATATATATATATATATATATATATATATATTAAAAGTTTTTATTCTCCTTTCTGCCGGTTTTCATTAATATTTTATGGGACTATTTTAGTTTCTTTTCCAAAAACAAGTTTTATTAATTTACTATTATTATCATTCAGTGTTTTGTTTCCTATTCTTTAATAAAAATTGACCAGTTTAATTTGCATATGTGTATCTCATATGGTATTTTTTGTTTCCAAATTTCTGATTATACTCTTTCTTTTTAATTTTACTATTTATCTACTATACATATTTTTAATTTTTGAAGAAATATTATTTTCTCAATCCTTATTGTTATTGTTTCGTGGCAATTATAACTCTCATATACATATGTATATGTCTCTACTGTTTGATTTTCATTTCTCTTTTAATAAAGATTGTCTTGTTTATCCTAATCTGTATCAATAAAATTAATTATGCTTTATACACGAATAGATTACTACTAACCACAAATTACAAACTCAGAATAAAAACGGATGTGTCAATACTGAGAGACCAAAGCTGAATGTAAATAGTTCTTCATGTAGTTTTGATTTAGATATTTCCTATAAGATCTCTCTTGACCAACTCTTGTTCTTTTCCGATCCTGGCGTTATTGGAATATTCAAGAGCTAGGTGTTTCTATTTATGATAATTTCTTCTTTTGTTAAGGCTATGATTGTCAGAGTTTTCGCCTTAAAAAAATCTATCCTTCCTAACTTTCTTTGTTTCTATCTTACGCCATTCCCCGTTTTCTCGTTTATCGACCTGTTTGTGTCTAACTTTCCTCAATATTTTATCTTTTTTAAAATAATCCCTTCGGTTTGTTTCCATTTAATCTAATATTTTGCGTGAATTCTTCAGTTTCTTCTCAAATCTTAAGTTTTGTCCAGCGTATCAACCCCGAGGGGCTGTAGCTGGATGTACACATTTTTTGTTTAGTCTTAGGTTCTTAACCAGTTCTTGTTCTCTTCTGATCCTGGTATTATTAGAGTATTCGACATCGTGCGTTTTATATTTCATGTTCTTTTCTTCTTGAAAACGAAGAAGTTTTCACCTTTAATAAAAAGGGTGAGGGTCTAAAAAACGCGCCTACTTTTAGTACTAAATTTAGTTTTAAATACTTTTAAAGCTTGCCATTTCAAAGTAATTCACTTGTCTTGATTTAATAGTGTACTTGAACATAAAAAGTAAAACATAATTTTAAGCTGAAGTAGTTTGAAAAAAAAAAAAAAAAATTCTTTGCAATGATTTTGTGACTTGTACGAATTATACATTGGAGTTTTATTTAAAGTAACCAATTATAACAGCCTTCAGTAACTAAATATATCACTGGCCGTTATATTTCGATTTTCTCTATCTCTCAATAATTTTCTTCTCAAAACGTCCTCTTCACTAAGATTCCTTGTATAAGTTTTAATTTCTCCATTTTTAACGTCACTTTTTATTTAATCTTCCTCATTGTTAATATTAATTCTTGAAACCCCTTTTTTCTCACCATTTCTTGTTTTTTGATTATTATTACATTTCACTCACAAATATATCTTTACTGTTTGATTTTTATTTTTATTCATCTTTTTCTATTCTTTAAAATTCATAACTTTTTTTACCTTTTTATCATCAAACAAATCATTTTTATTTTATACACTAATATACTACAATTTAAAAAAAAAAAAGTTCAAGCCCTGCAATACTGTTCACAATTAATCCTAAGTATAATTCGTATCAGAACTATTCTGTTAGGTACATTGTTTCTACACTGTGGTAGAGACGTGAATGAAGGAACGTGTTTGCCGACGTTTGAATAATTAATTGTTACTTCGAGATCTGAACTTTGCCATTGTCAGTATTATTGACCTGTCTGATAACTGTTGTCAAGTTAAAAATGCCAAGTCAAAAGATATTTAAAAATAATAAACAACACAATTATATACGAGTATGAATGATAAAATATATGTTACACAAACGTTGCAAACCTTTCTTTATCCAATTTGTCTTTCGCGTCTAAAGTTACGAATTTGGAAAATTTTGAACACTTGTGTCCAATTTACCTTTTTATTTTCTAAGGTTGTAGACTTATTATTTGTGATTGAACAGTCTTAAAGTACTGTTAGACAAATTTAGATCGAGGTTAGAACATCGAATTCCCGTCGTTGTTGTTCTAGCATTTTCAACCAAAATTTGCTGCTAATTCTGTCTCCCTATTTTCTTCAAGATGCTAGTCAACACTGTAAATTTTTGAAATTTCTCTTGAAACTCGAAACCTGTCATTGTGAAGAAACGGCACTGATCATGAGACCAGCCGGAGGATGACGGTTGTAATCAGAGTAATCTTAGTCTTCTTTAGCTTATTGGAAGGCGATGTTTGTCAGGAATATATAAACAATATATTTCTAAACATAATACATCTAGTGAAGACGTGAAATAATAAATCCATTTCATCACTATTCTAAAATTTCAACATGGCGAGATCAGAAACCTAGTCTACGTGTCTGGAGACAGGGAAACTAAATAAACAATAACATAGAACCACAATTACTTCAAAATCCAATGGGAATTATGCCGCCAAAACTAAACAAGAAAAATCAAGAAGAAGAAGTGACAAATTTGACGAAATTTCATTCTACAGAAGTCAAAGAATCAGCAATCAATATCTCATAATGAATAAGAGAAATAATAAAATAACAAAACCAATCATATAATGCATAAAGTAATAAGTCAAAGTAGTTATATTGTGTTAATCTAAATAAAGGTGAAACTTTGGAATGAAGTGCAGTCTTATCAAAGCTAATGTAAGTAAATAAAACATGTTTAGACAGATTTCGAAGTTTTTAGATAAAATGCCAACCTAAGCTGCACTACCGGCACCGACAGAATCTCCCAACGAACAAGAATTCAGGCCCATTGTTTATTTATGAGGTCTAAATTTAAGAAATAGATTTTTACGAAAAAACGTTCTATATTTAAAACCTTAAATACCCAACCTCTTTTGTTACAACTAGAAAATCTTAACAAAATTTGAGTAAAGATAAAATAAATGATTTGCTTTGGCATACTTAGCTAATTACAAATGAAGTTGGTTTAGAAAATGTAGTTATTATCCGACCTTAATTGTTATAGAATTATTATATATCTCTATTGATAAAAGATAAGATCTTATTATATTAGACTGACTCACATAGCGAGTCGCTTAAGTTTAATATTTGTTCTTTATTCAGACTGATCTATTTTCTTATCATTTCACTCAGCACTGCAGTCATCGGATATGACGGCATAATTCCAGAAAAATGTTTATTTAAATATAAGTTAAGTTAAAAAGGAATAAAAAGTTGTATTATTATTAATTCCGAAAAACAAACAAAAATCAGTTAGAAAAAAAGCTCCCACAAAAAAGTTTAGTTAATCAAACGCGTTTAAACGACAAAATTGCCATCCTCAGTTATACATGAGCTACAAAACTAAACTAGCACTGCGCCAACCTCTGTATTTATACAGAACTAAAGGAGTTTGGTCTAAACCTACTTTCTAATTAAGACGTTAACAAGTGCCTCGCGTCATTCTAAATAACATAAAAGTTAACATCTAACAATACAAACTATATTTTACTTAAATATAGAGTTTTGTATATGCCCTAAATCATATTTACAGTTATATTACTGTACTTGTTAATATAAAAAGTTTCCCATGGATCTATCGTGTTTAATTTTGTAACATCTTCAACATTAGTAAACGTAATTTTTGTAAGATTTTGTTTTTTAGTTTATTTTATCTAATATTATCTCACAAGTCAAGTTCAATATTTATTTTAAAACCAAAATAGGTTTTTTTTTATTTGTATTCCATCATTCAATATACAGGATGTCTTTTAATGGTGAGTCCAAAATCTGGGAAGTGATTCTACATAACATACTAATGAAAAACTTTTCCATGAACCTCGGCCCGGAAATGCTTATTTTCCAGTTATCCTCGATTTTTTTTTTCATGTACAAAACACTTAATATGTTTGGAAATAGAAAGTATATTAAACTCAAATTTTGTATACATATATGTTAGAAAACCTTTCTCCCTGGAAAGAACGTTTTTAAAGTTTGAATATCTTTTATTTAAAATATAGAAATAATTTCAATTGCCAAGAAAAACTTATTTTTCACATTTTTTTTTCTTTTCAATATGAAAAACAAATGTTGGTTCATAGCTTATTATTTGGTCAAGCTAAGCCCTTGAGATCATACTTTATTAAGATGTTCTCAAGTAATTTAATCAATATAGGGCCAAGTTACGTTGTATTAATAAATAAACTCAACTTCCTACAAGGAACAACGGAAACCAGAATTGGTTAATGCATTAAATTCCGTCTTATACTCCCTTGTACAACAAGCGAAGACCTGTTTCTAACCAAACGTAGGCTAAAGTAATAACACTTCAAGTTTACAGCTTCCGGAAACATCTCTTTTATCAGAAAAATAAATCTGATAATGTTATTTTCTCCGGAAGCCAAATAGAAAACGTAACGATATTTCTTTGTTCGCCTCCACTTGAGGTTAGCTTAGTTTATTTAATGTGTTTACAGAACGTTTTGCAGAGTAATTTCAGAAAGAAATAATTTAACTTTCTATAACTATCTTCATATTCATCATCAGAGAAAAACGTTAATTTGAATTCACTTTACTCCTTACATTTACTTCAAACAATCAACATGTATTTTTCGTAGGTTTTTCCCGCTTGATAACATTCTTGAACATCATCAACATTTAATGTAATCCACTATATTTAAATTATATTTCATATTTTCCATTTGTGCAATATTAAAGAAAATCCATTTCAAAATAAAACGCAATTATTGTTGGAGAAATCTTAGGAAAATTGATGCTTATTTTATGTTTGAGGATAATTACAAGTTTTTCAAAATAAACATGATATTAAAATTTGTACATTTTTGCGTTGAATGAAACTAATTTAAATTTTAAGTTTCACGACTTACCTTGAACATAAGTTGAAATAATAATTTTTAATTTTAATACTAGTAAAATATTAACAGTTTAATAAACACCACATAGTTAGATAGTTTTATTAACTAAGAGGCTCTCTCTCTCCACATAACGCCTAGTTGAGTGTGTGCAATCAACGACGGTTGAAAGTTAATTAAGTTCGGGCTTCCAGCCAAGGAACGAAAGAACTTCAACTTGAGAGTAATTAAAAGTCAAGCAACCCTTAACTAGAAAACAGTTTCTCCGATGAGGTAGGTCGGTGTAATTAAAAAGTGATATGTAACTAAGGGGTCTGTAAAACAACGGGCGGTATTAATTTGTATTCTACTAAAAGAAACGTGGATTTGAGTTTATTATCTTGGTTTGTTTAATGAAGTCATACTATTACTAGTATGGCATTACAGCCTGTGGACTCTGCCCTCCTTCAATCAGTTCTGGCCGTATACTTAGGTGTATGGACATTTCCCTGTTGTACAGTAAGTTGTAAGGCTAGATAATCCTAAAACATCGTAAGACTAGGGTCTACTGTACAAAGTAAAATTTAGTAGTTAATATTTAAGTCATTTTAATATTTTTAACTACTACTAGATGGTGTTCTAGTGTGATGGTAGGATTGGGTTACTAGTTTTATTATTGCAACTTAAATCATATGTGATCTGCGCGGCCCTTGCCTAGAAAATCATACTTCCAGCTAAAATAGGGTTGTGAGATTTTGCACGTTTTCCTCAATTTCCCGCTACTTTTAGCAAGGTCCTCCGCCATAATTTACAACATTTTTATTAATATTTAATAAACAATATAACTGGATATTAGATAATATTCATCTTTAATTTTGGTTGAAATGACATTTTTATTGTATATTTTCTAAAAATTTCGAAATTTACCAGTACATACAACTTTATTTTGTTTATAGAAATCACACAAACGTTATTATTTTTAATAATCATTTCTAAATAATCTCATCTCTATTATACTGACAAATCGTAACACAAGCAGTATTTATTGTTTCCTTTTACATTTGAATTTACACTTCTCCAACATGAACCATCATAACTTCGGTGTTACAGCTCTTGTAGGACCTTGTCCTCTACCAAAAACCGCCTCCACTTTCTTTTGACATCTGGCAAATGTGTTCATAAAATTGTTTTTAGCTTACTCTGGGTGTGGCACCTCTTGGTTTTCTTTAAAATATTTCATTACATATTTCCTACTTATGGACGTGACCTGTCCAATTTAATCTTGCTTTTTATTTCAAATAATATTCCAAGTTTCCATAAAGCCGCTGCAGTTAGTCATTTTTCTTTATTCACACACTCTTTAACTGTCACATATTATATTTTACTCTAAAATAAATATAATGAAATATCAAATATTAAGTCTTTATTTTAGTTATGTCTTCAAAAAATTATTTGTCCTTCATTCGAAACACCATAAAAAATTTAATATAGTGGTAATTAAATTCTCAAGAATAAATATTGAATTAGCATTAAACAACCAGTCTTATCATAAAATTGTTAATTGTAGTCTTTCTTAAGAGAAAAAGACGATATGTAATAAAACATTGATTGTCAGAGTTGGCATTTTGACATGATATAAAATATACAGTTAGATAACATATTTGTGGTAAAATTCATTCCATGTTAAAGTGCTATTAATTTAAAGAAAATTTGATTCTATTAATACATATAATTGTACTAGTTGAAATTGAATCTGTGCTTAAATGTAATGAATTTTTAAATAATTGAAATTTAGTTAACTGTTATATTGAATTTTGTGTTAGTATTAATTCATTGAATTTAAATTTTGAGACTTATTCCCCACCACCTACATGTAATATAATTTATAATCTTTGTATTATTCTATCGTGTTAACAAAATATACGTGAAATGTTTTGGAATATATGTTAATCGATTTCTCTTGCAACTGCCAGACGTACCAAGTAGCGTACGCTTTTAGAATTTGCATTGTTCATTCATAATTTACGGCTTTATGTTGGCAAAACTGCCAGGAAATAAATAAACCAAGATGAAAATAAGCTCTGTAAAGGGAAATGTGTTTCTGACAGCTCCTTTTGCTTCTTTAGGTTAATATAAAAATGTATTATAAATAGTAAGCATTAAACTTTTAGTGTGATAGATACATTATACTGTTTTATAAATAATTCATTTGAAAAGTAAACCAAGAATATTTTGCGATTTATTTATAACGTGTTAATATAATTTTATGTACTTCCTCGTATGTAAGAAGATTGTTTATGGTTTATGTTGGATGTTTTATAAAGTTAAGATTTCCGAACAGAGTAAACAAGTTGATGGGCGCTATCATGATACTTACTCAGCTACATTATACAATGTAATACCAGATTCTCTAAATGAAATGCCCAAAATATGGTTTCTTTTGTCTTGTGAGAAATGTTAAATTATATTTGTAGATCAAGTTCTACCCGTAGGGTAAATTTGTATCTAATAATTGATGACATGTTTTCTGAGCCTCACTATTGTGTATATCACTTATCAGATAGAGATGGATTTTTGTCTTGATATAAAATTTACAGTTTAGATTTATGTTGCTATTATTGGAAAGAAAAGTTAACTGTAATAATATGTATAATTTATAATTTATAGTTCATATTGAATGTATGTGTGATTGCGGTTAGGTATAAAATAATTAACGGTTCATTTGAATTTTTAATTAGCATTGACATCAATTTTAAGATAGTTTAATTTCCTATCTAGAAATATATCAATATTTAAAAATTAAACGGTAAAATTCTATTATTAATAAAACAATTACGTACTTAAGGGTCCAATCGCCATTTAAACTCAATACTAACTATATGTCATATATCTCAAGAACTACCAAAGATAATCTATTAATTTTTTTTAAATAATGGTGGTAACCTATTGTATTTTTTCCAATCTATGTGTGTATAAACTCCTTATTTTGAGTCTATGCATTGACACTGGTTATGTACTTCATGAAGTGATGGGGTCTGTTTTAGCTTTCAAAATAGTACATATGTAATACTTTGTAAATATCTGAGAGGTATGAAAGTCTCCAAAAAGTGGAAGACCTTAACTCCCCCAATTAAGGTCTTCTTCAATACCCCCTTAAGTTACTCCCCCTTAAGTAACTTTTTATTCAATACCCCTATAGCCTTTAGTTATTCAAGCATTTGCCTCATCTTCATCCATTACGGTTTTCGATTCCCTTTTCCAGTTAATAACCCCCAAGGGGTTCACTTATAGTGTAGTGAGTACGAGTGTGGCAATCCCAAGCTGTTGACCTGGATCTAAACCTGTCTTCATGTAAGTCTCGGATTCGATTCCTCTTTTTTATCTTCCTTATTAGGTCTTTAGTCTTAAACAACTCCCTGACGACATATTTAACAAAATACAAATGACGTAACTTAGATGTAGATTGTCCTACCAGCCTTGTCTTCCCAACTGGTCTTTTACAACTTGGATGTCCAGTTATTATCGTCATTGGTATTTGTGTACCTAGTATACTTTGTTCGTGTCTAACCCATTCTCAGAGGTTTTAACTTAATATAGATTGAATGGTTGGATTATTTATGCGAATTTTAATATAATATTGTTACTTCTATGGAGATTCCCGGACAACTAGGAAAATAAAGTACTACATTATATAATAATTATTTGTTGAATTTCTTTCACTAGATAATTATTATCAGCTATGTTTGTACTAATAAGTTATTTTGTGATAATTTTAAACTTATATTTCCCCATTGTAATATCGAGACCAATTCTATTTTGCCTGGTTAGTTGTAAAACTTTGTCTTTTCTATATTTAAGTTTAAAGCGTGCAGCTTCTTACTTTTTCAAACTTTTTCTTGTATGCTGGTAAAAACCTTCTAAAGTCATCTGCATATCTCAGAATTCTATTTCGCAAGCTACAGAGTGTATATTACACACGAAAGCATCGTCCAGACTAAAGCAAAATTTGAAGTGTTATGGGTTATTAGGTTTTTGCCAAATCTCAAGCTAATTTTATCTACGTAATTTTGCATCTGTTATTAAACTTCATTCTCCGAAAAGTTTGTTAAAGGTCTAATGAGAAGGTGTAACTAACTAGGCATCAATACAAAGGGTTGGGTTTTATTCAATTACTTCAAACATGGGGTCGAGTTGACAATGTTTCGTGCTTTTGTTGAATTCAAATTGACGCTAAAGTACAAGATAGTCAATAAAAGAGGATGGCTTAATATTAGATATAAAACATTTAAATAAAATTTGAAGTAAACTATAATAAATAACAATTATTTGTTGCTTAACGTAATTATTATTTATTCAGCAAAAAAAGTATACATTTAAAAACTAATCGGCTCTCTGTCTGTTTATTAGGATTTAATTAGAGAACCACTGATCCGATTTTAATGTAGTTTGGTTTCATATGTTATCTGTTAAGGTTTTCAGTCTATTTTTTGACTAACTTCGGTCCTTTAGTTTCCAAGTTATTACAATATTTGTCTGCAAGAGTAATAAGAAAACCAGAATTTTCATTATATTTTACATTTAAAAAAATATTTTCAGGGACAACATATGTTTTAGCAGTGACGCTTTTTTTTATCGATGTTACTTTTTTTTTAGTTTTGTAAAATAAATTTTTTTCTGATAAAAATAGAAAAATTTAGACTTTTCGACATATTTTATTTAAATGTTCAACGACAACATATATTTTAACAGTGTCAAAAGTTGGTATATGATTTAAATGCTAATTGGAATTGTAGTTTTTTGGTAATACTGTAAGTGTAATAGTTCCAGAATTATATCCTTTTTTACTCCTGTAAAATAAGAACTCCAGATCTTTTGACATATTTCACACATTTTCCTAATATTTTGAGCGACAACATTTTTGGAATACACTGACAAAGTTGGTATATAATTTATATGCTAATGGGAACTGAAATATTTTGTTCTAAATCCGTGCAGTAAATCCAAGTTTTTATAATTTTTCCACATATTCCCGTGTATATTTGACACAAAATTTTATTAATAACAAAGTTGGTACATAATTAAATAACAAATTAACGTTATAGGTCGATTTAAACTAAACACCGCCTGATGACGCTACTTACAAGGATACCCGATACCACTAGTATGTTGTCTCGAGCACAGCTAGTATTACAAAAGATAAAATTACAATATTTCTTGTAAGATTTTAAATTGTTTTTTGTTTTGTTAGTTTCTTTCCAGAAAAACTGTCTGAAATAATAATATAAACAAATATATATTGTTATTAAAATTAAAATTCTAAATTTATCGTGATCTTTTAGGAGTATTGATAACTCAAATATGAGAAAGATAAATAGATGTTAATGAGCAATACAGTTCAAATATTCAAGGAGCAATGTGACGATAACCATAATAACGAAAACAAGGATTCGCGAACCACAAAAATAAGAAACAAAAATTAGATTATAATACATAACGTATGGTTATTATAATACCCTATGAAGATTTCGATGACATGTCATCATCCTCAGAGATTTACAGCTAAACTAAACATGTAGGATTTAATAATAAACCACACTAGATTCATTGATCTTAGTTTTGTTTCTTATTTTTATGATTTGGAAAATCCTTGTTTTCCTTATTTACAATGCAGTTGTTTACTGATATTAAAATGCACAAACAACCACCTAATTTGAATTTTAAAATCCTCTTTCAGATAAAAGAAATGATTTTTCACTTTATTTATTTATTGCCAAATGAAACAGAAACACGAATTAATCTCATCAGAAGTAGTTTAGTTGTAAGTATATATTTGTTTATTTAATTTTTAATGATTTTCGGATTTAAAACAAAACTTACTTTTTTAACTAAAACTAATATAGGTTCGTGCAAATAATTTACTCACAACTCTTTACTTAAAACGTATTTAACACATTCACTTTGTTCACTAAAATTTTAAAAACATAAATAAATTGTAAATAAACCAATAAAATAAATAAAATTGTTAGTTATAGTTTAGTTATTGTTGCTCATGCATCACTGAAAACTTTGTCGTTGAAACGTGTTTGAACAAATATACCTACTTTTTGTGAAAATTTGTGTTCAAGTTTTATTTTATTAAATAATTAATTTTGTTTCATTTTAATAGACATTTGATTACAAATAAAGAAACCCAGATCATAATACTAAATAAAAATGTAATAAATTCTGTTATTTAAAATACATTCTAAACAGCAATTAAAATAAATTAGTAAACAAAAATACACGTAATCCACAACACAGCGTAAAAATAAATAAATAAATAATAATAATAATAAAAAGCACTTATGCAAAGAATTTACACCTCCACAGCGGCTAATTAGGACCAATAACTTAACACATCCAGGTAATTTAAACAATATGGCTATTAAATAACAATAATATTGAAAGCTTTTTTTTTTTCAATGGCTCTATAGCCCAAATCGATCAATGGTCCCTTAAGATTTCTGCCTCCACATCACGGTTTCCGGCCCTTACTTCCAGTTCCTTACCTCTAGAGGGCTCACTAATAATACCCCAGATGGATCTACATGTTCTTATTTCTGTGGTCTTGGATTAGATCCCTATCTTTTATCTTTCCCATCAGATTCCTCTTGACCAACTCTTTTTCTTTTCAGACCCTGACGGCATTAGAATTTTCGAGAGCTAGGGGTGTTTATTTTTACTTCTTTCAAAAAAAAAATGATTTAGGCGATGATGGCTGAAAGGTTTTTTGCTTTAAACAAAAAGTGAGAGGAATAAATGCTTCTATACAGGGTTGTCAGATTTCATAAACTTAGAATCAATCTAAAACCATAAGTCTGTGTGTTTCATCGTACAGTTTTTAAGTGTAGGATTTCAATAAGAGAATGAGACAGTATATAAAATGAACATTAGCAGCTAGAGATTGAATTTTATGCACCAATAAAATGTATAGTAGGCTACTTCTAGTTGTGGTTGAATCCTTTTAAAGCAGTAATTGTAGCGTTTATTCCATTCAATTATTAAATATAATTCCAATAAATCTGTTATTAAAACTAAGCTTAAATGCAATTAAATAAGTGGTTTATATTCGAAATATTAATTAATTGTTCTTTTGGCGCTTTAATTACTGTTAAAAGAAGCTTTTATTTTTTATCCAAACATAAATTTATCTTTTTTCCAGTTAAAAGATTATATTACGAAGTTATTTTCAATTAAAGATAAATAACATATTTTTATTTAATTAACACAACCTTAAAAAACACTTTTTTTTGAGAATTCTCCTTTAATGAAAGACAATTTTAACTTAAAATAAAAAAAAGTAAGTTAAACTTTTTCAAAGATAATTATATTTCTCTGTCTCTCATATATACCAGGTGTTCCAAGAGTATGGGACCCTTTCTGTAACTTTTAGACAACGGAAAATAGAAAGATGTAACTTTGGGAATGTCTTTCGATAAATATTAACTACGTTTACAAACTTTCAATACCACCCCTCCCTCCGGGACATTTTCTAAATTTTTACTTTATACGTATTTAATCTAGTATATGAGTTTCTTTAGAAAATATTTTACCTATTATATAGTTACACTTATTGAAAACTACTAATTCATATAGGTGTGTAATATGAATTAGTAGTTTTCAATAAGTATTTGTAGTTTTGACGAAATTCAAAACAATGCTTTATTTTGTGTAGACATCATCTTATACTTTTGTTTGTAAATATTAATACAATAAGCTGTGTAGTATAAAGTGTTACCTATTTCACGTTTGGCTGATTAAATAGTATGCGATAACATCGTTTTATATTATTCTCCCTTATTTCAAAGTACTCTTAAAATAATATTGTATCAAGATTAGGATATTATGAGAAATATAAAACATTTAACAAATCATACAGTATAACGGCTAAAAAATAACTTTCAACGATTTCGTTATTTATAATCGAAACACATCGTGTTTTATATCACTCTTCTTAGTTTTTTTAGTACTTTACAAATATTCTATTTAGATTGAGATATTATGAGAAAGTAAAAAAGTTAATAATTCTATTAGAGCTGCTAGTCGGTGACTCATTAAGGAAACAGCCGTGACCGCCGGGGGGGGGGGGAAGGACCGACTCAGGTAGCTGACGGGCCCGTGCGCCACCCAACGGTATACAGACTATAAGCAATGACTACATAAATACTATAAGACACGACATTGCCATGTTAAATATTCTACGCTTATTCTTGAGTTGTCCATTACCCGCTAGGGTGTGGAGCTGTCGCTCTGCTAGAGAATCTGAAGTTGACGTGACTGGCGCTAGGTGGCTCTACGGTCAAACAATGTTTCAGTTGCGTTGCGACGTTAAGTGAATAAATAATAATCTAACCTACCGCACTGGTCATTTCTCTGCGCCCGGACTCGTCACTACTAACAGCACCAAAAACATCCGCTTTTGCTGAAAACATTTTCTAAATACTCATACTATCATGCAATTCTAGTTAAAAGAACAAAAACGTTAAAATAATACTTTCCCCAAGACGATCGTAATTATGAGTAAAATATCCATGTGATCTTATACATTTTTAAAATCTTTAAAAAAAAATTGTTACGGAAACACTGGTCGTTTATAGTTTTAGAAATATTTTGAAATATATTGAAAATATTGTAATGAAATATTTTATAAACCTTTTCTCAACATTTTTCTAATATACGCCGGAAAATATTTTTTAAGAAGTTAAAAACATATTTGATTTTGGTTTATGGGAAAATGTTTTGCAATACTGTTTAATGTTTCGAAAATATTAATAATATTGTTTTGGATACTATTGAAAACGTTTATAAAAAATGTTTTAATAATATTTGTTACAATATTTTACAAAAGAGATTTGAAAACTTTGTTTACATACGTAACAACATAAAATAACAACCTTAAGAAAAGCTTGATAAATTTATGGGGGGGGGGGAAGTAAAGACAATTTATAAAGTCACCGTAGAATTAAAACATAGTAAAATTTTAAAATATATTCTTACATAAAAATATGACAAGAAATAACATCATAGGACTAAGAAAATTATTTAAATTGTAAAAATCATAAATATTACAGATAAAATTCATTTGTAGTCAAAATAATAAAATTAAAACCTTAATAATAGCTTGATAAATTTGTGAAAAAAAGTGAAACTAATAACTAAATACAAATTTATAAAGTCAACATAGAACTAAAATATCGCAAAATTATAAAATATATTATTACATAAAAATATGACAAGAAATAACATCATAGGACTAAGCAGTAAGAATATTTGTGTTCAATTTTCTAAGTTTGTTTTTTTTCTAACTGCTACCCTGTCGTTATCTGTTTCTGGCTATAAAACAATTTGGCAGGATAAAAATAAACGTTTATAATTAATTGTTGGTAATAAATAATTAAATTAGATTCTCAAAACGTAATATTCTATTATGTTAGCCATTATATACTTGCAACATACAATGAATTTATAATGGGATGTAATATTACATTAACCCTTAACTGGTACCACTAGTTTTTCAAACGCAAATGATAAAATGGGTGAAAACGCAATTATGACTGATTTCACAATCAAAAACATGTTTGCATAACAAATTTTACAACTCATGTTTAAAATTTTCAAACAACTCACAAAGTAGATATAAACGTTTACACTGACCAAACACTCCTTACTTCACTACATCAACATTGAAATAAAGCAAAAAAACCTAAAAACAGATAGAAGAAAAGCAGGTAACAGAAAAGCATTAGCAGCTTCAATTTAACACCTCACGACATTGTTACAGTAAGATGTGGGTATGGTATTGGGGTTTCCCACTATCCTTTCCTTTTTTAACAAATCATAAATTAATTTGTTTTCAAACGATAATTTTACACACAACAGATTAAGAAAAACGATAACGGAAGTAATTTAAAAAAAAATATACTAGGCCTAATTATTTTGAGCTCAATTTTTCAAGTTTATTATTATAACCAATGTAGGCATTTTCACATTATTATAACCAATGTAGGCCATCGCAAAATCACTAAACCGCCCGATTCCGTGGCCCCAACTATAGACAAGTCGCGACAAAAAAATATTTTTGTCAGACAAAAACATATACAGAAAAGTCGCGGGAAAAATAATTTTACAGATTTGTGTTCACAAGTGAATTACTAAAATTTTGTACATCTTGAAAATAATTTTAAAAATTATTCTGCTATGTTATATAACTTTGTTAATCAAAAAGTTTTGTAACGGTAAGACATATTTTTGTGTTCATGGCTTTCTTTCCCCAAAATATATTACTATACCATTTTTTTCAAGCTTATAGTTCATAACGCTGCTTCTTTTTGTATGATGTGGTATATTTGAAATTAATTTTAGGGTAAGGATTTTTTTTTAATTTTTATATATTTTTTATATTTCTATTTAAACTAAATTACTAAACTTTTAAATATCTTTTAAAAAATTATAAAAATGTTGTAGTATTTTTTAAGTACCCATAAACATTGACAATTTTTGAGAAATTTAGATTTTTTCAGTTTTTAGGGGTTTTGGGGGAGGCCATAAACCCCTAAAATATAAATATAAACTAACGTCTGGAATTGTGGTGAAATTGTCAATTAAATATTGGTTTTCAATTGAATAGATACAAAATTTCATCTGAATCTGAAGCTGGATATTTCTGATACACACAGACATACATAACCGTGAAACCAATTTTTTGTATTCAGAGAGTAAGAAAACGATTTTTTATTTTTTTAAAAAGGCATACTATACATACATGTAAAGGGATGTATCAAAACCATGTCTGTGCATTAGGCCTATAAATACTAAATTATAGGTGCAAATTAAAAATTATCTTATCAAAATAAAAACATGTACAAGCTCAAGACTATAGAAATAATAATAAACCTCCAATCTACACAGCTTTGGGCGAAGCCGGGTAAAACAACTAGTAAGACGGAAGTAAGTGAGAAGGTTTGTGAGAGAGAGGTCAACAGTTGTACAGTCTCAACCAAGTGGGATGCGTACAGTCAAGCACCTGCTGCTAGCGCTTTCTGATAGCTGTGAGTCAAACTTGTGATGAACAGCACCCGTAAAGCGTAGACTATTTCCCTATCCTATGTCGTGTCTTATAGTATTTATGTAGTCATTGCTATAAGTATAATTTAAACGATATCCGACAAACGCTTAGGTTGCCCCTAGGCAACAAATATCCTCTAACTCAGAAGAAATATTCCTTAAGTTGGTGTGCTAGTGCTACCAGGCTCTCTACACACTAGCTACCACCAACTATGTAACCCTAAACATGTACCAGGAAAACCTGTGTTGTAGCTACCACAAGACTATACATGAAAATAAAATAACAATTTTCTAAAGCATTTTAAGTTACTTTAGAGAAAACCTGAGATTTAGTTACCACAAGACTATACATGTGATAAAATAACAATTTTCTAAAGCAGTTTAAGTTACTTTAGAGAAAACCTGAGTTTTAGTTACCACAAGACTATACATGTGATAAAATAACAATTTTCTAAAGCAGTTTAAGTTACTTTAGAGAAAACCTGAGTTTTAGTTACCACAAGACTATACATGTGATAAAATAACAATTTTCTAAAATAGTTTAAGTTACTTTAGAGAAAACCTGAGTTTTAGTTACCACAAGACTATACATGTGATAAAATAACAATTTTCTAAAGCAGTTTACGTTACTTTAGAGAAAACCTGAGTTTTAGTTACCACAAGACTATACATGTGATAAAATAACAATTTTCTAAAACAGTTTAAGTTACTTTAGAGAAAACCTGAGTTTTAGTTACCACAAGACTATACATGTGATAAAATAACAATTTTCTAAAACAGTTTAAGTTACTTTAGAGAAAACCTGAGTTTTAGTTACCACAAGACTATACATGTGATAAAATAACAATTTTCCAATGCAGTTTAAATTACTTTAGAGAAAACCTGAGTTTTCGTTACCACAAGACTATACATGTGATAAAATAACAATTTTCTAAAGCAGTTTACGTTACTTTAGAGAAAACCTGAGTTTTAGTTACCACAAGACTATACATGTGATAAAATAACAATTTTCTAAAACAGTTTAAGTTACTTTAGAGAAAACCTGAGTTTTAGTTACCACAAGACTATACATGTGAAAAATAACAATTTTCTAAAGCAGTTTAAGTTACTTTAGAGAAAACCTGAGTTTTAGTTACCACAAGACTATACATGTGATAAAATAACAATTTTCTAAAGCAGTTTAAGTTACTTTAGAGAAAACCTGAGTTTTAGTTACCACAAGACTATACATGTGATAAAATAACAATTTTCTAAAACAGCTTAAGTTACTTTAGAGGAAAACCTGAGTTTTCGTTACCACAAGACTATACATGTGATAAAATAACAATTGTCTAAAACAGTTTAAGTTACTTTAGAGGAAAACCTGTGTTGTAGCTACCACAAACATGCAAACATACTAGAAAAAAATATTACAAGGAAACAAAAATAATTTAGCACCCCTCCTTTATATTATAAATATTTTGTTATTTGAAATAATTATATACAGGCATATTGCGTCCATGTACACCCATATGAATTGGTACACAAACACACATACACACACACTCATCCAATTTACTTGCAACAAACCTAATTACCCCTCTTTACTGTCAATTCATGGTATTGAATATGTAACTTAGATCATTCAAACGTTTCTATCAAGGATGTAGATTTCTTAGGAATTTTTATGGAATATGATTAACAGATCTTTCAATATTGTTTTAATAAAAGTTATCAGATCTGGTAGTTTAGAGTTTTTAATGAAAATGAATAATAGTTGTAGTGTTTATTGTATGAAAGGACCTAATAATTACAATATGAAGACATTTGTAATATGTATTCTATGTATACATCGCAGTAGCGGCCGATGGTTAAGGGCAATGGGAGGGCTCTGTTTTATTTTATACACGTAAGGCTCTGTTTTATTTTATACACGTAAGGCTCTGTTTTATTTTATACATGTTATCATTCACTTAACATTCACAATCACAAAGGGTTAAACTTAAAAACATAAACAAACAACTCGTGTGAGTGGCGAGACACTATTTAGAACAGTTGCGCCAACTTATTTTGCCCATCGAAAACAAGGTTTTTAGTAATGCGGAACATCTAATTTATGGTGGCTGCACTGACTGATGTCTGCGCGCGCAGCTTCGGACTCTGCCCTAGAAGCCCATTACACGCTGTGTAAATGACGTCACGGCACCCTCAGCTCTGTTTGCTGTTTGCCCCATATGACTAAATGCAATGAAACTGGGACGCTCTGGCCACCGTCCGAACTCCAGAATACATTCGTCAAATATTTTATATTGTAAAACTTCCGCTACAAATGATGGTGAAATTCATAGCGGCAATTCATAATTCATTTATCTCCAAAGAATTAAATACATATAGGTATTTACATTATTAAAATAATATTATCATTGGGGGGGCGGCGTCCGAGAGTCCTTATGAGTAAGCCGCCACTGATACATCGTAAAAACCAGTCACGTAACCTCCTTCTAGTTTCTGTGCTCCTGTTATCCTAACTTTACATTAGAGTGACAGCATGGAAGGAGTGAGAAGAGAAGTAGACTGTGTGAGTGAGGTGGATTATGACTACAAAGTGACGGATGACACATATGTAAATAAATCAATCATATAAATACATAATTATTTTAAACTAAATCAGTAATTTTTTGTGTTCAATAACGTTTGAAAAAGTTGCATACAAGTTGAATTTTATCTTTACGACCTTACTTCGTTGTCACTGGATCTGTCGAAAATGTTTTCATGGTACAGTATTTTAAATTCCGTTTAGAAAACTTAATAAAACGGCCGCCATTAACCAATATGACTCCCAACTTTGAAATCTGTTATGAACTCCATATATATTTTACGATGTTTTTAGATTTAAAAAAAATTGATAATACTTATTTAATTCTTTGTGATTTTTTGATAAACCAAATCATTTAGGATTGATTAAAGTTTTGTAAGTTTTGAAAAATTAACGTTTGATTAATGGTAAGCGATTTTTTGTACTTCCATTAACGAAATTGTGTTAAATATTTAATTAGGCATAGTACAAGAAGTGTAGACACCAACGCAGAACTAAATGTAAAGGAAATAATTGTGGACCAGATAAAAACTAGCTAAATAAGGAATGAAATATATATATATATATATATATATATATAATTGTTCAGTATATCGACAGTTTAAAGTTCAGTTTCAATATTATACCGTTTCAACCGGAAGTCTGAGATCTCCAGCTGATTTGGGGTATCCTTTGTCTCATATCAGCAGTCCAAGTTTCAACCTCAAACAGGTTGCTTAACGGTACTTCTTCATCCGCATACAATTCCGCATTTTCAGTTTCTTTATTTTATACGCATTTTGACACAATTCAATTATTTATGACTCAGAAACAATTGTCATGTTTAGTTAATAAGAAGAACTCAAGTGTTTTTTTTTGTTTGTGTTTATGATTTAAAATTGTACTCAGTTTTGTGCGTTTAGAGCAGATGTTCTCGCGTGTGCACACGGGCAGTCTCAACGCCAGGATATTACGAAGAAAGGAACGCCGCCTCTACAAGGTACTGTGACATTAGGTTTAACTAAACATGACAGCAAATTAATCAAAACCATTTTATTAGTTGTTGAAAATTTCAAAATGTCAGTTAAACCTATTCATGTATTTTTCAATTCAGTCTTCTTCCCAATTTAAATTAAATTACTGTACCATCCGCTTTTACCACATTTGTCAAACCAACCGCAATACCGAACATTTATTGGTCCTCCGTGAGGTCGGATTCATTGAATTCCGCTTTGGATTTAGGTATGGTAATTGTTTTTTATGTTGGGAGAGTCAATTTTCTCCAACTTCCGCCATTTGCATTTTTCGTAGTACATTCAATCTACTGCGCAGTCCATCTCACGCATACACTTACAGCGCTATTAGCGAATCTATTCTGAACATTAGCAACGCGCGCATTCTTAGTGGCACATTTCTAAAGTTCTTGCAGACAGCTGTTAAACAATAATAAAAACATAACCTCATTCAAAACATAACCTCAATACCTACAATTTGAAAATACAATGTGTTGTGATGGTTTTACTTATTGTTTTTATATTTTAATCTTTCTATTTCATTGTTAATTGATAATAAGCAACTATTATTATCAATTTCGATTATAATTCAAACAATTTTAATATTTTTTCAACAAAAAACCCTAAGAACATAGTAAATATTTACATATCAAAATGCGTTTTTCAACTTTTGTAAGGCAATCTACTGGTACAAAGAATAGACTTCTTAAGATTTTATCACTTATACAAACAATTTGTGATCCTGGAACAGATGTTTTAAATTTAGGGCAAAAAAATAAACTCACTGCATTAAATGAAGAGGCACAAAAAAGATTAAATGCATTCGATAAATCATTTGATCAAGTCTCTGTTGAGGAAGATCTGGAGGGGTTTGATGAAACAGAAGCTTTTAAATTACAAGATGAAATATCAGACATAGCTGTAGAAATAAATTCTATTCTTAAATGTGTATTTTCCACAGTGGAAGATCCAATTAGTTCAAATAATACACAGACCACTGAAAGTAAACAAGTGAATGTTTCTGTCAACTTAACTAAATTAGATTTAAAACATTTTAATGGCTGTTTGAGTGAGTGGACAACCTTTTACTATATGTTTGACAATAGTATTCATCAACATCAATCTTTAACTCTTGTTGAGAAATTTTCATATTTAATTTCATGCTTATCTGGTGAACCTTTAAATCTAATTCATAATTTACCTCCCCTGAAAATTATAAAATTGCTTGGGATATATTATGCGAGAGATATCAGAATATTCGCAGATTGGTTAATTTTCACATATCAAAAATTATTGACATGCCTTTCATTAAGTATCATTCGTTACCTGAAATACGTCAATACGTAGACACATTTCATGAGAACTCACAAGCTTTAACCGTATTAGGTTATGACATTCAAAATGAAGTTACACTTATTGTAATTCTATTAAGGAAACTTGATGACGTCACTCGTCAATGCTTTGAAAGCTCACGCAAAACCGATCGTCGGTTACCTACAATTAAAGAATTAATCAACTTCTTAAATATTAAGTGTGCACATTTAGAAGATGCTTTACCATTAGATCAAATAAACGAGCCATTTGTTAATTTTAAACCTTTTCTCAAAAAGGAAATGGCAACTACACCTATCAAAAATAAATCACCAATGAAAATAACAAAATCTGTGTTTCAGACTTCAACTTCCAAATCTGATCTGTGTCTAGTTTGTAAGAAAGATTCTCATAAATTATTTTCATGTCCTGATTTTAATAAATTGTCGCCTAATCAAAGACATGACAAAATTAAAGCACTACAATTGTGCATAAATTGTTTAGGTACACATTCCACAGTGAATTGTATGTCAAAATCATTATGTAAAACTTGTCAAAAGAAACATAACACTTTACTTCATTTTAACCGAAAAGTTGATGCAGCTGGTGAAAATAATTCTAGCTGACATAAACGTCATATGAGCTCGGATAACAATTTGGGACGATTTCCGCTTCCTGTCCACAATGAAACTCTTAATGAATCAATATCAATTCTTTGGAATACCGGTTCTTTAAACAATTTTCGATCAACTTTATTATGCACAGCATTAGTTAATCTTGCAACTCATGTAAATAAACCGCAGACCTTTACTGCTTTATTGGATTCTGCAAGTCAATCAACAATTATCACAAAACAATGTGCAAATAAGATAGGATTACAATTAACTCCTTCTACTATTCTATTAAACGGTATTTCTGCAATGTCAACACCTATCCTTGGTACAGGTAAATTAAATATTTACACCCTCAACGGTCAACTCTCTAAAGAATCTCATGAAGTCATTGTTGTGGAGCAAATTCAAGCCAATTTACCGTTTTTTGCAAAGTTACCTGAACTTCAGCGTAAGTTGAATCAAATTTCTCTCGCTGATCCTAATTTCAATAATAGTCCGACAATTTCGATTATTATTGGAGCCGATTTGTTCGGTCTCACATTGCGTAACCACACCATACAGTTAGGTGATGGCTTACCAACAGCAATTGAAACCATCTTCGGTTATTGTCTAATAGGAACCATTCCTACAGCTTCATACCATTTAAACAACATTTCTCTGCTCACCACATCGGACATGAGCTTACACAACCTACTCCAGAAATTTTGGACACTTGAAGAGGTTCCAGTTTCGACGAAAACGTCTAAGGAAGAACTCACTTGTGAAAATCACTACAACTCTACGGTTACGCGCAACGCTACCGGGAGATACATCGTGTCACTTCCTTTCGCACAAGATCCTCAATCACTAGGGGATTCCTTTAATACAGCTAAACGTCGTTTTTCATATTTGGAAAATAAGTTTGCTAATAAACCGGAATTGAAAGTTGCATATTCTGCTTTCATGTCAGACTATTTAAAGTCTAACCACATGTCACTATTACCTACTCAGGTTCCAGATACCGCACATTATTTTTTACCGCATCATGCCGTTGTTAAAACTACTAGTAGCACTACGAAACTTCGAGTGGTGTTTGATGGTAGTTCCAAAACTACTTCTGGTTTATCAATAAATGACATTCAATTCACAGGTCCTAAATTACAAACAGAGATTTGTGAAGTCATTTTACAATTTCGCATACACAATATCGTGTTTTCTACTGACATACAACAAATGTATCGTCAAATCATGGTTCATTCTGATGACCAAAACTTTCAATTGATATTATGAAGGGAAAATTCATTTGATCCTTTATCAACATACAAACTTAATACGGTCACTTTTGGCCTGAAAAGTTCGCCATATTTGGCTATTCGCACACTGCGACAACTTGTTCAAGACGAAGGTCACAATTTTCCGTTGGCTGCTGAAGCTTTGCTTAATCACATTTACGTGGATGATATCATCACTGGAAGTAAGGACATTACTTCCGCTCTAGAACTTCAGCGTCAACTCATCGCACTTCTTTCAAAAGGACAGTTTCAGCTCCGCAAGTGGACGTCTAACTGCTCTGAACTTCTCGCTGATATCACTCAGGAACATCGGGAAGTACCACTTCATTTCCGCTCACCAGATCAACCGTTGTTCAATATACTCGGCTTGAAATGGACACCTTCGAACGACGTGTTCTCGTTCACCATTCAGCTACCAATTTCGGATCATTCACCTACAAAACGATCTATTTTGTCCACAATCGCACAAATATATGATCCTTGTGGTTTTCTGTCGCCTACGACATTCTTTGCTAAGTGCCTCATGCAGCACCTTTGGACTCTTGGGATTAATTGGGATTCACCAGTTCCAGAGACCATCAACTCCGCTTGGAAAAAATTCGTTCAAGAATTGCCTCATTTGGAAGACATTTCTATTTCTCGTTGCATCAACCTTCATCAGTCAACGAGCATCCAGATCCATGGCTTCTGCGATGCCTCGGATAAAGGTTACTCAGCCGTCATTTACATTAGGACGACTACTTCAAACAACATTGTCAATACACAGCTACTTTTAGCCAAATCTAAGGTCGCTCCTCTCAAGCGCATATCACTTCCTAGATTAGAGCTTTGCGGTGCTCATTTGCTCGCCAAGTTAATGCACTATTGCATTCAATTTTTATCTACTCGGTGTTCTATTGACATCATTAAATGTTGGTGTGACTCCATGGTCACATTAGCTTGGATCACTACTCCACCATATAAACTTAAGGTTTATATAGCTAATCGCGTCAGTCAAATTCAGGACTGGACTCCAACTGACTGTTGGTCACATGTTCCATCTGGCAACAATCCTGCTGATTGTTCCAGCCGTGGTCTATCTCCTTCCGCACTTCTTAACCATCAGATATGGTTTTCGGGGCCTTCTTGGCTTAAGCTTTCACACCATCAGTGGCCAAATTCACCTTTACAGGTGTTGGACACTGTCCCTGAACTCCGCTCAAATCCACTTCCAATTTATTTATCGTCGTCTCAAACTGAATGGAACATACTTTCCAAATTTTCTTCGTGGTCAAAAACTTTATACGTCATGTCATATGTTCTAAGATTTTGTCATAACGTCCGCACTGCATCAAGAGTGACCGGACCAGTAACTCTTACAGAACTTCAATTTGCAGAAATACAACTAATTAAACTTGTGCAAAATTCACATTTTTCAAAGGAAATTCTACTTTTAAAGACAAACCCTACATCTTGTTGTTTACGCTTAGCTTCATTGTCACCTTTTCTTGATCACAGCGACATAATGAGAGTGGGTGGAAGAATTACGTTTTCTTCATTGAGCTACACTTCTAAACATCCTGCCGTTTTACCAAAGAATCACCACATTACATTCTTAATCATTGACCATTATCATCGTTTGTTTCTTCATGCAGGACATCAACTGCTACAATCACTCATCTCTAAAAAATTTTGGATCCTTTCAGCAAGGAGTACGATTAGAAAACGGATACACAAATGTATTCGTTGTTTCTTAAACCTTAAAACTTAAACCAACTTCTCGTCCGCCTTTGATGGGAGTCTTACCACGTGAACGAGTTACCTTTTCTCAACCATTCATTAATACTGGATGCGACTACTGCGGTCCATTCACTGTCAAAATTCATACTTTGCGTCGTGCTCAAGATGTCAAAGTCTACTTATGCATTTTTGTTTGTTTTGCTACTAAAGCAATTCATATTGAAGTCGCTACTGATCTTTCTACTCAAGCTTTCATTGACGTTCTCACACGTTTTGTGTCACGGCGTGGACTTTGTTCTAATTTGTATTCCGATTGCGGGACCAACTTTGTCGGAGCTTCAAACAACTTTAAGAAAATTATTCTAACCATGCTGAATGAACCTCATTCTAAGGAGACCATAGATAAATTTACCAAACTGAATGGAATTAAGTTTCATTTCCTGCCTCCAGCTGCTCCACATCAAGGTGGACTTTGGGAAGGTGCCGTCAAAAGTGTCAAAACACATCTTCTTAGAACAATAGGTATCGAAAAACTTTATCTCATGCACTTCGTTACTTTAGCTACGAAAATTGAAGGCATTCTCAATTCAAGACCTTTAACTCCTCTTTCAGCAGATCCTAACGAGTTAGACGTATTAACGCCTGCACATTTCCTCATCGGACGACCGATCACCGCGTTGCCAGAACTATCTTATGAACAGATTCCTTTAAATAGACTAAAACAGTGGCAACGTGTTCAACGCTTCTCACAGCAAATCTGGAAGCGGTGGCATCTTGAATATCTTCATACATTGCAACAACGTCTGAAATGGAATCGTAGTACACCAAATCTACAGCCTGGTGACTTAGTGCTCATTCAGGATTCAAATCTCAAACCTCTTTTTTGGACTACTGGACGCATTCTGTCTTCATCTCCAGGAGAAGATGGAGTCGTACGTGTTGCCACTATAAAAACCAAGGATGGAGTTTTCACATGCCCTGCCGTGAAACTTTTCCCCTTACCTCTCAGTAATTAAACGCTTATTTGTCACTAGAGAAACATTTGAAATTCTTCCTTGTCTTCAATTCTATCATCATTCTCATTCGATGTCTTCTTTCTTAAGCCGGATCATCTTCCTTCATCATTCATCCATTTCAGCGCTTATTCCCTTTAGTGCTGGCTCTTTCATTTCTTCGTCTCTATAAACCGGTTGGTTTATAGTCGGGGGTATGTTCAGTATATCTACAGTTTAAAGTTCAGTTTCAATATTATACCGTTTCAACCGGAAGTCTGAGATCTCCAGCTGATTTGGGGTATCCTTTGTCTCATATCAGCAGTCCAAGTTTCAACCTCAAACAGGTAGCTTAACGGTACTTCTTCATCCGCATACAATTCCGCATTTTCAGTTTCTTTATTTTATACGCATTTTGACACAATTCAATTATTTATGACTCAGAAACAATTGTCATGTTTAGTTAATAAGAAGAACTCAAGTGTTTTTTTTTGTTTGTGTTTATGATTTAAAATTGTACTCAGTTTTGTGCGTTTAGAGCAGATGTTCTCGCGTGTGCACACGGGCAGTCTCAACGCCAGGATATTACGAAGAAAGGAACGCCGCCTCTACAAGGTACTGTGACATTAGGTTTAACTAAACATGACAGCAAATTAATCAAAACCATTTTATTAGTTGTTGAAAATTTCAAAATGTCAGTTAAACCTATTCATGTATTTTTCAATTCAGTCTTCTTCCCAATTTAAATTAAATTACTGTACCATCCGCTTTTACCACATTTGTCAAACCAACCGCAATACCGAACATTTATTGGTCCTCCGTGAGGTCGGATTCATTGAATTCCGCTTTGGATTTAGGTATGGTAATTGTTTTTTATGTTGGGAGAGTCAATTTTCTCCAACTTCCGCCATTTGCATTTTTCGTAGTACATTCAATCTACTGCGCAGTCCATCTCACGCATACACTTACAGCGCTATTAGCGAATCTATTCTGAACATTAGCAACGCGCGCATTCTTAGTGGCACATTTCTAAAGTTCTTGCAGACAGCTGTTAAACAATAATAAAAACATAACCTCATTCAAAACATAACCTCAATACCTACAATTTGAAAATACAATGTGTTGTGATGGTTTTACTTATTGTTTTTATATTTTAATCTTTCTATTTCATTGTTAATTGATAATAAGCAACTATTATTATCAATTTCGATTATAATTCAAACAATTTTAATATTTTTTCAACAAAAAACCCTAAGAACATAGTAAATATTTACATATCAAAATGCGTTTTTCAACTTTTGTAAGGCAATCTACTGGTACAAAGAATAGACTTCTTAAGATTTTATCACTTATACAAACAATTTGTGATCCTGGAACAGATGTTTTAAATTTAGGGCAAAAAAATAAACTCACTGCATTAAATGAAGAGGCACAAAAAAGATTAAATGCATTCGATAAATCATTTGATCAAGTCTCTGTTGAGGAAGATCTGGAGGGGTTTGATGAAACAGAAGCTTTTAAATTACAAGATGAAATATCAGACATAGCTGTAGAAATAAATTCTATTCTTAAATGTGTATTTTCCACAGTGGAAGATCCAATTAGTTCAAATAATACACAGACCACTGAAAGTAAACAAGTGAATGTTTCTGTCAACTTAACTAAATTAGATTTAAAACATTTTAATGGCTGTTTGAGTGAGTGGACAACCTTTTACTATATGTTTGACAATAGTATTCATCAACATCAATCTTTAACTCTTGTTGAGAAATTTTCATATTTAATTTCATGCTTATCTGGTGAACCTTTAAATCTAATTCATAATTTACCTCCCCTGAAAATTATAAAATTGCTTGGGATATATTATGCGAGAGATATCAGAATATTCGCAGATTGGTTAATTTTCACATATCAAAAATTATTGACATGCCTTCCATTAAGTATCATTCGTTACCTGAAATACGTCAATACGTAGACACATTTCATGAGAACTCACAAGCTTTAACCGTATTAGGTTATGACATTCAAAATGAAGTTACACTTATTGTAATTCTATTAAGGAAACTTGATGACGTCACTCGTCAATGCTTTGAAAGCTCACGCAAAACCGATCGTCGGTTACCTACAATTAAAGAATTAATCAACTTCTTAAATATTAAGTGTGCACATTTAGAAGATGCTTTACCATTAGATCAAATAAACGAGCCATTTGTTAATTTTAAACCTTTTCTCAAAAAGGAAATGGCAACTACACCTATCAAAAATAAATCACCAATGAAAATAACAAAATCTGTGTTTCAGACTTCAACTTCCAAATCTGATCTGTGTCTAGTTTGTAAGAAAGATTCTCATAAATTATTTTCATGTCCTGATTTTAATAAATTGTCGCCTAATCAAAGATATGACAAAATTAAAGCACTACAATTGTGCATAAATTGTTTAGGTACACATTCCACAGTGAATTGTATGTCAAAATCATTATGTAAAACTTGTCAAAAGAAACATAACACTTTACTTCATTTTAACCGAAAAGTTGATGCAGCTGGTGAAAATAATTCTAGCTGACATAAACGTCATATGAGCTCGGATAACAATTTGGGACGATTTCCGCTTCCTGTCCACAATGAAACTCTTAATGAATCAATATCAATTCTTTGGAATACCGGTTCTTTAAACAATTTTCGATCAACTTTATTATGCACAGCATTAGTTAATCTTGCAACTCATGTAAATAAACCGCAGACCTTTACTGCTTTATTGGATTCTGCAAGTCAATCAACAATTATCACAAAACAATGTGCAAATAAGATAGGATTACAATTAACTCCTTCTACTATTCTATTAAACGGTATTTCTGCAATGTCAACACCTATCCTTGGTACAGGTAAATTAAATATTTACACCCTCAACGGTCAACTCTCTAAAGAATCTCATGAAGTCATTGTTGTGGAGCAAATTCAAGCCAATTTACCGTTTTTTGCAAAGTTACCTGAACTTCAGCGTAAGTTGAATCAAATTTCTCTCGCTGATCCTAATTTCAATAATAGTCCGACAATTTCGATTATTATTGGAGCCGATTTGTTCGGTCTCACATTGCGTAACCACACCATACAGTTAGGTGATGGCTTACCAACAGCAATTGAAACCATCTTCGGTTATTGTCTAATAGGAACCATTCCTACAGCTTCATACCATTTAAACAACATTTCTCTGCTCACCACATCGGACATGAGCTTACACAACCTACTCCAGAAATTTTGGACACTTGAAGAGGTTCCAGTTTCGACGAAAACGTCTAAGGAAGAACTCACTTGTGAAAATCACTACAACTCTACGGTTACGCGCAACGCTACCGGGAGATACATCGTGTCACTTCCTTTCGCACAAGATCCTCAATCACTAGGGGATTCCTTTAATACAGCTAAACGTCGTTTTTCATATTTGGAAAATAAGTTTGCTAATAAACCGGAATTGAAAGTTGCATATTCTGCTTTCATGTCAGACTATTTAAAGTCTAACCACATGTCACTATTACCTACTCAGGTTCCAGATACCGCACATTATTTTTTACCGCATCATGCCGTTGTTAAAACTACTAGTAGCACTACGAAACTTCGAGTGGTGTTTGATGGTAGTTCCAAAACTACTTCTGGTTTATCAATAAATGACATTCAATTCACAGGTCCTAAATTACAAACAGAGATTTGTGAAGTCATTTTACAATTTCGCATACACAATATCGTGTTTTCTACTGACATACAACAAATGTATCGTCAAATCATGGTTCATTCTGATGACCAAAACTTTCAATTGATATTATGAAGGGAAAATTCATTTGATCCTTTATCAACATACAAACTTAATACGGTCACTTTTGGCCTGAAAAGTTCGCCATATTTGGCTATTCGCACACTGCGACAACTTGTTCAAGACGAAGGTCACAATTTTCCGTTGGCTGCTGAAGCTTTGCTTAATCACATTTACGTGGATGATATCATCACTGGAAGTAAGGACATTACTTCCGCTCTAGAACTTCAGCGTCAACTCATCGCACTTCTTTCAAAAGGACAGTTTCAGCTCCGCAAGTGGACGTCTAACTGCTCTGAACTTCTCGCTGATATCACTCAGGAACATCGGGAAGTACCACTTCATTTCCGCTCACCAGATCAACCGTTGTTCAATATACTCGGCTTGAAATGGACACCTTCGAACGACGTGTTCTCGTTCACCATTCAGCTACCAATTTCGGATCATTCACCTACAAAACGATCTATTTTGTCCACAATCGCACAAATATATGATCCTTGTGGTTTTCTGTCGCCTACGACATTCTTTGCTAAGTGCCTCATGCAGCACCTTTGGACTCTTGGGATTAATTGGGATTCACCAGTTCCAGAGACCATCAACTCCGCTTGGAAAAAATTCGTTCAAGAATTGCCTCATTTGGAAGACATTTCTATTTCTCGTTGCATCAACCTTCATCAGTCAACGAGCATCCAGATCCATGGCTTCTGCGATGCCTCGGATAAAGGTTACTCAGCCGTCATTTACATTAGGACGACTACTTCAAACAACATTGTCAATACACAGCTACTTTTAGCCAAATCTAAGGTCGTTCCTCTCAAGCGCATATCACTTCCTAGATTAGAGCTTTGCGGTGCTCATTTGCTCGCCAAGTTAATGCACTATTGCATTCAATTTTTATCTACTCGGTGTTCTATTGACATCATTAAATGTTGGTGTGACTCCATGGTCACATTAGCTTGGATCACTACTCCACCATATAAACTTAAGGTTTATATAGCTAATCGCGTCAGTCAAATTCAGGACTGGACTCCAACTGACTGTTGGTCACATGTTCCATCTGGCAACAATCCTGCTGATTGTTCCAGCCGTGGTCTATCTCCTTCCGCACTTCTTAACCATCAGATATGGTTTTCGGGGCCTTCTTGGCTTAAGCTTTCACACCATCAGTGGCCAAATTCACCTTTACAGGTGTTGGACACTGTCCCTGAACTCCGCTCAAATCCACTTCCAATTTATTTATCGTCGTCTCAAACTGAATGGAACATACTTTCCAAATTTTCTTCGTGGTCAAAAACTTTATACGTCATGTCATATGTTCTAAGATTTTGTCATAACGTCCGCACTGCATCAAGAGTGACCGGACCAGTAACTCTTACAGAACTTCAATTTGCAGAAATACAACTAATTAAACTTGTGCAAAATTCACATTTTTCAAAGGAAATTCTACTTTTAAAGACAAACCCTACATCTTGTTGTTTACGCTTAGCTTCATTGTCACCTTTTCTTGATCACAGCGACATAATGAGAGTGGGTGGAAGAATTACGTTTTCTTCATTGAGCTACACTTCTAAACATCCTGCCGTTTTACCAAAGAATCACCACATTACATTCTTAATCATTGACCATTATCATCGTTTGTTTCTTCATGCAGGACCACAACTGCTACAATCACTCATCTCTAAAAAATTTTGGATCCTTTCAGCAAGGAGTACGATTAGAAAACGGATACACAAATGTATTCGTTGTTTCTTAAACCTTAAAACTTAAACCAACTTCTCGTCCGCCTTTGATGGGAGTCTTACCACGTGAACGAGTTACCTTTTCTCAACCATTCATTAATACTGGATGCGACTACTGCGGTCCATTCACTGTCAAAATTCATACTTTGCGTCGTGCTCAAGATGTCAAAGTCTACTTATGCATTTTTGTTTGTTTTGCTACTAAAGCAATTCATATTGAAGTCGCTACTGATCTTTCTACTCAAGCTTTCATTGACGTTCTCACACGTTTTGTGTCACGGCGTGGACTTTGTTCTAATTTGTATTCCGATTGCGGGACCAACTTTGTCGGAGCTTCAAACAACTTTAAGAAAATTATTCTAACCATGCTGAATGAACCTCATTCTAAGGAGACCATAGATAAATTTACCAAACTGAATGGAATTAAGTTTCATTTCCTGCCTCCAGCTGCTCCACATCAAGGTGGACTTTGGGAAGGTGCCGTCAAAAGTGTCAAAACACATCTTCTTAGAACAATAGGTATGGAAAAACTTTATCTCATGCACTTCGTTACTTTAGCTACGAAAATTGAAGGCATTCTCAATTCAAGACCTTTAACTCCTCTTTCAGCAGATCCTAACGAGTTAGACGTATTAACGCCTGCACATTTCCTCATCGGACGACCGATCACCGCGTTGCCAGAACTATCTTATGAACAGATTCCTTTAAATAGACTAAAACAGTGGCAACGTGTTCAACGCTTCTCACAGCAAATCTGGAAGCGGTGGCATCTTGAATATCTTCATACATTGCAACAACGTCTGAAATGGAATCGTAGTACACCAAATCTACAGCCTGGTGACTTAGTGCTCATTCAGGATTCAAATCTCAAACCTCTTTTTTGGACTACTGGACGCATTCTGTCTTCATCTCCAGGAGAAGATGGAGTCGTACGTGTTGCCACTATAAAAACCAAGGATGGAGTTTTCACATGCCCTGCCGTGAAACTTTTCCCCTTACCTCTCAGTAATTAAACGCTTATTTGTCACTAGAGAAACATTTGAAATTCTTCCTTGTCTTCAATTCTATCATCATTCTCATTCGATGTCTTCTTTCTTAAGCCGGATCATCTTCCTTCATCATTCATCCATTTCAGCGCTTATTCCCTTTAGTGCTGGCTCTTTCATTTCTTCGTCTCTATAAACCGGTTGGTTTATAGTCGGGGGTATGTTCAGTATATCTACAGTTTAAAGTTCAGTTTCAATATTATACCGTTTCAACCGGAAGTCTGAGATCTCCAGCTGATTTGGGGTATCCTTTGTCTCATATCAGCAGTCCAAGTTTCAACCTCAAACAGGTAGCTTAACGGTACTTCTTCATCCGCATACAATTCCGCATTTTCAGTTTCTTTATTTTATACGCATTTTGACACAATTCAATTATTTATGACTCAGAAACAATTGTCATGTTTAGTTAATAAGAAGAACTCAAGTGTTTTTTTTTGTTTGTGTTTATGATTTAAAATTGTACTTAGTTTTGTGCGTTTAGAGCAGCTGTTCTCGCGTGTGCACACGGGCAGTCTTAACGCCAGGACATTACGAAGAAAGGAACGCCGCCTCTACAAGGTACTGTGACATTAGGTTTAATTAAACATGACAGCAAATTAATCAAAACCATTTTATTAGTTGTTGAAAATTTCAAAATGTCAGTTAAACCTATTCATGTATTTTTCAATTCAGTCTTCTTCCCAATTTAAATTAAATTACTGTACCATCCGCTTTTACCACAGTTGTCAAACCAACCGCAATACCCAACAATAATGGTAAAAATTCAACTAACCAACTGCAAAACGTAAGACGCCTAATTTCATCGCCAAGTAACATAATCTTAAGTATAAAACTAAGATGCAGAAGTATTTGGATTAGCTTCGAAATACGGCATAATATCTATTTAAAAATTTTGAGTAATGATTGTATTTCGGTGTTGCTGTTACTACTTAAACGACATTCATTTAACATTTTGAACTAACAGCTTAAAAAACCTTGGATCAGGAATACTTATATTTGGTTAATAGTTTCTGTACGTATTTCCTGCCAGTACGCTGTTCTTATGACATGTATTTATTGTACAGTCAGTCAATGATATGATTTACGTCATCCTCACTCTCTGTAAACTACGTAAAATCAATTATTATCCTTCAGTGAACGTTTATTTGTTACAATATTTTAACTGGTACCAACTTTAAGTCTACTAGAAAGAAATTAGTGGGATTCATAGCGACATTAATAATCCACATGACGTCGATTTTTATAGTTGACCAGCTAACTTACCTTCCTTGCCCGGGTATTTATTTATGCCAATATTCTACTACACAGAAAAAAATGAATCCTTGCTGTAGTGTAAAATCGAAGTACCTAAACATGGCTTTAAATATAATCGGGGATGTCACCAAAAAGCCCAGCAACCAATTACTAAAACTGATTTGACACTAATCTTGATAATTTAAAATATAATATTTTTCACTCCATCTCACCCTCAATGCCGATAGTGGTTTTGAGTACACAGAAAAAAAGAAGAATTTTAGTTATGGTATAAATCTAAGTAACTAAACTTGGACTTCAACAGCATTAAAAGTGTTACTATTCATCACCTAAACTATGGATTCAACACTAATACTGGTAGTTTTTGATTATTTTAATGCCACCCCTTCCCAACTCTCTGCTAGGGGTACTAGGTATATCATACCCCACAGTGTTTTTTACTACATTGTAAGTCATAGGTGTACTAATAAGGAGCCCTAAAACTAGGAACTCTGCAATAATTTAAATAATATTAAGAATTTTACTTTTCACCCCTTCTCACCCCCAATGGCGATGGGGACTAACTTGTACTTAAGCGGTATCAGAAGTGTCACTATTTATCTCAGCGACCCCATCAACTATGATTTCGACAATAAAATAGCTCGTTTTTTATTTTAATGGTCACTTTTTCTCACCCCACACCTAAGGGGATGTCTTACCCCACAATATTTTTTCCAGATTGTAAGTCATATGTGTACCGTGTTTGGTTGAAATTGCTCCAGGGGTTAAAGAGTTATGCTGGAACACACACACATAGACATCCATTTATGTACTTTATATACGACGATGAATCGATGATTACCATCAGTTCTGGGGTTAATAAAGGCAAAATAAATTATTTGTGACTACAGTAAACATAACATCTGATCACTATTTATAGTATAATCTAATCTTTTCACTACGATAAATATTAGATCCACTACCATAGATGCGGTATTTTCATTTAGTTCTTACGGCATGCAATCAACGGCAGCTTGAAGTTAATTCGGTCTTTCGTTCAAGAAACCAAAGAATTTAAACTATGGCGTAATTAAAAATCAAACATCCGTACACTAGTAAACATTTCACTGATAGAATAAATTAAGTTATTATTGGGGCATTACTGCAATGTAAAAGGTTTAATTAATTATCTGATTTATCTTTAGGTTTAGTCGATTTATCTTTGTTACTTTTGATGAACCTGATTTTCGTACAAAAATTCATAATATTTAATATGCGTATATTAGATACAAAAATTGAAATTATATTTAAAAAAAAAAAGAAGGAAATAAACATAATTATTGGAATAAGATATACAATACCATGATTATTATGTTTTGTAATAATATTAGGTTCAATTGTAACTTTTATTTTATTAATTATTCTTTTAATCTGTTTTTATTAAATTTTTTTCCTTGAAAATTGTTTATTTTAATAAAAAATGTATTACCTTAATAAAAACCAAATCTGAAATTTATCCCAATCTGTTAATTTAATAATTCATATGGGCAAACAGTAACAAATTATAATTAGTATAATATATCTTTGATGACCTTGAAACGTGAAACATCGTTTTATCCAAGTTATGACGGGTATACATGATTTTCCAATTTATTTATAATTCGAAGACCAACCTACAATATTTTGTTTTAATAAAACTCTTCTGAACTTAATTCCACCTTTGGTCATTTAGAGCAAAGAAACTAATTCTTATTTTTAACGTCCACAGGTAAAGCCCTGGACTGTTGTAATTTCACCTGCTTATTTCTTCGTCTGCCTGTATGTAAGTCGCAACCAGTCTACACAGACAAGACGATAAAGCCTAAATATTACAAACTTTGCATTTATATATTATTGTTTATTATCTCACACAGGCTATAGGAAAAATATTGCGGTCACAAAAAAATCTCCTTGGGGTAGTTTAGGGTTGAATATTAAGTTGAATTTTTTGTTTAATTTTAGTGTGGGGGTATTAAATGAAACTAGAAGTTGTTCTGATTATGAATATGTATGTTTATTTGAAACAAAAAAAGTTTGTGCTAACCAAATTTAAAGTGTCACATATCGCGTCCCACCCTTCTTTAACTTGAACATTTCTTAACCTATAAATCTAATAAATCGATTTGAAATTCAATTGCTGTGTGAAATCATACATTGTGTTTTTTTTTATGACGAATACAACTTAATTTAACCACACAATGAAAAAATACTTAGCGTATAAGTTTTAAAAGCAGTTTTTGTGAGATGTGAGACATAAGTAATTCAATAACCATTAAAAGATGGATTGCATATTCATATACTGTATATCTCTTTATTAGTGACCAGACTAAACTCAAAAAGCGATAAATCCTATATATTTCAAACTTTGTAATTATATTCTTTGTATTGTCTCACATATAGGAACAAATATAGCGGTAACAAAAAAATGACCTTGTGGTAGCTAAGGGCCAAAACTATCGAGTTTCCATCTGTTTGTTTGTGTTTTTAATTAAAACATGTATAGGTTAACATGGAATGAGATATTTGGTATAATTAAGTCTTATGGAACCTTTTACCAACCAAAACTAATATTTTGTTTGTTCATTTTCAAAACGATTGCCGTTTACAGTTTTGATTATCTGATTATCCCAAAACTGTTAACTTTACAAAAAACAATAGTATTTTTTATGTAGTTCAAAGAATAACATAGTTATTGATAAAGAAAATAATATCTTTATAACACGCTTTGTTACAAACAACACCCTAAAGTTTATGACAACAGTTACTACTAACTTTTGGGTGTATTACATATTCCATCTTATTTTGGGCTCAGACATGTTCACATTTGCCCAATCTAATGGTGCATCACAATAACCTTGAACATTGGTTATATTATTGTATATTAAAATTTAGTAAAATTGATGGCTATAGACGTTAAAATTTATAGATTTATTAATTTTAAGGAAAGAAACTATTTCAGGTTTAATTTGAAAAAAATTGAATTACACTATGGAGTGTACAAAATATCATGTAAAGTGTTGGAATGTATAGACCTATTTATCGATTTACCTTGCCAGACGTCCTAAGGACAGTACGCTTTTACCATTTGCAATGTTTATTTATAATTTATGGCTTTATGTTGGCAAAACTGCCAAGAAGTATAAGGAAATAAATATGCCGAGATGGAAATAAGCTTTGTAAAGGGAAATGTGTTGATGACAGCTCCTTTTCCTTCTTTCATATACAAATAAAAACTCATAAATAGCAAGCAGTCAACTGGCATTGTGGTAGACAATTGTCATAATGCAGTAATTTAAAAGAAAATGAATATTTAATTTTAAAATAACAAAATCTATTATGTTGTTTAAGTGTAACTTTTTTAATTTAACACTCTAGGAGTGTATACAATTTGAAATTCCGAAAAGAGTAGGTAATGAGGGATGGACGATGAAGACAAGAGCTAATACAATTTCAATCTGCTATTAAAATCACTAGTTTCCATGATTCTTTGTCCTTGTTCTCCACCTATTTATTCCCATCTTCGACCTAATGGTTTTCGCTCCGTCCTAAAAAATAAAGCCACCTATCTGTCTAAGGTTATCCTCTAATCAATTAAATCTCCTTTTCTTTTTCACTTTCTATTTCATCTTTCACTTGGAGTGCCACTAAAGTCTAGTATATAAGTGATGCTGTATCTGTCTTTAATACCTTATTCGTGGATAGCTGTCTAAAGGATTGTTCAAATATAACATTTGTTCTTATTCTTTCTATTCATTTCATCGCCTAATTATTGCCACATTAATTTTTCTGAATATAATCCATTTCTTTCCTCGAACCAGTCTTTTCCCCTTATTGACATAAACAAACACTTCCCCTTCAGCCTCAAACACTTATTTTTCCAGTTTATATATTAGAAAATAATTTCGAACCATGTTTGCAAACAAAAACGTATTGTTAAACATATTCACTGTAGCTATGCTATCGACCATATAAAACACTACACTTTAAACGTTCTATGGATTTTTCTTTCTGTATTTTTATTCAGATTTTAAAATTCAAAGAACCGACTTTAGTAACCCATATTACAAAATTTCCTGATTTGATTAAGCCTAAAAACTCTAAGAAAATTAGATTAAAAATAATTTATTTTTATACAAATCTATCATAATGGAGACTTCATGGAAGGCAAGAAATGTTTTACAATATCCAATATAAAATTAAATGGTCTAAACAATAAAACCATAAGTATTTACTTAGAAACTACGAGGTCTTTGATATTTTGAAATAAATTGAATCATCGTTTTGCATCGAGTGATTCTTAACTTGACAACACAAAAATAAAATGCGTTCCTGCGCAGAAAACTCATTTCTATTATTATTTTTTTAAACGTAGGATAGGTCGTTTAGAGCGGGTCAGTCAGTTTTATTTAGCTCACTTTGTATTTTCTATTACAACTGTTATTTTTCAGTATCTTGTTATCTTCTTTATAATAAATATGACTACACTGAAGCTGCAGTAGATTTACTTTTGACATATCTTTTTTCCTTCATCTTCCTTTTTAATCATTTTACCTAATCTCTCATTTAATTCCAACCAATTATTTTTGTTTTACCATTTGTTGTTTCGTTATTATTCTCTTTCCATCTTTCTCTCTTATATGTATGTACCTTTAAACTCTTCTATCTCTTTCTTTATCAAGCTATTACTACGTTAACCTCAAATATTTTACCGTTAACAAATTAAAATGATTGCAATTAGTCCTAACCTTCTACTATTGTTCTACAATTGATCAAAAGTATATTAGGACCAGAAGCGTTCTGTTCGTTAGGCACATTGTTTCTGCGTAGAGTTGACGTTGGTTAGAGAAGCTTGAATGTTTAATTTGGAAATGTAGTATTATTGGAAGCGACTTATCAGTTAACTGCTGACTTGGTAAAATTAAAATTTTAACACTTTGTTAATTGTTTTAAATACTAAACGGCAAGTACATTACAATTATAAAATGTATGCCACACAAAGATTGTAGAAACATTGTCTCAGCAAAAAAAAAAACATGTATGTTGTATCTTAATCTTAAAACATTGTTGAAGCACTTTTCAGATTAATCAAGTTATTTTGTGTTTGTTTATTATTAATGTGTAAGCTTTATTTTCATTTTCTACTTTATCACTTTTAAGGCAATATTTTTCGTATCATGCAGTTTTGCTTGACTTCTGTTATTCTCTAATAAGATCGAAATCTCTACAATATATTTCAATTAATCTAGAAACGTAAAAAGATGAAATATCTGATCTCCCCGATTAATAATTATTTCTATTTAAGGAGAAGTCTAGGACCAAAACACCTAAAAACAAATTGACCTTTCTTGCTACTCTTTTCATGATCAAACCTAATATTTCCTGTTCTCAAGTCTCTAAAATCACGAACAAGTCTCCCACGGTTTGAACGGTTTGCGCCTAAATCATGAGTAAATTAAAGGCAGCAGATTAAATAAAATGTAAATCTTAAAACGGATTTCCGTAACAAAGACACGTTTCAATTAATTAATTTATTGACCTCTTAGGAGCTCACTTATAGTACGGGCGTGCAAGCCCGAAGTCCCTAGCTGGATCTTAACTTTTAGGTTAGGTCCTCTCCCTCATGTCATCCTTAATAATATGCTTTGTCGTCCAACTCTTATTCTCGACCCTGATGTTATTACAGTATTCGAAAGCAAGAGGTCTCTATTTTATGGTGGTTTTCATCTTTTTTTTTAAGGTGATGAATGACCATAAGTGACTTGACCGCCTTTAAACAACAAGGAGAAAATATATTGACAATGACTATTATTAACTACCTACATTGCCTCAATTAATTATTTTATAAGCAAAATGCTAGTATATTCAATATCTAATTAAAGTTGGATTATTTAAAAAAATTAATCCGTTCTATAATGAATACGATTATTTTTAATTATTCTGAATATTTTTGTCTTAAAATTTAAATGTAACTTAATAACTAAAAAAGACTTAATTTTTAAAACCTTCTTTTTTCCGATTACAAAAGAAAATTACTTCGGTTGACAGTTGGCTTATAATGTCGACGTAGCTAAGTTCTTGGTATCCTATTTTAACTTATTCAAGATTTTCTTAAGTAATTAAAAAAATCGTTAAGTTTGGGAACGTTGCAAGAATAAAGATAATTAACATCCTACAGAAGGAAACGGAAACGAGAATTGTTTAAAGTAGTAACTTCCGTTTTGTAGCCTCGTGTATAAAGAGCTAAAGATTGCTCAAACACAGTGTAGGTTGAGGAAATATTACTTCAAGTTTACAGCTTCAAATACAACATGTGATAATGTTCCTACCCATGGAAGGAAAATAGAAAACGTGTCGTTATGTCTTTGTTCAATTCCTCTTAGTCAGGGTAGTTTAGGAAATGTAAATACGTTACAGAAGATAATTTACAGAAACCAAAAGTGATTTACGTTAACAGCAACGTTATTCAAACTGCTTTCTAACGAAAGAGACGTCGTCGAAAGTTGTATTAAAAGTGTGTTGATTTCATTCTAGCTGTTTAATGGATGTTAATATTTTAACTGGCCTTTCACACTGTAACATTTAAAACTAATTTGATATATATTTCAATTATACGATTGTTATGTATAGTATTAGACGCCACTACAATAAAACTTGTTTTTTTGTATTTTTTCTGAAAAATGTGTTCTAACGTTTGATTGTCTTAATAATGTGTACTAATGAGACAATTTCAAAATAAATCAATTTTAAAGTTGGTTCTGTTCAAACTATGATTTTTATCTATGTAGTATCTACTGATTTCTTTCTAATCGTAGGAAAAATCGAATGTTAACATTCCGAACACTGTACATAACTGTAGGATTTAAACAACAGGTAAATATAAACAGAAGCATTATAACTGTTAAAACAAATAAACGAATGAAACAAGCAAATTCGACAACTGCGATTAGCGAGGAACCATACAATAAATAGAGACTTGACATTACAGAGAATTTGTTTTCGAAAAGTTATAAAATATCTTCAATGGTTGTCTAACCATCAAATACACTTAGTTGTCTAATTTAGTTTACAACCATTAAATAGCGTTTGACATGGCATGTTGGAGTTAACAATATCAAATCAGTAGTCAGCTGTGGAGTTCCAATAATACTGACAATGGAAGCGTTCAGATTCCGAGCTTTGCCAACAATTAATTATTCAAACGTCAGCAAATCATTTGCCTCTGCACCACTGAGTAGTAACAATGTGTCTAATTAAACGAAGCTGGAATCGATTCTTGATTGAATTGATTGCGAAAAAAGTAATTTATGGTTAGGTTAGGTTATACTGTTTAGTAGTTAATACTCACTTTAATGTAATAATAATTTGATTCATATGATCAAAGGAAGAATGAGATACACCATATAGTAGGAAATCGAGAAATGAAATACAGAGTTAAACTTAGAACCCTAAATAAAAATAATAGAGTAGGTAAACTAAAAATAAACGGGCATGAGTTCGGAAAAAATGTCAAAAAAAGGTAGTAAAGGAAGAAAAAAATGAATATTGGTGGAGAAGCAACTCCACTGTGCCGCTCTGGGTCATATATAATTTACGTTTCCTACATTTTTGAAAAACTATTGTTCATTATATTTTATTCTGGTTGTAAAATTATAGTTATATTATATAGTTATAATATAAAATAATATTATTATTTATAAATAGTGTATTATTATAGAAATAATTATCAAGATATTATTGATAACAAATTTTTTCGTACGAGAAGGACGAGTTTTACTCATATTTTATCTAACAAAGGAGTACAGTATGTTGATAGAATACCTTTTGTCTCAAGGGAAATTTAGTGACGAAGTTGTATAAATGTGAGTCAGGATAAGATGACATTGACATGGCCTCAAGTTTAACCTGAAGACGTAAGTCGGCGTATTGCCTTGACAACTTGTAATTATATGCAATGTCCTGCTTCATAGAGTCGCTTTAATATCTGTATCAATTACAATTAATTTTGCAAATTAATTTAAAAAAGTGTACACCAAATAGGACTTTTAATGTGATATGTGTGTTTTGTGTGTGTGTTTTTATGAATAATTTTAGTGTTTGACGACCTAGATCGAATAATTTAAATTAATATACCTGTATTTGAAAATGGGATAAAAGTCCCGAAACGCGTCACGATTGCAAAAAAGAGGTCACTTGACGGAAACAAAGGTAAGAAACTTTATTATATATATATATATATATATGGATTTATGGAAATAACATTTTAAATCAGAAACATGTTTAAATTAAATAAATATATATATACCTACGTGGAAAATATATATTTACGATGACAATAAACTCAACTCCAAGTTTCAAATAATTGAATCATCTTACCTTTTTATAATACTCTAAAGTTACTTAGCACTTTCTAATTATACGAACTTTATAATTGGGGAAACTGTTTTCTACTTGAAGGTAGTTCTGTCTTTAATTGAACATTGAGAGTTCTTCACTTTCTTGGCCTTGAAGCTCAAGCTTAATTAATTTAAGTTGTCGTACATTGCTTCCACTGAACTCAACACAGTATGAAAATTGTTTACTACTAATTTACTATTTTTGAACGAATATAATATTAGTTTTAATTTAAGAATCATGTTGATAGTTTTCAAGTCACTATTGTTTTAACTAACAATTAAATTATCTTCAATTTTTTTGCCATACAGATATTTGATTTCTTCTTTGACCCACATTATTTCGGCGCATTCCTTGGTTTTAATTGCGGCTCTAGAATTGTTTTTTATGTTTATGAGAGCATAAGTTGGTATCATGTTATTATTGATACAGGCCTTATTAAACTTTATATGCATGTTTGTCTTCATTAATTTTATTTTAATGTTTTGATATTTGTATACTAGAGATGCTTGGCTAGCTTCTAATTTAAGAATCATATTGATAGTATCCAAGTCACTATTGTTTTAACTAACAATTAAATTAGAGTTTAATAGAGCACATAACCTATTATATTTATATTTTGTTTGGATAGGAGACACAGACCTACTTTGGGAATTGGTCTGTGAATTTAATTATTAGTTTTAACTAGCTTGGGTGTTTAGTTATAATTGGAGCATGTGTTTATACAGTAAAATTGTAATACAACTTCTAATGAATACTATTATTTATCGTAGGTATTGTTAAACCTTCGGATCGTAACTTTTCTATTACAAACATACAAAGTTTAGAGCTTGTGTTACGTTTTAAATATTTTTGTAATTATATTATTTTTAACACATTGTATAAAACTTCTACGTCTGAATTTATCGTAAAAGATATCATGACTTCAATTATTGCAAGAGAAACAAATGTTGTTGCCTATTATTATGGTGTATTTTGTTTTAATTTCAAGTTTAAATTAACAAAAAACTGACTGCGTTTGTTTCGTTGTAACATGTTTAGGTGTAGTGATGTATCTTAGTGTAAATATGGTATATCCTTCTAATTTTTGATGATAGTTTCGTATAATGTAATTGAAATATATTATATAAAATTATATTTGTGTGTTATTGAGTGGGAAAGGCAATGAAAGGAAACAAACGGTGATTGGATTGACAACAAGCACTCGATACAACAAGTGACTATTTTTTTTTTTTATAGGAAAAATATTGTCAATATGAATATCGCTGTGGAAAATGCTAAATTTTTATTGTAAATTACCTTCCAGAACGTCTTATAACCACATCTCTAAACTACTCTGTATCTAAGCAAGATTGAACACAAAGATGATATCACGTTTTCTTTTTTACCTCCGTGGATAAAAACATTATTAGATTTATTTTCTGATAAAAGACCAATAGCAACACTCACGGAAGCTGTAAACTTGAAGTGTTATTACCTTAGCCAACGATTTTTAGAACAGTTGTTAGCTATTTGTACAGAAAGTTTAAGACGGAAGTTAGTACAATAAACCATTCTGTTTTCTATTTCCGTTTGTAAAATCTTAATTTATTATATTTTTGAATGGAACGTTTGTTAGACTTTATTGTATGCTTCAATTACTTGAGAATAAGTTGTAGTAGATAGAGGCTTACGCCGGACAAATATTTGAGGACACAAAACAAATGACTGATGACACCCATTAAAGTTGTTTAAATATGGGAGAGACCATTCAACATCCACCGTGAAAAAAAGTTTTCAAGCTCCAACTAGCCATTAAATGATATAAGCGAATTGCAGAGATTGGAAATAGAAGAAATTATTACCAAAAAGTATGAACTAAATACCAACAGGATTTCTGCTGTAAGCATTATTGCTGTGTACACGTATAAACGGTGTGTGCAAGTACCAGAACAAATGTAACATAAACTCAAAAACTAATAATTTTTAATTATGTTCATAGTTATAAAAAAAGAGAATAATTTACATTTGTATTTTGTAAATATCTAATGTAATAAATTATTTCCAAATTATTGCCATCCAACTTTTATATTGTACTAACTCATAATTTCATAATTGTATCTTGAGAACGAACACTCTCGTATATAAAAAGATACTAATGAAGCAAAAGTGTAAATGTGTAGAACATTTTTGTCTTCAACGCCTTCATGTTGTGGTTTATTATTTAAGAGGGGGGGGGGATTTATCAGCACAAAGTTTGAATATAACAATATCAAATATTCATAGCTAATGTTTAAAAAAAGTAAAGCACGCGTTTCATTAAGCATATTTTGTTGCCGTAGGGATTGGCGTATACATCACCCAAGTGAGCATCCAATTCAAACAGTCTACCTCATCAGATCTTCACTCGTCATGGTGTTCGAAGTCTTTCGTGTGACCTGCACTACTTCCAATTCCCGTCTGCCTTATTTCACCTTAACTCTTCAATAGTATCTCTTCATCCCGTCTTCCCGTGTAGATATTTCTTGATCTATTTTGTCACCCCTATTTTACTTTAACTCCCCAATACTATGTCATCATCCCTCCTTTTCTTCTGTTTTCAATCCAACTCTAAAATTAGACGACTCGTGCTGAGTTAAAAATATGAAGTAAATATGCACCAGGTTAAAAGGTAAGCGCCTGTGGATGCTAACAGCCTTTCGCAGCATTTAGCTTTATCCGAGCACGCGGCGCTCTGGCAGAGCGGACCATCTTTTTCTTGCTGCAACTGAACTTGCTGATGAAGTGAATCATGAAATCCGTGATGACTATCAAGTATCCCCGGGGATTCCTCTGCTTCGTCGAGATATCCTTGACAACTCGGAGATAATAAATCTATTAGAGAAAGATCTAGAGGTATCGCATTCCTGATAGAAGAAGGATCCACCTTAGAGGCGAAGACAGACCAGAAAGGCATCAGAAACATGAAAGAAGGAACATCCCTGAAAGAAGCCTGAGTGGAGAACGAGTAAGATTGTACCTGCGATACAGGGCAAAAGCATTGGAACAAAAGGAGTCCAAAGAGAACAAAAATGTTTCTATCGGGTCATTGTAGACTCAAGGAATACATTAGAAGGTACGGAATAGAAACTGATGAGAACAATAAGATTCTGCAAATAAGGGTAGGAGACCCCACCCAATCGATTACATGAGTACGGGTGGGGTGGACCCTGGATATACATATTGCTTCATGTAGTCTTGGGTTAGATCCCTCTTTCATCTTTCCTATCAGGTCTCTTTTAACCAACTCTTGTTCTTTTCCGATCCTGAAACTATTGGAGTAACCGAAAGCTAGGGGGTCTTTATTGTATGCTCTTTCTTCTTCTTTCTTTTTATAAGGTGATGACCATCGAAAGGTTTTCACCTTTAAACATAAAGGGGGAAAAGTTGAATACTGTGCAGTAGTGCATAAAAGTGCTAGAAGTTTGTAAGGGTACCAGATTGACGTAGAGAAGATACCTACCCTTGACTTCTCTCATGCTACACTTCCTAAAGGAGTTGAAAAATGAGACTGTTAACAAATTACCGATATATTTAAGTAAATCCAAAACATACACAAGGCCATTTTAACTTAATCCCCTTAAACAATTCCCCGTCTTTAAAGAAGTCGGGAGTGGGGGGCACAATTGAGATCGTGGTGAAATTCACTACTAATACTTTTACTTCAACTATATATAGGTTTTGTATACTATGGAATAGGAAAGACCCACTTAAAACAAAAGGGGATTTGGTTTACATAAATGTAACAACCCGCATGAAGGTTAACATGTATTTGAAAAAACATTTGACGATTGCCACTTTTAATAAGGCAAGAAATTTGAATATGGAGATCGTTGTGACAACCGTTAAACTTTATTTGAATGTAAAATTATATTCTAAAATGTTCTATAAACACATTTCCATAACTATACAGACTAAAAACAGGATTGAACAAAAATAACGTCACGTTTTCTATATGACATCCGGGGATAAGAGCATTATCAGATTTATTTTCTGACAAAAAACACTATAAGAGATGCTTAAGGAAGCTGTAAACTTGAAGTGTTATTATCTTGGCCTATGCTGTGTTAGAACAGTTCTAAGCTCTTTGTACACGAGAGTATAAGACGGAAGTTAGTAGATTAAACAATTCCGGTTTCCTTTTCCGCCTTTAAGACGTTAATTGACTTTATTTATTAATGCAACGTTGCCAGACTGTAATGGTTGTTTTAATTACTTTATATAATCTTAGATAGGTTAAAATTAAAGTAGGATATCAAAGGCTTAGCTCAGTCGATGTTACAAGCCAACTGCATTCATTCTTTTAATTGAATAAAGGATCGTTGATAACAATTTAATCCTTTCTTAGAACTTTAAATTATAATTTAGATTTACGATAACAGTATTAAGAAAAGTATTCTTTAACATTTTAAAGTATTGAGGTAGGTGTCAGAGGTCATTGTTTTCTTATAGTAAAATTCCAAAACAAAAATTATTTAAATAATTCGTTGTTGAAGATAATATTTGTTAGAGAGATGTGTAATAAATTGTATTTAAAAGGGAGAAATTCGAAAGTTAATACTCAAAATACTTTACTTAACTTCAGGTACAGAACATGACGTGATAAAAGTGATAAACAAAATTTATAAATATTACACTTAACAATGTCTAAATTGATCAAGTAAGCCCTGAAATGAAATTTTCAGGAATTACAAGAGCTATAAAGATATGAAGAATTGTTTATTACTCAAAAATCAATGAGAAATATTTTACAATGTTTGTGCATGATCAATTTTACCATATAAAATAGTTGTCATTATATTTATGGACATTATTTATATTAGATTTAACATGTTGGAGTTGACAATATTAAGTCAGCAGTTAGCTGTAGAGTACCAATAACGCTGACAATGGTAGAGATCAAATCCTGAAGTTTGCCAACAATTAATTATTCAAGCGTCATTTACTTTGAAGAACATTTTCTTTCGTGTAGCAAAAATGTATTTAACAGAACGATTCTGTTTGAAGATTGAATAATGTTACTGTAGTATAGTAAGTGTTGTCCTCTGCAAAAATGAAACTCGTTTTTAGGATAATTCTTTACGGTCGTATTTTTATTATTATGATTATCTGCTACATTTACAAAATATATCTGTTTCCATACTTATTAGAAAGAATTGTTATATTCCTAATTATTTTAAAATGGAATGACAAGATAATTTAATTTCTAATAATTGTAAAATTTTATAAATGGAATGCTAATCCCACAACTAAGTGGTCTGGATCGTTCCACTAGATATAAAGTGCATTAAATAATAGTAAATTAAAAGCTTCATTTGCATATAGTTGTGTGAATACAATAACCTCAGTTTTAAGTTAATTAAGTCTGGGGTTTCCGCCAAGGAAAGAAAGTACATCAACTAAAGTTTAATTAAGAACCAAACACCCTTTAATTAGAATAGGTCGGTGTAATTAGAGGGTGATTATGTAACTAGACTTTATTACGAACAGTAAGGATTTATTTAATTAAGTAAAACAGGGAAGTGATTTTATTACTGTATCTGTTTTTTCCTTTTCCTTAATTCAAGTTCGTATGATTGTATCTAAATTGAAGAAATTTTAAGAGGACGACTTAAAGATAAAAGAGAAGCAATACAAATATATTATTTGAAATCTAATATTTTATATATCAGGAAAAATTGATAAATTAAATCGTACACAAACCTATATATTATGTTACGAATAGCAGGAATAGCATTGAGATGGTATTAACGTGGCCTTAATTAATACATCTGAGAAGATAATGGGAGGAGAATTATTTATATTAGATTACATTTACATGTTAGTTTTAGTTTAACAGAATAACACTTTCATGCTCATAACCATGTTACCAAAATGTACAACAGAGTACTTAATGAAATAAATTAAATAACTATTATTATAATAAACAAGGTCTACATTATTATATCGAAAAATGCTTTAAAAATTTTTCTCCATCTATAGTTATAGTTCAAAAGTAAGACTACAGTGAAGCAAATTTTAATTATTAATAGATTAGATTACAGTTTTATAACACATAAGGTAATCATAAAGTTCAAAGTTGCATTCAAATCACGTATAAACCACATAATACCAACAGAACACAAGAAGGAACTGAGTGGGAAGGATTTACACGATGGAGGGACAACCAACAGACTACAAGAAAGAAGTTATTGGGAAGGATTCATACGATGGAGGGCCAACCATTAGACCACAAGAAGGAAGTTAGTGGGAAGGATTTACACGATGGAGGGCCAACCATTAGACCACAAGAAGGAAGTTAGTGGGAAGGATTCATACGATGGAGGGCCAACAAACAGAACATAAGAAGGAAGTTATTGGGAAGGATTCACATGATGGAGGGACAACCAACAGACCACAAGAAGAAAGTTATTGGGAAGGATTCACATGATGGAGGGACAACCAACAGACCACAAGAAGAAAGTTATTGGGATGGATTCACACGATGGAGGACCAGCCAATAGACCACAAGAATGAAGTTAGTGGGAAGGTTTCACACGATGGAGGGGCAACCAACCACAAGAAGGAAGTTAGTGGGATGGATTCACACGATGGAGGACCAGCCAATAGACCACGAGAAGGAAGTTATTGGCAGGGTTTCACACGATGGAGGGCCAACCAACAGACCACAAGAAAGAAGTTAGTGGGAAGGTTTCACACGATGGAGGGGCAACCAACAGACCACAAGAAGGAAGTTAGTGGGAAAGGATTCATACGATGGAGGGCCAACAAACAGAACACAAGAAGGAAGTTATTGGGAAGGATTCACATGATGGAGGGACAACCAACAGACCACAAGAAGAAAGTTATTGGGATGGATTCACACGATGGAGGACCAGCCAATAGACCACAAGAATGAAGTTAGTGGGAAGGTTTCACACGATGGAGGGGCAACCAACCACAAGAAGGAAGTTAGTGGGATGGATATACACGATGGAGGACCAGCCAATAGACCACAAGAAGGAAGTTAGTGGGAAGGATTCACACGATGGAGGGCCAACTAACAGACCGCAAGAAAGAAGTTAGTGGGAAGGATTCACACGATGGAGGGCCAACCATTAGACCACAAGAAGGAAGTTAGTGTGAAGGATTCACACGATGGAGGGCCAACCATTAGACCACAAGAAAGAAGTTAGTGAGAAGGGTTCACACTCTGGAGGGCCAACAATTAGACCACAAGAAGGAAGTTAGTGGGAAGGATTCACACGATGGAGGGCCAACCAACAGACAATATTCAAAGGAGTAAAGAAATTTGGAGAAAGAACTACTTACTACTGGTTTACAAAGAAATAAATGTAAATAATTTACATTAGATGTTATTGTAATTAGATGAATTTATCTACTCTCTGCTATTATCGTTATTTGAGCCTCAATTTTTAGCCCAAAAAGTTAAAGTGTGCTTTTCCCCATTTCATACAAAACTTGTTTCTTGTTCTTTTCAGTTTGCCTTAATTCAGATTATTAAGTTAGTAACTAACTTTTATACAAGATTAATTAAGTAAATAATATTTTATGTTAGCAACATTATATAAAAAGGATTAATTTTAACAAACTGAAAGATCTTATGCTTCAATGTAAGTCTTGACAAGTTTAAGAAAATATTTTGCTAATAAAATATCAAAACTAAAAAGAGGCAACATGTGTAGAAATTAGATAAAATAATGTAATATGCTGTTTATAAGAACTAATACAGGGAGATTTAGGATAAGCTGTAATAACTAAACCTTTGTTTAAGTGGTACAATTTAAACCAAATTTTAAAAATAATACATTTCATAAACACTTTTATTTGTGTATATCTGTTTCATACCATACCATCTGATTGTGATTGTATGTTTAATGTATCATAACCAAACAAAGAAGAATCAAATATAATTACTATAAACTCTATTTTGATACCTTAACAGCATTGCATTGAATTCGTAAAATTGGTATTAAAGAACATAAATAGGATTATATTCCTATCTCAAGAATTCAGTGTGTGGTGATGCACTACAAATTTAGATTTAGCTGATGGATAAGAAATTCAGTAACCCCCCTCAGTGGCATAGATATCAGGTACTCTGTAACGGCTGTGTCAATGCAATTGCAAATACATTTTAAATTTCCTCTTGCATTTCAATTTATTTGTTTACATTATAATAACTAATTATGTATTACGCTAATATTCAAGTGTGCAGACAATATTAACTCTCCCGTAATATATGTGATATATTATATATGCAATTTACTAAACATTTTCGGTAATTAATGAAATATCTGAGTTATTATTTTAAAATATTTGACTTTGTCTTTACCACTTGACGAGCAGTCTTTGATACTAATTTGATGGACAGTGATAAAATCAATTTAGTCTTGTTCATTAAAAATAAAATCCATTTACAGCTGAGAGTATTAACAAACTTTATTGATGTCTGCTCCTTGAACAACTGAAGACTGCAATGTGTAATGGTATCACGTTTTATATTTGTTTTTACATTAGGAAGAATATTTCCTATCTGTTTCTTTATAAACACTCGAAAAGATAATCCCGGATACTGTAAGTGTTATGACACTCTGCTGTAAGCTTTTCTGAGGTATTAAATTTAAGGTAACCTTTAATTATAAAGAAGAATACTTCCTTCCTTAGAGTAAGGTCATTATATTTCCTCTCTTTTTAGTTTTTATTGTCATGTCTGTGTCTATAGTTCCTACGTTCAGAAGCTCGCTGTAGTGATTATGGGCGAGAGATTCCCGACGGATCTACACCTATTTTCAGCCATGGGTTAGAGTCCTTTCTTTCGTCTTTCCTATCAGATCTCTCTTAACCAACTCTTGTACTCTTCCGATCCTGACGCTATTCGAGTATTCGAGGGCTTGGGGTATTTATTTTGTCTTCCGTGGCGAATTCGATATTTCTCCACCCCTGCTTTATAGACTTCTAATTCAACATCGTTGTATTGCGGGTTGCCTGCATTGCCCCCGAGTCCGATAGAAAACCAGACGTGAAATAGCCAAGGTGCGCGAACGCTCGACGTGTTGGAAAGGGACTTGTGTGTCTACAAGTTGAAGCGGCAGGACGTGTTTCTGCGTTGTGCTTCTTAAATTCTATAATTGTGTAATGTTTTAAGATATGTCCTTCGAATGGTCGGGTTTAAGACATCGGGGGGGGGGGGGATTTAATTAGAAGCGCCTAGCGCCCTATACGCGTATAGGCTTTTTACGTGTATTAAATCCATGTACTAGGACTATTAATGTCGTACTACACAATCATGTGATAAGTTCAACTGAGCCCATTTATCCCTATCTCGTTTAATTAAGTGTTGTAATGTAGGTTTGATTTATTAAATTTAATGTTCATCAAAGCTGGCTTGTGAAGTGAATTAATCAACTGTCAAGATTTTTAGCTATGATTTACCGACCTGGCAAAGTGATCCAAGACTCTGGGTACGCACCGACATTATGATTAAATATTTAATAATAATAATAACCCAACTTATCGTTGCATTTCTAATGAGAAGATAATGACTGCGAGATTTATGGCTTTTATCCTCATTGCATTATGTAGAGTACAAGATATAAATCTGAATGTAACAAGCATTACACATAATACAGAGTATAATTAAGTTTTATTACTAGGGTTTGGAAGTGTCGGAAGATATGGCAACACTGCGGTTGCAAAGAAACCCCATCCAGTCTTGAGAACTAGGGCGTTACACCCCTAGGGAAATATGAATAGCTGTGTACGGGTAGGTAGCAATGATTCAGCTTACCGCAATCTAAGATACAGCTACATGGTTCAGACTTCCTTTGAATTTTGATTAAGTTTTCTTGTATAGTAGATTGAATATTTATGATATCCTTACGTTAAGTGATAAAAACATAACGTCAAAATTACAGTAGGCTCAACCTTAGTGATAAATTAAACTTATTCTAAACATGTAATTTTCTTTTGAGATTATATTAATTTATAGGATAGTTTTAGAAATAACACATTTAAACTTGACATTGTAGTCTTTGTGATTTAGTGCACCAATTTCATAAATTAAATCATTTCATCATGGATTCACTATAGTGATTATGGAGAGGCAATCTCAAAGAACCCTAGCTGGAACTCCAATTCCATGTTGTCTTCAGTTAGAACCCTCCCTTCCATCTTTCCTATCAGATCTCTCTTGACCAACTCTTGTTCTTATCTGACCCTGACGGTGTTAAAGTAATAAAGGGCAAGTGGTGTTTATTTTATGTTCTTTTATTCCATAAGACGATGATTTTGTCTTTAAAAAACAAGTAAAAAACCTGCCATCTTTCCCATCACTTTTATCTGGACCAACTCTTGTTCTCGTCCGACTCTGATGCAATTAGACTATTCGAGGTCTATGCGACTCGAAAGAGAAGAAGAAAAGTTATTTTCTTTCTTTTTCATAAGGAGATCATGACCGAGAAGTTTGTAGTTTTTAAACAACAGAAAAAAAATTAAAACCGATAACTTTATGTGACCTATAAACACAACGTTAGCAGTACTAACGACATTGATAGATCAAAATGTTTATTACAGCTATAAAAATGTCCAGAAAATTTTATAGGAAGTGTTTTTCCTTACTAGGCATTTAACCAATATACTTCATCTCTTTTACTTTGGTCTTCATTGGTTTTTGATTAGTATAATCCTATAGTTCCAGCTTGTTGAGACATTATATCCAGCTGGACATTACAATGATGTTTGTGGTTTTACTAAGTTGTACTTTCCAAGTTACACAGCCGTAGTAGAGGGCTGACTTAAGATCAACCCATTTTAGTCAAGCTAAGCGGAAAAAAAAAATTCTGTTCTTCTAACTCTTGTGCACGATCTCATTTTTCTTCCTGTAATAAATACCAGGTTTCTAAAAAAAAAAAAAAAAAAAAAAAAAAAACAGTTAAATTCGTTCCATTCTATAACCTGTTTTATTGGGCTGCTTATTCTGCGATCCATTTTTTTGTTGTGATTATTTTCACAGCCACTTTTCTACCGCAAAAAGCCTCCCCAGATCTCTACTCTACATGTTGTTGAGGTAGTTTCTGTGACCTGCTTTACTTTCCACTCCCGTGAAGGTGTATCTTTCTTGATCTATTGTGTCAACTCTATATAACTTAACTGCTCTTTAATATGTCTTCATCTCTCATTTTTCTTTTGTATTCAATCCATCCAAGTGAAAAGCAACCTTTTTGCTGATAGAGTGAATGAAATAAGGCATAAGGTGTCGCATACGGACCCTGTGGGATATTTGGTGACCTATCAAATAATAAACCTTACCGTCACAAACGGTGTCCTAACCGCGTGAACCACCTTTCTGTAGCTGCTCGTTTGAAAAACATGGAGAGAGAAATGAAGAATAACAAGCTTGTGTGTGTTGCCACAACTCAACGTACTGATAAAATGGAGAGCTGACTATCAACATGGAGAGTACTCCGCTTCGTCAAAATTTCTTCCACAACGTGAAGATAACAATCATAGAAAGAAAGAGCCTACTTATGGGAAAGACTGGTCAAAAAATTCCTTTGGAATTATATTAGGAAAAAGTTAAAGAGCATGAATCGGGGATTGGAATACATAATTCATGTTCTGTACTTCCTAAAGGACTTGAGAATGGAGGGGGTTCTATAGACGGAACTCCTCGTCTTAGAATAATAAGAGGACACAATAGATTTCTAGAGGTTGTACTGCATTTTACCCTTCACATCACTGTCGTCACTATTGTCACTATCGGGGCAATACATTTTAAAACTTAATTTAAATATTAATTCTTCTAATTATTATTCCGATTGTTTTAAAGAGAGAAGTTTAGTCTTACGTGACTTTACTTTATATTATTTTGAGCTGTTTATCTAATTTCGTTCAGATTACTGGTGGAAATGTCATCTCAAAATGTGAGTAGGATATAGCCTAATAATTGAAAACAAGTTGGAATGGCCTCACGTTTCTGATTAGGCTTAAGGGAAAGAGGCTATTAACTCTTTTATGTCTCCGGTATAATGTTGAAAGAATCTTTTCGTATGCTGTAAACATGAAGTGTTATTACACCGACGTTGTCTTGGTTATTTTATTTCATAACCTTTTTATTGGTAATAACTCTGCGTTGATTTTTATGTTCCTAGGATGTTGAATGAAATCTCCTGGACTGTATATAATAAAATGTGCTTATCCAGTGTTCATCAGAAGTACAATTAACTGAACCTAATTTTAAAATAATAAAATTATACGCTGTCATTTTTAATATCCATTTAAAATTAAAATTAAAAATCCTTAGAGCAACTTTGTTTAACTCATCAACTGAAGAGACAAGGGGTGAAATATAAATGAAGAGGAAAATGATAATATTAAAAAGTTATTGTTGTGAAAGTTTAATAAACTCTGTCTGTTTTTTTATTAGCAATCAAAACTGTTTCCATTTTTTACTGACAGAATATTTTAACTTCTGCAACGTTCAATTAAATATTTTGTTTGTTTTTTTTTACTTTCTCTAATATACCTAATATTGAGAAAGCTATGCGTTGGGTAAAAAAATGTCTATGATTTAAATCTGTACATTGTCATCTGTAGAACTTACAGTACCGGTACCTCTATAACACAAACGAGTGGTTCGAATTTAATTAAATTTGATGTGGGAATATTCTTGCGAGCTTTTTTTTAAAATTTGTGGGGTGTTACAACCCCCCAAAAATGAATTGATCAAAATTGACTCTTAACCATTGTTGTACAATTTTGCTCATGTGTAACCTCTAAGTATAGTATCTAAAAAAAACTTATTGTCTGCCGTTTTGTCTGATATTACTTAAAAAAACAGCTTTGTAGTTGCTCTATGATATAACATTTTTCAAAATCGACTATACAGATTTCGTTCAAATTTTACTGAAATGTAAAAATGAACCAAATTTCGTGTGGAAAAACCACAACCTCATAAAGGATCTCCATTTGGAGCACATTTAATGCATTGTAAGAGCTTAAACTGTTTATATTTGCATTATCCTGATTTTAAAGTCCTTCTTTTACCAAGGAATTAGTAAAATTGGCAAAATTTAATTAGAACACACTTAAAATCCTGTTATGTTTTGACTAAAAATATATTGTAGATGATATTTTTTCAAACCTATTTGGTGAAACCGCTATATCGTGCAACCGCTATATTATTTATATTTATGAATCAGTTTAACACCGATAAACTTTCTCAAGATATTTAAACACCAATGATATTTGTATTAAACTTGGCGAATATCTGACGTACATTACGACTTATAGAGAGGATAATTAAATATACTGCACGTACACTAAAAATATGAGATTAGATTTTATTTTTGATTTTACTTTTTTAAACGTACGGAGAAAGTTATTCTTCATAGATCAAATAAGTTTTTTTTTTTTTAATTTTTTTAGAGCGAGCAAATAGACGATCTAATAGACAATCTATTAGACCAGTTAATAGACGAGGACCATGGTTACACGAACCTACAAAATAACCTGAAACCAATTAAAATATGTTCTAAAGGTATATGAATGCAATCGAGAAGTATGAGATTTATAAGGCGTTCAAATCAAGAGATGCAAATGGTAAACATCGACTATTGAACGACCAACCGAATTTCGACTCAAATACCTTGTACGGCACGCGATAACAATTTTCAAGAAACCTGCAGTAAGAACAGGTTACGAATGTGCGAGGCAACATACTGTCAGTTGCCGTCCGGTAGCCAAAAGGTGTACACCTAAACGGACTTTTAATATGATATGTGTGTTTTGTGTAAATAATTTTAGTGTTTGACAACCTTGGTTCAGTAATATATTTATGTTTTTATACTGTGTCTGAAGATGGGATAATAGTCCCGAAACGCATCACTAACAAAAAAAAAGCCACTTGACGGAAACAAGGTAAGAAACTTTATTTTAACTAATAGTGATCTGGATACTAAAAATGAATTCATATTAATTTTTATAATTTTAATGTTTATACAAAAATTTAAATATTTATTTCGTGAGTAGAAATACACAATTTTGTATTTAATTTTCGCTTGAATAGTAAAAAAAAAAAACTTTGTATCCTTTCCAAGCAAACGGCATTTATTTTGTTTACTAATTTTTCGTTTAAACTGTACATCCTTTGTTTCACTTCTTCAAAAATGTTTTTACGTCAGAACTCAAATACTCAGTTACAATCACAAAATAATATTCTCAAACATGTTAATAGTAAACTAGAAAAACATTAGTGCTTATTAAAGTATATCCCTATCGCATAACAAATAAAATTGTAACTCTTAGAGTGCTTTTGGAAAACACAATCTACAACGTCGTTAGAAATAATTAAAAACAAACCTAATTAAAAAATGTTTTAGTAATGTAATTGAAATATATTCCATACCATAACAATATATAAAACACTTAATTTCTAATGGGTTTTATCCTTTTTCTTTATACAAACTTTCCTCAAAAGTAATTTAACCGTATATATCAAAATTGAAATCACCAATATAAAGACTAGAATAAACGCTCCAATAACGTCCAACAATAAATACTGGTACCAGGGTAGATCAACAGCTGCTGTACGCAGGTGATGAGCGCCTTTATGTTTCATTACATATTCTATCCAATAGATGGCCGTATCCATAGGTGATGCAGGTCTGTCTTTGAAAATTTGCGACAAATGTTGTGCTTTCATCTTGTATCTGTTAACAGAGATTAGGATTAAATAGGTTAATTTAGACTCTCATAAATGCAGTTTTCGCAGATTATGGGCTCAATTTATTTTTTTTAACACATTTCATTGGTGTTCATTGCTGATGAAAATGTGTCTAGGAATTGATACAAACATTCAGATTTTAACCAGTCATTTTGTTTCTGATTAACACAGAAATGATTACTCTGGTTCTAATGAAGTAGAATAAGTTAAAATTACTACAACTTCTTGTTTTTCTCTTACACTGACGATATTCGAGTATTCGAGTGTTAGGCGTCTTTATTTTATGTTGTTTTCTTTTTATAAAGCATCGATGATCGAAAAATGTTTTCACCTTTAAACAATATAAAAAAAATCTAATAAATAAATTCGATTACAGAAGGACGCAAATGATTTGTATTATTGTGACTCATAGAAAACCTTTCCAAAACAATAATTCGGATTAAAACTACACCATACAAGATAAGAAATAAATAAAATATACATGTAGGTGTTTACATTAAGGTAATAAATATAGATTATTTAAACTTTTAACTATAGAACGATAACAAGTTATATATGAGATACGGTTGATATAAATGATGCCAATGAAAAATTGTTCATTAATTTATAAATATATCTCGTAAAACATTAAATAACAAATTATTATTTAATTTAAAAATTACTAATTTTGATTTTAATTTCCAGTAGAAATGAACCATGAAAGGAGTATTTTCCGAAATTGTATTCAAGTACCTGAAAATACTAAGACTCATGAAAGTAAAAAAGTATTGTTTTACTAATTTCGGAGTATATCCACTTACACACTTACTAAAACTTTAATTATAAATACAAGTATACAATTTCTACACCACACAGCATTTTGGAAACAAAATCTCTAAACAAATCTCCTTGAAACATTTGAATTACTGTATCTCAGTTAGTCATATTTTTTAACAAAATTAAAGTGTCAAAATTAAACATATCTGATGTATTATTAAGAATTTTTATTAGGATTTTTTGTTGATTTAGAATTTATTGTTTAAGATTTACATTGTTGTATATAACTTTGAAACTTTGACTTATAAAATATCCTAATACCATTATATATTTCGCATAATAGGTGATTAAAAAAAAAAAAATTACCTCTTCAGTTTATGAACACAAAAATATATGATTTTTAAATGAGCAAACGTCACGGTACCTCAATCACAAATGAACAGAAAAAAATTTTTTTTTAACAAAATATTTATTGGTGACAATACCAAGTTTTAATAAGGAAGTCATCATTTTCAGCTTGTACATGTTTACAAATTTCTATGACTCTATTCTATTTCTGTATGTTTTGAATACTCCATCTCTGACGACAAAAGTAAATGAAATAAAATTTTAAATATAAGTTTGTAGTAATATTTTTTAAAATTCTTTAAACTTTTCAAGATGGCTGTGACTTAAATGTTACTCATTATGAATTGCATCAACGGTTACGAAAGTAATACTTTATGTGATTGTTTGTAAATAAGAAATGTGCATAATTTTTCATTGTATTAAAGCGATATTACTCTGTTCGTCTGTCCGTCGAAATGTTATAAAGACCTTCCGTTTTGCTTACTGTTTGTGTTGGAAAATGATATGATGTCAACACCACACTCTCTCAAACTCTGAAATCCTTTTTAATGATATTTACAAAAGATAGTTTTAAATATTCCCTATAATTAGTCTTAATAAGTAATAAAAATCCTGTTATAATACAAACTTACTTAGGATCACTCAATAGTGCATTAAGTTTCATCGACAATGATTCCTCTGTAATTTTTGATAATTCCAAAAGTTCAGCGGTTCCAGCGTGCACTAGATTGGCAGAGTTTTGATATTGATCACCAAAAACAGGAATGCATAACATAGGAACAGCATTATAGACTGCTTCTATTGTACCTAAGAGTCCTCCATGGCCGATGAAAAGTTTGACATTTGAATGTGCTTTAAAAATTTAAAAAAATAATGAAATCTTTTAAATGTACAAACATATACATTGTGTAGAGAAAACAAAGGGTTAAATTTAGTGCTTTTAATTCTACTTAATCTACGATAGCTATGGCTACATGATTGCGTCAGAGTTTTAGAGAATTATTTTGGTTTTGATAATTCCTACTACTATTTATTAGATGAACATATTGTGAGTTGTTCAAAGTTAATTTTAATACGTACATTCATATACATGAATTTAATAGTGTGTCATTTTATTCATCTATACTACTAAATAAGTCGTGGGGGTTGGCGAGCCCATTGTCCAGTGGGGAATCACTCTCCTGGGATACCTAATTTTCATTCTTCTGAGATCTTTCCTGTGATATGAACTACTTTCCACTTCCATGGAAGTGTACCTTTCTTGATCTAACATCATATTTTTAACATTAGCTATCCCCTATTATGCTTTCATCCCAGGACATTTTTATTTGTTTTCAGCTAAACCTAACAGTATAAAGTGACCCGTCATGATTGGCACCTGGCAAAAGATGTCTTACGGAGATTTCAGGATACTTGATAACTTCTCAGACTATTTAGCCTTACACGATTAAGTGGGACTCTGATCAACCCAGCTGGACAATACTTTCCCTAGCTGTTTATAAAAAAATTATGGAGAGTTAAATGAAATATAACAAGTTTATGCGTCATGTTACTGAACCTCAATGTCCTGACAAATTGGAGCATGCTCTCCGTCATGACTATCAGCATTGGGAGTCCTTGACAACTCGGAGTAATAAATCTACTAGCGAATGATCAAAAAGGCACTGAGGACTCCTGATAGAAGACACCATTCAACAGAGAGGGGAAGAGAAAGGCTTTAGAAGAAGCAGTAAAAAAAGTTGTGGGATATAATACGAAAACTATGCCAGGCCAAAGAGTTTCTGGGTAATTATAACAGGAGATGAACGGGACCATGCATGAGACTAAGTAAAGATAAAGTGAAAACGCTAATAGGGTTTCCATTAGGGTATTTTAGACTCAGGAACTACCTTAGAATGATTAAATTGTAAATGAAAAGTTCTGCAAATTTTGCAAAGAGGGAAAAGAAGCTCCGTACCCATCTATTAGTTGGAATACGGTGTAGTATTGCACAAAAAGGCTAGAAGTCTCGAAAGATACCATATTGATGTAGAGGAATCTATCTACCTAACCTTGACCTCCTTCACTTGTAGCACCTAAAGTAGTTGGGTTGGAAGGGCTTTCCGACATAGAAGAAGTAGGGGGACACAATGACGTCACAGTGAGTTTTATTACATCATTACTATTACTACTACTAGAAAACTCAAAACCAAAACAGTTGAAAGATTCAATCTTCAATGATAGGATTTTCTACGACGATATTATGTTTTGTGTACAGAAAATAATTAAAATTAACTTAACTGACTGCTAACCTTCCTCTTTAAAACTAACTTATTATACAACTTCACAATCTTACCCAAAACATCTTGCTGTGGCATCCATTTTACTATTTTCACATTATCAGGTTTTCCTGGCATTTCATCCAACTCCCACTTCCACAGCACTCGTTGTTTCAGTTTAGCAAAACTGTTACAGAAAGCGTTACGCATTGATTCAGTCATAGATGAGCCATTTGCCACAGAACCAAAGGAGAAGTAAACAACTCCGTGCTCGCTTTCATTAATAAATTTCTCGATGTCCTGAAGTTAATCAACATAAAATAACTTGTTTAAAGTCATAACATGATTAATACAGCTCACATACATGCAATTAATTAATTATGATTAAGAGGTAATATATTTTAAATTAAACTCAACTCGAACCTTAAATATATTCTGTTATACGAGTCCTTAGAGTGTTGTTTTATTAACTCAGAGATGAAACATATTAGCAGAAAACAATAAGAACTCATTGGGCTCCTATTAGCATCAAATATTGCTAAATTTTTAAATGATACTAAATAACACTTTCTATCTTACAACTGTGGTCGTCAAAATAAAAACATAACAATGTGAAACCATTTACACTAAGGCGTTTTATTGGAATTGGAGTTGACGAACCCATCGCCCATTCAGCATCGACTGCATGCAGCCTCCTCAGATCCCTATTATATCGTTCTCAAGTCGTTAATCTGACCTACTCTACTTCCCACTCCCGTGCAGGTGTATCTTTCTTGATCTTTTCTGTCAATTTTCCCCCCCTTCATTCCCACCTTAAAATGTTCTTTCTTCTCTTTTCAGCACAACCCTAAAGTATAAAGCGACCCGTTCAGGTGGGGTGAATGACACCGGGCAAAAGGTGTAGCATTCGGAGTCTGTGGGATACTCGGTGACCAATCACAGCATTTAGCCTTACTAGACCAAATGGTGTTTTGGTCCTAATGGACGATCTTTGCTTTTACTTTTTTTTATGGCAGCTACCTTCAAATTTTTATTTATCAAAAAATGAAATACAAAAAAGTTATGTGTTAATACGCTCACATACCAAGTTTGATTAAAATCGGTTCCACATACGACAGACATCATTCCAAAAACACTTTTGTGGATTCAGTGTAATTAACCTACAATATATTATTTTTTTAAATATATCAAAAACTTTCAAAGTAAAAGAGATGACATAGGTACTTATATCGATCACCCTGTATATACACATAAAACTCAAGATCTATTTTTGAGACCCATTACATAACTTTTTCTATACGAATTATATGTAAGAAAGTAATAATGGGCTTGGAATGGAAATGCGCAAAATTAAGACAGATAACTATTACGAATTAATAAATTATGTTAACATTTTTTAATATAACAAATAATATGACAATTGAACGGTACATTTAAAATGTACAGAAGTTCAAGATAATTAATTTTGCAAAGTAAGGGAAAGGTATAAAAACTTTGCACAAACGTTCTCAATCGCCCAGCCACTAAAATGTGATTTTGATAGGTATTAATGACAAAATAAAATTGAATGTGTTTGAAAAAAATCACAATAAGCGTAAATTGTATGTTTAAAATAGGCTATAGTTTCTAATGACAACAGTCAAGGTTTATTTTTTATTTTGATTATTTATGACTAAACTGTGATATATTTAAATTGCGATTTTGCATTTGGGTTTGGGAAATTGATCTTTTATTTTACCAAAATTTGAACGAAATTGAAAGAGTCAAACTACATTTTTGTTGACGTCTAGTTTTCCTTTTTTTGGGATGAGTGAGTGAAAATGGTTTTGCAATGTTTTTGCGCCATTTATTAAGCCATAATACTTTGTTTTAAATGTGGAATATAGTTCAAATGCCTATTTAAAGCGTGTGTTTATTTTTTTAACAGTTTATGTGTAAGTAAACATTTAGTTTTCCACCATTTCACATATTTTTCTATCTGAAGCTTCTCTTCATTTGGTCTACGTATGTGGAATCAAAATAATTATATATAAACTTTTAGATCCCGAATTGAGTCTTTAATGGAACTTAATATTTGGTCTTTAAAACACAGGTTTTGCATCTGGAAGCAGAATTTTAATTGGACGATTTTCAATTGCTCTAATTAAATCAGTTAAAAATTATTTGAAGTCTGGATATAAATCCTTAGGTAAATAGTTGAAGGAAACCACAAAGAAACCCCTTCGTAAACATTAAAAAAAAAATACACTAATAGAATAATATACTAAATGAATTTTTGATGGACCTAATAAAGTAAACCACGTAATAACTTAATACTGTACTTTAATAAGCTAATAGGATTTGCAATGAACTAATACAGTTCTAGTTGCTAAAATCTCTTTTCAGGTGTGAAGTTACAAAGTTATAATTCCGACTTCTAAAGAAGTTTTTGAGATAATTCTAGATTCATACATAAAATAATCTGCTTAAAAGGGAAAATGTTACCATTTACAGTGTATACAGTTTTCAGAAAATGTCGTACCAAACCAGTGGTGGTGACTTGGGTTAAAATAAATAAAAAAAGATTCTATAAACATATGTCGGAAAACGCTTCGTTTTCAATATGTCGGCCATTTTGTGTTATTTTGAAAAATAATCATAACTTTTGAAATTATTAAGATTTTGAGCCGAAATGTTTTATACTCGTTTCTTATGTAACAGTTTACTAGTATACCAAGAATCAAAACATTATCATATAATTAGTTGAAATGGTGAAATTTTTAGTATTGATTATCTCTAAAAGCATTAACTTTAAGAAAAATGTAAACGACTGCCATTTTGAAAACGTATTAGTTAGTTTTGATTCTTTTTATATAGTAAACCGTTGCATAAAAAACAAGTGTACCAAATTTTGACTCGAAATCTTAATAATTTAATAGTTAGATTTTTTATCAAAAGTACATTAAATGTCCGATGGAAACTGAAGCATTTCCGGATATATATTTATACGTTTATAGGAAATATTTTAAATCATTTTAACCAATATAACCCCCATTTAAAGTTTGGCAAAACATTTTATGAACAGACAAAGAAGTAATAGTAATTTCGATCCAGATTTAATTTAAGTACAATAACTATCTACAACATTTTTACATATTTTAACATGGTATAATCATAAATATGCCATCATTTGTGTATACACAACGGTTTTAAATTATAGATCAACTTCCGTTATCAAGTGATAAACACTATCAGAGCCTAGTAGCCTTTTGGAAACTAAAACTAAAGCTATAACTAAGAAAGAACCAAACCTGAAGGTAGTACTGAGCAGTCAAAACTAAGAGGATTCTAAAAGTAAAAAAAAAAAAAAAAAATCACAGGACTGCACTACACAACGAACTGACTGTTGAAGGGATGGTACAGAAAGAATCTTAACGGTTTATCGGCGTGAACAACCTTTTCCAAATTCTTTCAAAAGTTTATTCCGTGGTCAAGTCAATATACCAATTGGTATTATTACCGATAGTTGGTTTTTACTCTCAAAACGTCATGTATTAGTTTTATAAACAAATATGATGCCAAATGTTCTATTAACAATATGAACAATCAATCATAATTAAATAATTTCTAAACCAGACTATATTGTAACGTTAGATTAAAAAGAGGTAATCTGTTAAACACGAAATGAAAATAAAGTTAAATATTAAAGTTAATGGTTGTCAACATTGCATATAAATAAACAACTACAGTTAAAAAAATAAATACCTGAGGAAGTGGCTTTGTAGGTTTTATGTGAACTCCTCCAATCTCAACAACTTGTGGTGGAAAAGGTCTAGCTCCGTTTATACTGAAATGTGAATTCACCAAAAACAGACTTGTGTTCTTCATCATTTTCGCCACACGAGGCATATCAGTACCCAAATATTTTGTATTCACCCTTTCATCATTCGATGTCATACAATAACCGTAATACCATTTTCCTGAAACTAATGCGAAAGTATTCACAACCCTCTGGAAAAACGACATTGGTCCCGCACCTCTATCAACCGATGCACGGATGTAAGATGGATTATCAGGAATGGCAAACCTATCAGTAGACCATGGAACTATAACTGATGAAATCATCGATATTAAAGGTGCGTCGAGTCGATGAGAGAAACCGATAAACATGTCAGTTACGAAGAGTTCAGTGATTACTAAATCAAATTTAGTTGTTGAATTTAATATATTTTCAATTCGTTTATCTTGAAATACTTTCTCAAAATCTAGTATTGTATTATACATCGCTTTCCTCATACCCATACTGAACGATATACCGTTAATGTAATCTTTAATATCAGCAACGATTTCGTTACCTAAGATGTCTCTAACATTTATATCTGTATAACGATCCGTTAGGTTTGCTCTTGGGTTCTGACTTACGACAATCACATCATGACCACGTCTTGCTAATTCCACAAGCACAGGTTCAAAAACGTAGAAATGACTTTTTCCAATAAACGGAAACATGGCAAGAATCCTTTCACTTCCGACACTACATATCGTCACATATACAATCACAAGAAACCTTAACACTTCCATCTTTGACAATAACGATCTAACATTAACTGATTAAAACTATTAGTTTCTGATTTATCATTTATTGTTGGTACAAAGTACCAGGTTTAAGTAACTCGAATGAGTTTAAAGATTATCTTATCTTAAAAGTGCACAAGGAAGTTATTTAAACATCGATTTTTTAGGTAGCTGATAAATGCTTCAATATGTAGATGTTTGTTTTTACTTTAAAATATTCTGGGATTTTATTATTATTATTTTTTATTTATGAAGTAATAAAATTAGATTTTAAATGAAATATATTATAAAATTCATTCGCTTACATTTCTGGTATACGCAGTATATCTTATAATAGGGTTATCACTATATGGACTTTTTATCATGTTTTAAACATCATTATCATATTAATTATTTATAGAATGACGAAATCACATTCAGTTTATATCGTACACAGATTGTGAAGAAATTATTAAGCGTCCAAATGTCTGGGTTAATTTTAGTGTAGGTCATCAACAAGTGGCGAATATTTAAGACTCGTTTTTTATATTGCAAGATACATACACACCCCTTATGTACTAAAGTGATCCTTATGGATCTATTGCGGAAGTTTCTTAGTATATATATATATATATATATATATATATATATATATATGGATATATTCTAAACGAATATTTTAAAGTAGATAATTTAAAAGGCTATTAAAATTTCAATATCTGCTCATGTGTGAATAGATTTTGCAAATAAGCATAGGCATATCGTTTTAATTTAATTCAAGAATACAACTGTTTGTTTTATTTATACTTGTCATTATTTTTTTAGAATGTTTTATCCTTTAATATAAGAATCAATCTTTTTGAGCACAGTGGTGAATTCACAATAATTGTTTGAATATACCTCTAACCACAATCACTAGGAACAATAAATAAAACACGATTGTTGTACTTTATTTTGTTTATTCCTCTAAATGCCCTAATTTACATTTCAATAACATGGTTATCATCATCAGAGGGTCCGATTCTAAACTATATTACATCTAAACTTACACTTCTCACAAGTTTTATATCTCAAGTAGAAGTGTAAGTTGTTTCACACGTCTCTATCATATCCTATGTGTTGGATATAACCTAACCTAACCTAACCTAACCTAACCTAAACTAACCTAACCTAATTTAAAAACTTTTTTTACATATATCTTGTGTATTAATCGGTACAAGTTCACGTTTCAATAATGACATGTGATGATTTATGGATAAATGAGCTACAGGTTCTCAGGAAAATAAGCAAGCTACACATATTACCATGAGAAACATAAAACCTCGGTAAACTCTAGTACACGGAAAGGACTTGAAATGATTTATAAAAGAGAAAAACCGAGAAGAAAGCCCGAGATAGATTAACTAATGAAGTACATTGTAAAAACAAAGCTTATTTTAAATTAATAATTAACCGATTTAATAAACAGATTAGAGTGACACTTGAAAACTCAGTCTCAGTTAATTTACAATCATTAAACCAACTACAAGTAATAACAGGGCTATTCCAAAAATAAAATTTATTAAAATTCAAAATTTAAAAAGTTCATAAATCGAAATAATTTGTGTTTTTCAAAGTCAACATAAATCAAAAGACATTTCAATATCAAGTGTTAGGTGATATTTCAAATATTAAATCAATAAATAAAACTGAATGCAAATAAGACCAAATCATATCAGTAAATCTAAATTATACTTAAAATCTAATAAATTTCCATAAAATCAAATCTGATTCTAAAATCTAAAATGAACTTAATATCAAGTATTTTTAATAAATAGCATTATTTAAAGATGAAAAACTCCTTTGTTATAAACGAGCTTATATAAGGATCTTACAATACCTGCAAAGACATTTTAAAGGTGATTAGAAAATCTGTAATTAAGTTAAATTGTTATAAGTATGAATAATTATGATAATATTTTAATTTCTTATAGAAAGTGAGCAATTAATTGTGTATTAGATAATTAAGTAGGATATTCAAGGGGAAATTTTATGTAATTAAATGTTGAGACAGCTTTTCAGAGATATATTCAAAAATGAATATCTATTATATTAGAGAAAAAAATTAACATCACTATAAACTAAGTTACAGCAATGCAGAACAGTTTCAAATTACAATAAGCACACTTATAAGACACTGCGGTTATTCAACTTGAAGTTCCCAAGGCAATTAGCAAACTATACAGAAAACCTTGAGATTACACAATTGCAAAAAAGGAACGTCCATTTTTTTTTGGAAAACTTGGCAATTTTACCTAAAAAACGGCAGATTTGCGTGTATAAACCTAGTAAAAATGAAAATAAAAATTAATAGTTTTTAATTTGTTTAAATTTGAAATAATTGGAAACTCAAATTATATTTACATGTAGTTGTAAAGTATTGTTAAATTACATTATATTTAACGGAATATACATAAAAAAATAAAATATATTTTAAATAACTGGAATTAGGAACTATTTGATGTTATAAAAGGAACTAAAATCTATTAGACTGAAAAACTGTTTGATACTAACTCTTAAATTTGTTTTTTTTAACGTTAAACAATATTTCTTTATCATTATAAATGTTATTAATATTTTATTTAGTGACAACGTGTAAACTGCTAAAGTAACAATTCGACTACGATGTTTGTACTTAATGAACTTTTCCAAGTCCATTTGAAAACACAAATATATTTGGGTAAAATCGGACACATCTCATGAAAGCCTTGATCTCAAATATCTCCAATATATTAACATAAACAAAATACGAATCCTCATTAAAGCAGAAGTGTACAGGAATCACGTATTCACTTTGTATGTTACATACCTCTCCATGGATCATCGATAATTATCTACTCCTGGGTAATTATCTAATCCCATCTTAAACTACTTACTAATCACTTAATACATTCAACTAGTTGTGGAGAATTTAACATTCAATCGCTTCAAATTAACAGGACCTAATTGACAGTACTAGGATTTATCAGGATCGGCCATTTTATATTGTAGTTGTCATCTATACTAGTTAACAGTTACAGTAGATCATTCGGACAATAAAACGCGATGTGCCAGGATACTGATTTTTAAACAAGTCTGCATCGTTACTCATATTTGTAACAAAAAATAAACAAGTACCTGCTCAAAAACCATATGTTAATTCATCACTCTCAACAATTTGTTTCCCCATTTTCACACTCCATTTCCCATTCACCTCTGTGAGGTAAATGAGTTTCACCAAACTTATATTTGCAAAAATATCGTACTTGAACCTAGTTTAATCATTTATTTGGCTCATGAATATAGGTTTGGGATATAAACTCTACCACCTATAGATGCGTACATGGATTACAATAGAGTCTTAATAAACAAAAAGTATTGTAAAATAATAGTTAGTTAACATTATTGTAAATAAGGTAAGGAATGGATTTTTAAAAAATGTATAAAAGCTTTCTTAAAAATTGTTGAAAAAAAGGCATAATAGCCTACACTAAGGATAAATGTCTAATAATTTAAAAGACTTGGAAAGTAATAAGAGCAAGAAAAATGAAATGTTCAAATGGTTTTTATATGTAATCAAGCTCTTTAGTTTCAACTACCTGTATTATAGATTTGTAGAGATACCATCTACATCCGAATAAGGTGGTGATGGTAATGGGAATTTAGAAGCTCTTGTCTTAAAGAAGTGTTATTATGTTTTACTGGAAATTATTGTATATTTTAAAGTGAAGCTGTAAGTGCCCTGTTAGTAGTATGTCACTTAGTGAATAATTATCTGAGTGAAGTTCTTCAATAAGATAATTCAATTATCTGGGTGTTAATAAATAGTAACTCATCAGGTCTGCAGATTTTGGAGCCTGGCTTTTATTATCAAGTGGTAAAGAAAAATTTCATGGGAGTTATTGCATGCTCATACAATCCTAATTTTAGTTTTTTTATACAGTAGTAGGTCAAGAGCGTTCGTTTTATTTACAAGTATGTAAAACAATATTGCGTAAAGTGAAGAATATGTTTTTAACTGTTGATTAAGGAGAACTGTTTTCTTAACCGAATAAATAAAAGAGGAATGAAGAAAGTAGGAGTGTAGGAATAGAAGTGTAGGAAGGTAGGAGTAGAAGAGGTAGGCGTGTACAGTTGCAAATAGATTTTTGGAATAAATTATAGATTAATAAAATAAGTTAATGGTTTTAATACAAAAACACATATTTTGTAAATTATGTTGCAACAACAATCAATAATATTGATAGAAATGTATCAGAAAGACATTTAATGTTGTTTACAGTTCAATAAAAATAATTGGTTTAAGAAAGAAGTTGGATATTTGTTAACTAAATAGGTGATAAAATGGCATAATTCGTTAATACATAATTAATTTAGAAAAGGAAGTATGACATATAATGTATTAATTATAAACAATCAATTATAAACGAAAAGGAAAAAGATTTTAAGATGATAAAATTATAAGTACAGTTTGTATCTACTAATTATGGCCACTTAATCTAAAAAATAGATCATCATCTCAAACAAGTAGGCGATAAAACACAACAAAATATATTTAAGAGGGGGATGAAAATAATAGAGCTGATATACAATGGTAAGGTATTTCGAACTGTAAGGGTAAATTACATGCACAATTAAACCTACTGAAATAAACTACAAAAAGAATATTTATAGTGGTTGATAGTACACATGCTTAGATGATCCATGATCAAAACGTCTACAGCTGAGGACTCGAACTTTACTATCGTCCGCGAGGCGGTACTTATGCCTCTTACTTATGGCAAGACTTCATTTACCAAATATTGAAAACACTTTTAAAAATAATATAGTGGAGAGAATAAAAATATCAGCATGAACTTGAAGTGTGTTTGCTTGATGTAATGTATGCAAAGCAAATAACCACTTCTGCGTATTATTTCATTATATATTTATATTACTTATGAAAAATAAAATGAAGTAAAATATTAAAATATTATATACTAGGTGCGCTTTTCTGTGTTTTATAAATAAGCAAATAAAGTTAAGGAAACCCATAGTTTTTTTTTATTCTATGGAACTTTCTGAATGCACATAAATATACCATATACTTGGTATTTATTACATTATTTATATTATTTATTTATATTTTTATCCAGACTTGACATTGTTGAAATATGTAAACTTACACTAACTGTGTACAATTAATATGACTTTTAAAATGTTATATTATCATTAACCCTGGCAATAATTTTGTATTGCTTTAAATATTAGGTTGGCAGTACTTGTAGAACTAAACATTTTTGTATAGCTGTTTTATTGTATATTACACATGTGTTTATATTTACTTTTTTGAAAAGAATGCCAACAGTAAAAAAGTTTGGTTCCTTTTATAAAACCAAGTTTTAACCCTTTTAGTACCAATGATTTTTCGGACGTTGGAACTTTACGCAAAAAGTGTAAATGTCCGATTTTTCAAACGTCCGCTAAAACAAATATATAATATAGCAGAAAATATTGCGGTTTTTTGTGTGAATTCCTTCAATCTCAACACCTAGTGGTGAAGTAGGTCTACTTCCGTTTACAACGAATTGAATTCACCAAAACCAGACTTGTGTTCTTCATTACTTCTTTCACATAAGGTGTATCTGCACTTAAGTACTTTTATACATAATTTCATCGTCATCAAGTACAAACCTTTTGCTATTAGTAATTCAATACAATTTATAATTCTATTGTAAAATAATATTAGACCAGCACCCTTATTTATCGATGGGCGGATGATCTGGGTTGGCATAGCTGTCAGTAGACAATGGAACTGCAGTGCCTGAAACTATCAAAGTGTTTGAATTTCACGAGGAAGGCCAACGTACATGTTAGATAAGAAAATTACTAAATCATATTTGGTTGTATTTAGTAAATCTTGTATTCGTTTATCTCTTAAAACGTTCTAAAAACTTTAATACTACGTCAAATACTTCTTTCGTCATATTTGAATATAAGAGACCTAATTCTTGAAGATTGGCACTAATTGTTTTACTTAATATGTTTCTAACATATCTATCTTTATAGATTAGGTATGCTGTAGTTAACTGACTTATAACGGTAATTTCATGTCCACGTTTTGATAATTCCGTAAAAACAGATTCCAAAATTGAAATGACTTTTGCCAATAAACGAAAACACAGCAAGATTCTCTCACCTTTTACACTACAGATACCCAAAGAGACAAACAGGACAATACTATTCCGTTTTTGACAACGATCATACACTAATTATTTCAATTTTTCTTCTATATAAAGTTTTGTTACTGACTAAAGTCTAAATCACTTGTATGAGTTTTAAGATACTTTTATCTTATCTTAGCAATGATGAAAACCTATTAAACAATTAATAACCACTTTACGAATCGGTCTGATTTAAATTAATGCTTGCAAAAAAGTTAACACCACGACTTATCAATTGTAACCTTACCATCTAAGACTTTTTTGTATCTCATACTTTTTATTGTTCAACAGAAGACATAATATGCCTATACGTGAATTGATCAAATAACTCTATAGTACAAACAGCATTTAATTGCACAATAATAGTAATAATTTATTACATTTAGAGTTTAAAAAACAATTACAATAAAAAAGTGTGAATCAAGTTTTTTAGGTTTTTACAAATAATTTGTTTGTCTTAACTATATATTGAGGACGTATATATCCCAAGATATCATGTTTAGGTTTATCTCAATATATTTCCCCTTGCTGTTTAGTGGTGGAAAAACATATAAAAACAGAAGATGAAAACAACTTTCCTCAATGAGGTATGAATATATATTTTTAAAATAATAATATCAATAAAAATAAATAGGACAGAAACATCGCCGTAAACTTTCAGTAAACAGTTGTCTCTTGACTAACTCTCAATCTTTTCTAACCTTTAATTTATTAAAACCACACGAGTGGTAGGGGGTATTTTTCTACCTTCTTTTTTCTTATGGTGACAATCACTTTAAATTTGTTCCAACATAAAAAATTTTGAATCACCACGAAATTTTAAAAAAATATTAAAATCATATGTTTCTATAAAATTTTACATTTCCCAAACATGTCACATTTAAAACTTGATGATATATGAAAAATATATGGACAGAGGAAAGGACGACAGATCACAGATATTATTTATGTTGAAAATGTTTTTTTCAATATACATCTATTTAAAGTAAAATAGTTTCTCCTTTGAAAAGATAACTTGACGCCGAATAAATTTATTTAATAGTTGGAGAAATCTAACATCTAGTAAAAATTATTTCTAATAAAAAAAAAAAAAAAAAAAATGCAAAATATAATTTTATAAAAGTATTGTTGTGTATGTATTAAAAACAATGTGTATTTTATATATTGTGAAGACTATAAGATATAAATCTAAATGTAAGAAGCTGTATATATAACACATTGTATGTAAATTATTAAATTTTATTGAAGGGGAGATATGGCAACACTGCGGTTACCAAGAAACCCCATTTAGTATAGAGAACTATAGGGTTGTATCCCAAGGGAAACATGAATAGCTTTAAACGGCACTTCCCTTGGATTTCCTTTCATGTTACCTCATAACGTAGATTTATTATTTATAATATAATTATTTTTAATTTTAATTCCAAAGTGTCACAAGAAATCGATATTTTCTATGGTAAAGGAAGTCTGTAAATTTACCAAATTGTAAAAAAGAAATATTTTAGATTTATTGATTAAACGTGACTTAATTTGGTTAGGATAGAGTGTAAAGGTTATTCGTTTGAATTTATTAGAAGCTATAATAATTTTGATACTTGTTAATAAATACGAATCCACTAGCTTGAGACTATGTAGTTGGACTGTTATCGTCTTGCAAGGTCAGGGTCTAGATCCAAAAATAAACCATATTCAGGCTAAGATCCAGTGTGTTGTATAAATTAATTATTTTATCTTACCATTTTTTTACCCTTTTTCTATTAAGACTAAAATAGCCTAATTAACTATTAACCCAAAGGCTAGAGTTATAACTAATATTTATTATTCATGGTTTGCTAACTTTCTTTTTGGTAAAGGCAAACTTAAAAACTCTGAAGTATTTCATCAACGTTAAATTTAGTCTAACTTAATTTCAATTGAATTTATTAAAAGATTAATTTTTACCACTGTCTACTTTCTTATTTTTAATTGTTTTTGCAGTTTTCAGTTAATTCATGTTACACTGAGTTTCTTTGTTAACAATACAACTACACTGTTACTGATCATTACCGTCCCTATTTAGTCTATCCTTCAGGAGGTATATAAAACATATATTTGGGCCATGTTTTTCTTCTTATTTCAATTTTTGTAATAAATTATTTTTTCGCTGGATTAAATTAGGTCTAATTAATTCTTCATTTAGGCTACAAATGTAAGCTACACACTTACTTGTAAAAAAGCTTTTAAAGTTAGGCTGTTATGGATTTACATTTGTATCCCAATTCACACAAAGATCTAACTTTCTCAATTTTAGATAGGCCTACACTATTATTAATTTTATAAGACTAAGTTATATTTTGCAAATTTATTTTGAATGACCAGAAGTTAACGATACAGTTTCATTGGCTTCAAAGGAGCTGAAAAATTAAGAAAAAAAATCGCTAATTAACAATAAAACATCCTATTTATTTTTAATTGTAATTTTCATATTATTATTATTGTTTATTGTATATAATATTTAATTACAATCAATTAATTCCATCACAATTTGATTTTATTACCCTTCAGATAGATATATTTATATGCTAGACTATGATAAGAGAAATATGATTTGCTTACAAATTTTTGCAAGACGGTAAAAATCTATTTACCTACTGAATTTGATTTTTGAGAAATAAAATAAGGAGAGAGAGGAAAAAATAAAATTAGGAAAATTTTAGTATGCGAAAGAAAAGGAAAAAATAACGGGGGGGGAGGTTCAAAGAAAAAAATATTAAAAGGAAAAGCATGGAATTATGAATTTCAAATTTTATATACAATAATGATCAGTTAGAGATGAAAAAATTGATACGCGAGCGTTCTACCGAGTTATTAAGTTAGAAAAAAAGAATATTAGATAAAGTAGTATTCCGTAAGACATGAGGTTTGACATTGTTTCTACGTCTTAGTGAGGCCGAAAACGGGCCAATTTCAATTTTGAGTAGTACAGCTAGACCTGGCTAAACGAAAAATCGTTCCTACTACCTGCAAAGATAAGCACCGTGTGGTTTAGACGACTTGATTACTTATAACATATTAGTATGCTCTAGGAATGCTGTACACGTATGGTGGTCCAATATGCCAATCTGTCGAATCACAATGTTACACTACTCTTCTCTCCTAGCCAGCTTTAGATGAATAATAAAAATAAACGAAAATATTATAAATCTAAATGTAAAGAGATTTACATGTAATACATTTTAAATAAATAATTAAGTTTTATTGCTGGGGTATTGACGGGAAATGTGGTAACACTGCGGTTATCAAGGAACTCCATCCATTATAAAGAACTAGAGTGTTTACACCCTAGGGAAACATTAAATACCTATGTAGACGCTACTTCCTTTTTATTTTTCTCATGTTTCCTCTTAAGTAGATTTATTATTTACAATTACCATAAGTGGCCTTACGAACAGAACTGTTTGAAGAGAAGTGAGTAATTAATAAGTCTAGTATATAGTCAGTATAAATTGAGAGTATACTTCCATAATAAATTAACTCCATTCATTTGGCCTAATATGTACTGCGTGATTTTAAAAGGACATACAATATTTAATTATATGAGATTTTTATAATGGTGTGATGATTAGAACATATTGTGCAATTTAGATCTTTTTTTTTTTTTTTTTTTTTTTTTTTTTTTTAATGTTAGCACCGTGGGACGGTAGACAGAAGTGAAAACTTTAACTATAAATTTTAAACCTTTAATAAATATAATAACAAAATTGATTAAATGTAATGGTTTATTATTTAATACACACATATAGAATATTCATACTCTACGGGTATTTATAATATAAATTTAAGACTATTTAAATTCTGTATAAGCAAAAATTATATTCATTTTCTTTATTAAATATTACTACAAAAATAATATTTACGTTCGAATAATTGATTCTTACACTACTATATACAATAATACATTATTCTTGTATATCGAAAATAATAATATTATTTTCATTATCAATACATTCTAAAAATGAAACTTTTGGTTTGTGATAACTGAAGTATGAAATGAAAATACTCTTGAATGGAATCTATCTAAATATATTCACAATGTTTTGTATGTTTGTATGTATGAGAGAAAGTTAGTGTAATATTTTTTTGAGAATGAGAAAGTATTGACATAAATATATAGGGCTACATACATAAGTTTATATACTGGACAATCAAACGTAATGCGTTACTGATTTTTGTGATGGCGTGTGAGTTACTATCTAACGTAATGCATTGTATTTTTTTATCACGACGCGTGAAGTTATAATCGAGCGGATGCATTAAGGATTTTCGTGATGACGGTGCGTGAAGTTATAATCGAGCGTGATGCGTTACGGTCTCCATACAAAATGTATAGTACTATAACGTGCCAAAAGAAGTTTTCACTCCAAATAATAAAAAGAACAGTACAAATTAATAAAGTTATTTATTTGTCAGAGTATACTGGATATTATAAATTACTTGAGTTTTATATTCTCGCATAATTTCAAATGTTGTTTGAATAAGCTGTATTTATAAGGACAAACAAACTTTTTCATTATCACAGCCATTATTCAAAAGTTTTCTGTGAATTCGAATACATGAATTGTATGAACTATCACAGCCCTAACTACCCTGTTTGTTAATATAAATTTTATTATTTCACATATAAGTATGAAAGAATAAGTTTTTTGGTTAGTAAAAAATTGATATTGAAATTTTACCATCTATTATATTTGATAAAACGGCTTCTACAATTTATTATCATTATCTGTCTTCTGTCAGTAGACTGAAATGTAATACGGCAACGTTTGGACAGATTTTTATAATGTATGGTGTATGTGGGTATTTTGTCAGTGTTTCCAGACTTTTCCTCCGTTTTTTTTTTTATAACTCTGAAACTAAAAATTACAATATTCTAAAAAATTGGCTATAACGATTTTGATCAAATTTTTATTAAACTCTATCCTTGAATGATGATTTCGTTAAAATCGCAATAGCTTTAGTAATACGATTTGACATACACACTCCTTCATCCTTTGTGTGTACAAAATCTCACATTCGCTCGAGTGTTTGTGTATTATTGATGTATTTATCAATTGTAATGTTTTATACAACCCTTCAATGACCGAGAATGATTCCGAAACGGGCGAATGAGGAAAAAACACAAAAGAATTCGACGAAAAGCATGTTTAGATTACAGTATTTTAGAATGACTTTGATAAAAAAAAAACTATATGAATTACTCGAATACATGTATATTTCACAATATATCCATTTTGGGTCGCAGTGAAGAAAGTCTACAATTGACCATATGATCCGAAGAGAGATAAAAGAGATTTATAAATCCATAATCATAAGTTATAGTTCAAAATCAATTGTTAGAAACTATTTTGATAGATTAAGTTTTGAAGAGACTTAATACCATTTAATAATATTTAAAGTGAAGTGAGTTCTCTCTTAGTGTTATCTTTTTTTAATTGATTACGTATAAAACGGAGTATTCAAGTGTAATAAATTTAAACATTTTCTAACCGCGTGTTTTACCAAAAGCATTTGTGTCAATTTATTGAGTGTGTTTTATACCTAATCAAGAATTTAAAATGCCATGGCATCACGAGTTGTATTTGTTTTCAAATAAGAAGAATGATTAGCTTATGAACATTCGAAAGGATCATTTTGGATGTTAGTATAAAGTCACTGCAAATTTAAATCTTATAAGTTTTTAAAAGGTTAGGATATATTTCAGGATTTTGTAAAGCTAAGTGTAGTTTTATGTGCGAACTAGCTGATGGCCCCTGTTTCACATGAGGATAGTTGAGATAGTCTTATAAAGAAATAATTTTCATAGTACAACCCTAATGGTGATGCTATGGAAATAAATATGCCCAAATACAGCAACACACTAATTTTGATCAAAATCGACCCATAAATAACAAAATTATTTTACTTGTCTTAGGGGTAAAAAACACCCTTGGAGTGGAACATTTTTAAAACCTTTTCTAAGTATGTGTCTACTGACCAGGTTAAAATAATCATAGCTCTAGGTTTTTTGGATCCAGAGATTTCGTGATCAGCCAGATAGTTTTGACATATATCTTTATATTATGTAAGGGAAATTTGTTTTGGAAGAGTTATGTAATAACAATGGGATTATGGAAAATATATTGAAGAATATTAAATGATTAAAACTATATTGTGATCTTTAAAGTTATTAGCGAAATTGATTTCACGCCTGCGTGGTAAAGTTGAGACCCGAGATCATTGAATGAGAAACAGATCATCATCACCAACATACGATGTGAGTGTTCTATCATCCGTATGTCATCGCTAAATCATGCCAATATTTGTCCGATTTTATTAAAATTTGCCAAAATATACTTTTCTATATAGTTATGGAATGGAATAACATTTTGAATAACATCAGCACTCAGTATTATCAGTTACACATTTCAAATTATATAAATTCAAACATCAAACTTGCGTTATAATAACATTGATAACATTATTCAAATGTTTAACAGGCTTAAAGCTTAATTCTGTTATCTTCGTAACTGATTTTATGAATCAATAACATTCGTAACTTCTGCAAATAAATTCAAATGCAATAACTTAAATTGATTACAAACACGGTGCAATAACCAAAAAAATGTTCTACCAAAAAAAAAAAAAGGTGATAACTTCTTCTTAGTTATTATAAATGGATTTCTTAAAAATAATACTCTTATTGGTGCTGACAACATGTTGAGTCCTACATCTAACAGAAACCTTGGTATACAATGGGGAATCAGTACTGTCTCAGAGGAGCTAGACTTTGCAGATCAGCACTGGTGGGCGAAGAAATTCAAGAGACGTGGAGAGAAAGTTCATGATCCATGAATATAGCAAGTGGAATCGAAAACAAACATCACCAAAATGAAAGGTGTGTAAATCTACCAACAATTAAATGTGTCATCTTTGGCAATAAAGAGGTCGAACAGTCACGGATTTTCATTACCTTAGCAGTTTGATACGACTTTACGGAGAAAAAACACAATCTATTCAGAGCAGTATTGACAAAGAAAAACTTTACTCGTCTACGTCCCTAATTGGAATTTTCTGTAAACATAAGGAAGATGAAAGTTACATTTTAATAACAATATTATACACGCCCTATTATATAAGCTAAGTGTGATAAAAATGCATGACAGTTTTGGAGTATATCCAATGATGATCACAGGAAAGCGACAGTAAATAAAGAAGAGGCTATTCGCTAAATACCACTTTTAGGTAGAAAGAGGGAAGTAACAAAAATGTTAAACTAGGAAGCAGAAGAAGAAAAAACAAAGAATGGCAAGGCGACGGATAATTGTAAGAGGTAAGACAAAATCAGCATCGGTAAGATCAGGCAAAGGATAGATATGCATGGAGAGAATTTTTGGTGGCGCTTTGCTTCACTGTAGAGCATAAGGAAGGAAATCACCTACCGTGGATGTACGTAGAGTCAGTACGGGTGTGGTAATATTTTGTTATGCAAGCTGGATTTTCATGTAAGGATCCCTCTCTTACATCTTTCTATCAGGGGTTTTTCACTAACTCTTATTCTCTTCCAAACCTTAACCTATTAGATCAATCGAGCGTTAGAGGTCCCTTTTATGTTCTTTTCTTCTTCTCCTCGTTCTTTTTTTTAAAGATAGTGATGACTGCAAGGTTTTTTACCTATAAACAATAAAAATAAATGCACATTTTCCTTAACATTCAAGGTATTCAGGAAGCTATAATGTTATTTATTGAAGCAAAATGCTGCTATTTGAATTCAACTTTTATAGCCAAAAACAATATTTTACTTTACAATTAAGAAATAATTAAAGTAGAGTATTTGAAGGTGCTAAAATTTATATATAGCATTGGTTCTTGACGTTGACTCTAGAAACAGGATTATATCATTTTCTAGTGAGAGACCTTCAAAGTTTTGTGCTGTTACTATTTTTTGTAGGTTAAATCATATATATTTTGTTCGACATATGAGGTGGATATTGCAATTTAATTATTGTGAATATGTATTAATGTTTGTAAAATTATTTTAAACATATAAATTTAAAAAATAATATCAATCTATGTTATAACACGAAGTTATCATTTCTTAATTTATAATTTCATGCGGAGTGGATAGTGTATAAAAAATTAGTGTTTAAAAATTGATTAAAATAATAATATTTTTATTTCTTGTTCTCATATTTTGAAAAAGAGATTGAAATTCCTGAAGATACGTGATTCGTATTGTAAGCTATTTATATAATTTCGTTTATATTACTGGTGAAAAATGAGTCTCAAAATTGAGTACTCTCATTATGGAAAAGAAGGGGAATTACCCTCAATTTTCTGATTAGGCTTAAGGCAAAGAGGCTATTAACTGTTTTACGTCTCCGTATAAAGCTTAAAGAATCTCTTTAGATGCTGTAAACATGAAGTGTTATTACACAGACGTCGACGTTGTCTTGGTTATTTTGTTTCATTGTTCTTGTTCTTTTTACTAGTAGCAAGTCTGCGTTGATTTTTTTTGTTGAATAAAACCATCTGCCTCTGGATAATAAAATATGTTTATCCAATGTTCATCGAGAATAAAATTAACCAAACTCAATGTAAAAATTATAATATTACAACTGTTATTTTTTACAATTATTTTAATTTTAAATAACGAATAGCTGCAGCAACTTTATTTAACTTACAAACTAAAGAGACAAGGAGTGAAAAATAAATGAATAGGGATAAACATTACAGAGTTATTGGTCGTGAATGTTTGATAAACTCTGTCAGTTTTCCAATTAGCAGTAAACCGGTTTTGGATGCTTTACAGGCAGTTTGATGTCAAAATATTTCATCTTTTACATCCTTAGATCTTTTTATTAGGCTACTACGTATTTACTTTTGAAATAAACTATAACCAATGAATACTAAAATTTTTAAAGTTTTAACATAAAAGAATGATGAAGATATTATAATTCAGAAGTTTTATTTTTTAAACAGACAAATAAATTTAAAAAATAAAAACTTACCTAATAGATTTATCTACGTAAACTTTTTTTTTTTTTTTTTTTTACATATGGCAAAACGGTAATATATTGTTTACATAATTTACAATCTTTTTAGATACAAATTAATTAAAACACTTGTTTTACTTTGTTTATGGTTTATTTGTTTATGGTTTTGTAAAATAGTATAAATTTCTATAGTTTTCAACAATATTTTTACAATAAAGAACATTATTCTTCAAAAAATCAGGAACTAAGAGAAAGCTGTGAAGTTGTACAAAAAAGAGTTTTGAATTTTGACTGACATTAAAACCTCGATTTTAATAAAAATACAATTTTATTTTCACTGAGAACGTGTTTTTGACAAAAGATTTGACTCTATTTAAATATACAGAGTGTTCGGTAAGTACGCTGCCAAACTTTCAGAAATGATTCTCGTGGTCAGGATAAAGAAAAAATTAAGAATCAAAAAAATTCAGAAAGAGCTTAGTTTAACAGATATCCACCATTTTGTTTTTTACAAAAAAAAATATAACTTTGGAAATAGAAAATATATTGAGTTCGAATTTCGTATGTTAGTTAGAATTTTTTTCAACAAATTCACATAAGACAAACAGTTTTATTTTTATGACAAAACGATTTAAGTATTTTTTTCTGTTGGTCAAAGGATAACTGAATTATTGATTAAAAACAGGAAACTAATAATTTCTTGGTAGTTACATGTCTACAACAGCCAAGATTGATCTAAAAAGTTTTTATTTTTGGCACGCTTATAAAGAGTAACAGATGAACTCGATATCTTTTTACAAAGACACAAAATGGAGGAAATGTGGAATTCTATGCGTTTTCGGAAAAATGTGTGTATATATATATATATACAGAGTGTTCCGAAAGAATACACATAGCCTATATTTGTTTAGTGACGGTGTCTAGGTTTCAATTTCACGTTACGACTTACAACTATCGACCTGAAATTTTTAGTGGCGAATAAATTCGGTTTGGATATTAATGAGTAAAAAACTTTGTGTAAAGATTTTTCTACATATCAAACAGAAACAGAAATAAACCAAAGTTAAAAATTGAATCTATTACGTGTTGCCTTTAATCTGTTATAAACTTGAAAATTATATAAATCTTAAAATCAGTTGCAACTCGCTGAGCACCGTGTAATCTTTATGAATTATTACATACCACGAAATATAGCGTCCCTCTTAGTAACATTCCTATCAGCTGATTTTAGAGTTATTTTTAGCTGACTGTAAGTGAATTTACACAGCTTAAATCCTGAATTGTGAAAAAGCTTTTGTGCCGAGTAGAACTAATTTTGATTCCTAAATAATCTTCTCTAAGAAGTGAATCTGTTTCCAATTATAATACACAAATTATGTGAAAAGTATGAAACAGACATGATTTAACCATAAAAAGGAAAAAAATATAAATTCAAATAAAACTTAAAAAATATTTGCAATCGTTAAAATTATTGTATAGGTTAACTTATCCCCTGTTTTTGATTAAAGGCGAAAAACTTCATTAAAGCCTTACAAAAAAAAAGATGACAAGAAGATAAAATAAAGATTGCTCTGGAATGCTCTAATATTGTCCGAGTCAGTTGGGATAAAGATTTGGTCAAGAGAGATATGATAGGACAGATTAAAAAAAAACTAACCTAAGACTACATAGAAATAAAGGTGTAGATCCCGCTTGGTTCGTTCGGAATTACCACGCTAGTGTTCACTGCAACGAGCCTTTGAAAATTTGATAGGTTTTTTTTTGTACTGGGCTGTGATAGCCTCCGTCAGAGGCCTCACCGGCGTCGACCTAAAGTCTTTTGCCGCCCCAAGTTCCTTCCTACACCCACTCAGTAATACCTGTCATCCTTATAAAGCAACAGATGCTACCTATAGGGTTGTCTAGGATGGTTTCCATCTCCTTCCCCGGAGGGCCTAGAGAGTATAGCCTGGCTCGTCCTAACGCCTCACACTCTAAGAGAATGTGTTCTGCGGACTCTTCAGCCAAACCACATTTCCTGCAAGTATTTTCTGCAGCAATCCCTATCCTGTGTAGGTGTTTTCTGAGGTGACAGTGGCTCGTTAAGAGCCCAACCACCCACCTCATGCTATCCCTTCTGAGAGATATGAGTTGTTCAGCATGTTTCTTGCTTGGTCTTGCTTAGCCTCTTAGCAAGTCTACTTGTAGTTGAATTTGTCCAGGCCCTATTCATCCCCTCCCGTATCCATGTATCAACCGCTGCTCTGGCATGTCCATAGGAGATCCCGAACACCGATTCCGGGCCCACAAAAGGGGATTCTGAACCTGACCTGTCTAATTCATCTGCTCTCTCATTTTCATCGATACCTGAGTGACCAGGAACCCAACCCACAGTGACCGCGTTCACCTGACCAAGCTTTATCAATGATGAGATGCAGTCCCATACCAGCTTCGACTTTACTCTAGTCGTGTTTAGTGCTTAATTACAGCTTGACTATCTGTGAAGATCAGAATGATCTTACCTGTGTATTCCATTCTTAGATTTTCCTTGATACATTCAGAGATTGCACCTACTTCTGCTTGGAAAACAGTGGCATGCTTACCTAGGCGCAGTACGATGGAACTCCCTGGGTTAATCCCATTTATACCACCGCCCGTAACCATCTCCGTTTCGAGCCATTTTTGAGGGGACCGATGCTTCTAGGTGTTTTTATATAAGGAAAAATGTGATAGGTTAATAATTGTTTTGAATTTACCTAACCTAACCTAACCCAAACCTGTACCGAATTGCAAATAGAAAATATCAGTTAAATAATAATTAGCAAAAACTAAAATAAACCAACCACGATTATAGTTATTAAAAACTATATTTTAATAAAACACAAGTTACACTTGTTGAAGACACAAGGGATTCAAAAAAGAAAACACAATTTAAAGAGATGACACCTCTTTCTATAACAACTTAACTTTTATAAAGAAAATTAGTTTCCTTTATCACACATACGTTGTATTAAGTTTGTGATGGGTACAATCTTTATTTAGATTTTGTTAACATACTTCACAGAAAGGAGCTGTTTTCGATAATAGCTAAAAGTAAAGTAAGTGATCGTTTAAAAATCTCAAAATTAGATCAAGGGAAAAACGATCAGCTGACTTTTCATTACTCTAATTTAGTTTCGTGTTTGCGTACCAGGAGCACTAATGTTTCTTTCCAATGCGTTTGTTCGTTTGAAATGAGCTGATCTTAAATACTTAAGAATGTTATTGTCGAAACAAATAGCCAAATTTTACTGTTGTATTTACGTGTTTGAAAATTAGTACTGTAAATGTTCTGTAACGTACCAGATAAGTTATTGGAAAAAAGCTTCAGACATATAACTAAACTTCCTAATGGAGAAATCTTGAGATAAATATGAAACGGAATATAATACGTTTTCTGAATAATTGAAAATGTTAAACCAAATCAAAGTAAGAGACAAAGATTTGTCTGATAAATCTAAAGATCTGAAACCATCTACTTTATTGAGAAGATTGTCGATGATCAAACGTTGTTTAAAAAAGACAACATAAATAATAGTTTATATTATGTGAAATGTACTAGTTTTTTGCTTAGGCCTATTGTCTGATTTTGTTTTGCATCATGAAAAGTATCGTTCATAATTCGTTCTGAAATTACTTTTCCTGTTAAACACTATCGCGCACAGGAAGAGGTAATTTTCGGTGCTAGTAATGAAATATACTATTTCCGAATATATCCGTTATGAGGCTTTTAAATATTGTCTGTCATCTTTTCCTCTCTACAACGCAAGCGATTTGAATCTATTTTGGTATGTGGGCATATTTTGATTAAATCTCAAAACTTTATTTCGATAAGTCAAAATTTGGGAGTAGATGCCATAAGAAAATAGAACTCAAAATTATCCTAATGTTTTGTAAAAAGCAATTTTTTATATAATTTCCTCGAGTTTAGCATAAAAGGCCCAAACAAAACGCATTTGTAGCCATCCTTGAAAAAAACTGTTGGTTGTAAGATATCGGTATAAAACTCAAACATTGGCCATGAGGTGTTAATAAAATATGTAATTTTCAAAATCGGCTCTACAAATTTCAATGGAATGTGAAGAATAATGACCCAAAGTTGTGAGCCAAATTGTGAATAGACATATTCGGTTCATGAATAATTAGTAAACATTATTAACCTTTATAGCCTTTATTAAAAACCTAATATTAACTGAATCATTTGTGTGGATGACATAAACGATGGGAGAGAAAAACAAATTCACCAGAAGTCTCCAATTGGTATTGGCATCAAGTTGATAAGGGAAGAGACATCTATACAAACGTATTTATAATTTAAAAAATTCTTGGGTATAATTCATCTTTTTTATGAATTCATATGTAGTATAAATAGATTTTCGAAAAGATGTCTTGGAATATTTTTGTTTGTTAGTATTTGGTATTTACACATAAATAAATAATCATACAAATATTCAGTCCATAACACTTACATAATGAACCTAAAATCAGACCGGATAATTTTCATTAATACATCGGCTTATAACTGTCACAGAGCTTCAGAAAACACATCAGACTAAAGCTGCAAGCAACGGTCTTACGTTACACAAGTAAAACAAACACAATTAGGACTAACATAATAGACGTTAAATGGCGAGTCCTAACGATACATCTTTACAGAAAGCCCAATCTATAAGTAGGATTCGAAATCCTGTTACATTTCAGTGGTTATGTTATTAGTACAAATGTTTTATCGGGTATAGGATTCAAAGGTACAATACATTAATCGGACATAATTTCAAATTTGTTAAATAATTTTCTGCTACGGTACTTTATGAAGAAAAAAAGAAATGCATCAGAGGTGGAACACAGGTGGAAGCAACACAGGTGGAAAAATGTCTATAGCTTTCTATAATTATTTTGAAATTATTCTTAAAGAAACACCAAAGTTCATCAAAATTATTGATCATTATGTCTTTTAACTTCGTCCGAATGGAATTGTGAACTAAACGTTTTGACTACATTTTTGATTTTTTTTTCTGTTTGCAATATATGTATATTTTTTGATAGGTACAGAAATATATATCTAAAATATTGTTAAAATATCGAAACAATTTCATTTTAATGCTACAAGAGAAATTACAAAATATAAATTTCCTAAAAATGTGGTGTCTTTTTCAAACTGCTTAACATAATTTGTTCAACATTGGGATTCAGGATTTTGTTTTTCAGAAGTATACTCCTAAAATATAATTTAAAAAACAATCAAAATTCTTAAGAACCTGATATTGTAAAAAAAATTAAAGTACCGATTTTCTCTCATAGAATTCTGCTTAAAGAATTTTGTTATATTTTAATGTAATATCGCAATACAAATTAAAAGTTTATTTACCAATGTCCTTGGAACATTCAGAGCCAAGTGAAACCCATCAAAAATGGAAAAAGAATAAACAGATCTAATTTTAAAGTGAATCAACGTTTTAAAAATCGGCTATACCTATTGCGATACAACTCTGGTGGAATGCATATTAAAAACCTTAATCAATGTACCATAACATGAGGTTAATTTAGATGAATTCATTAAAATAAAATATAAATCAGCATGACTTAACAACGCGATTTTAAAAACATTATCTCAATCAGATCTTCAGAAAATAAATTTCTCACTTATCCATCCCCCAAAAACAAGTAAAAACGAGCAAATAAATTGTCAATAACATTTTCACTTCGCGTTTTATCAGTAAAAGGTGATATTGAACAATGAACGCCGTATTTAATTTTTTTGCCAACTATTATTGAACTTATATATTTTGTGGTTGCGAACTGGACACGTTTTGGTCTCGAAATGGGACAAAATTTAATTAAAATAGGCCGACACGTTTGCACTGTAGAGCGTTGCACATAAGAAAGACAATGATGAATTGTATAAAGACAGACGTCATTACAAAAATCACTTTTTGGCTCTGTGGATCTGACCTAACTTAACATATTCATGGTTTTTTGAAACATCACGTAACGTTATTTAGAGTAAAAGGTAAAAATTAATTTATTTTTCTATTTTCAAAAATGTAAATTATTTCTTTCCGTTCTTCCACAGATATATACAATTATTTTACTTTTAATAGAATGTATATCATTAATAATTATCAATAATAATATTTTATGATAATTTGTAATTTTTTTAAGATTTAATAATAACGAGCAATTTTTTAATTAATTTTTATAAAGTGTTACTCTTGTATCTTAAACGGTTACACTACATTTCTACTCTCATAATGAGCATTTGCACAATTATTGACAACATCTTATTAACATTTCTGTTTTCAATTAACTGACAATAAAGTTAAAATATAGGCCTACAGAAGGCTTTGATAAGTTTCAGATTAAATATGACAATATTCAACAAGTGCTTATATTAACTGGTGTTTCTAATTAATATATCTTGCCTTGTTAGTTACTAAGCTCTTACAAATTTACAAAAATTTATATACAATTAGGTTCAAAGTGAATATGTGAGAAATTAATGAATATAAATTTATTTCTCACAATATTGTGGAGGAAGAGTTGTAATTAAACATTAAATATTGCATTTATTTGACAAGTGTCTTAAATTATCACATGACATGATGCTTGCATGTCTTTGTGGATTATATGTAGATTGAAGGACTTACTTGTACTAAGAATACAATACTTGTAATAAAAACGTTTTGATTATAAAAATTACATTCTTGATCGTGAGTGTGTTAAAAAACAGCATTTAAAACTTTTCTTTACGATTACATGATTTTGCCTTTTAATCCTATCTAAATTCAGTAAAATAGAAAAATTGTAATAAAGTGACAAAAAGTTTGTAATATTAAAATACGAATAGTAAATCTACATGAACAAAAAGCACCATTATGGTATTTACATAGCCCCATCATACAGTGTTATAAAATCAGATCCTACTAAATCAATGACGGGAAGTTGGTTTCTTTAGCCTTATAGGAAATTTTAAATTGTATTGGTATATCAAGTGGTCTTATTCAGCATTCGCAATATAGGGTAAGTTGTAAGTTTGTTTAAAACGGTTGTTAAACATCGTCAACAGTTAAAGTGATCGTCATTTTGAAATTTTCAATTCGATTTTTCTGAATTTGAGTAGTCCCCTATACAAAATATCAAGCTTTGTGACCGCTATACTTGCTTACGTATAAACGTCAACGACAAACGCTACCATTAACCAATTCATATAATAAAAGTATAAGTTATAAAGACATAATATGATAAGTAATTGAATGAAAATGTACCAAAGGGAAAAAATGTATTGAATAAACTACTAAGCAATTTTGTAAAGGATAATAATCCACTAAGAAAAGTGAAAATTTAATTCTTTATTGGCTTGAACTTAATTCTGTTAATAAGGAGGACATCTTACAAAAAGAAGAATCGGCAGCTAGAAATACAGGGAGCAACGATGGACGGTATGTAGAAAAAAACTTACAAATTAAAAAATCAGTCAAACAGGATGTCGGTGGACTTTTTTTTAGAGATTATCAAATGTACTTCGTATATTGTGTAGTTAAAATGAAATTGACTTTTATTACTAATTTTTTTAATGAAAGGTAACACACAATTTTTATGACATAACGTTATTAGCATCAATATATCATTTCAATTACATAAACTAAATTTTTGGTCAATAATTGAACACCTTCTTGGAAGTGAGCCATTTTGGTGTGTACATCTCACAACTGATGATGATGACTTGGTCATTGAAACGTCTTCTTGTTGTTAATACAGTGGTTATTGTTGTGAGTGTGTTTTTGGTTAGGTTAGGATATTATCTTCAGTTGTTCAAGATCACATCCTGGAAAGCTAGCTGTTTGGTATGTACATCTCACAACTGATGATGATGACTTGGTCATTGAAACGTCTTCTTGTTGTTGGAAGTTGAGTATAATTTGGTGATTGAAGTTTCCTCGAGTGTTGCTCATTTTAAATTAACGGTTTTTAAAAACAAAATAATGTTTAGGCCTATATAGCCAGTGTTTTGCAAAACATTGATAAATAAAATGAATTAACCATTGTTTACGGAAATGTGTTACGGAACGTAATAGATAATGTTGCATCTTATTCAAAATAGTCTGAATTCAACCAAACCGATTATTTATAATCACAAAATTATAAAGATAGTCAGATTATAAATAGAATGAAAATGAATGACAGAAATAAAATAGATATTTGTATTATAATGACTTTAATAACAAACAATTTTATAAAGGTATAATGATCCAGTAGGGAAGAGTGAAAATCTAGTTCATTATTCGTATGAATTTCATTCTTATAATGAGGACATTGTGAATACAAACTGCATAATTGCTAGAATTAATGTTGATGTGCAGGGAGTGTACTGTAACTTGCATCATTGTAAAGGTAGATTAAAACCGGTAAAATATGAAAATATTTTCCACTGGAAAGATTTTTTACAAACTGGGTTTGAGTAAAATCTTTAATGAGTGACTCTAATTGTGATAGTCCACAGACTGTATGTTTAATATTGTTTAATTTTGTGGTGTTTGTTGTTTACTTTGACGATCCTTATTATCGTTTTACAAAGAGTTTATTTTTCTAGATCTCATATAAATCTCGCTTCAATCAATATTACAAGCTCTACATGTTTCCTCGAACGTTGAGCTAAAATAATAGTATTAATTTGTTTATTGTAAAGAGAAGCAATATACCCCCCCCCCCCAACCGTTTTTAAACTGAAAATTATATATATATATATATATATATATATATATTTACATTTATCAATAGAAAAACTAAAATTGAGTTAACAATGTATCTAAAAAAACAGCGTGTGTGCGAAATTTTTTAATTGCCTTGTTCCATCGTTTGTTAAAGGCATTCTTAAGAGAATTATTATCTTTAAAACACCAATGATTCAGTTTTGTAAGTGCTTCAAGAGTTCTTATTTTACTTTCCATTATCCGAGCACATTACATTGTCCCAAGTCTAGGTCTCGTAACTGATTTATTATTGTATAGTAAAACAATTTGCATAACAATAAAACATAAAATTTATTCCAAACCAAATCGAACTGAAGTCTCATTCCGGTAAGGAAAAAATCAGTTTTCAAATGATGCTTTAGAAGGTAAATCCATTATTATCACATATAATTTTCTCATTTATTACCGTTCTACTAAAGTATATTATTGGGATAGAAAATATGCAATGATATAATATGGGTAAGTGAAGCGATTCAAATACATGTCGCTATTATTTTATTAAATAATAAAAGTTTGAAGTACTTTAACGCTGTAAACACAACAATACACTAGTTTTACTATCGAAAAAACTATAAAATTTATGGCGGTTTTATTATTTTGTATTGACCGTTGGGAAGTAACGAACTGGGTTTTAATTATGATTTTACAATTAGTTGCATAGTAATGGATCGTTCATATTGTTGATTTATTTAATCGGGTATCTTCCACCATTTGTGTATTTAAAAACTAATTCACGGTGTTTCGAGTTTACAGATCAACTCCCGTTATTACTTAAAATTTATAACTTGTTAAATATGAAAACAGCCAATCTAATCTAATTGCCATTGTTGCAAACTAAACTAAAATAGAATCGTAGAACTAAAGGTAGGTCTGAGTTGGTCAACTAAATAGATAGGTGGTTGTATGCTAACTGTTTAGTTACCTAACGGTTGTATTGGGATGAACAACCTATTTGTTCCAACAAGAATTTTGTGCGAGACCTTGAAAATAGTCACTGTGGAGATTTAACCGAACAAATTTTATCATTTAATACTATTAATTAAATTTTCATTAACGTAAGCCATAATGGCGTTATTTCAATACTGACTTGGCTGATAGGATTGTTAGTCAATTTAAAAAATATAAGTTTAGCTTTGTAAATAGACAAATTATTTAATATATGAACAACTACATTAATAGCAGTATTAGATAAGCCCTTGTTTATTATTAAAACACAAGCGATAAAAAATGTCATAATTGTTCAATTATTGCTCAACTAAGCGATTTAATTAAAATTTGATAATTCTGTATTGTTATTAACTAACATTTATATACTTTTTTTAAAATAAGTAGCTGTTTTATTTAACCATTTTTATCAACATTTATATCATGTTTATACATAGATATGTTTTTCATAGATGTTTTCTGATCAATCCTAACTGGAAATAATATATTTTGAGTTGTATAAGTATAACACAGAAGCTAATATACGTTAAAAGAATTATAATTTTAAAGAAAACTTGTATATTGTTACAAAAACTACAGATCTTAAATCATGCTGATAGACAATAGAGGTGTGTATTTTTTCTGTATATAATCAACTACGTCACAACTGTAAAACAACAACAAGTCTGCAGCAAGTAATCATGATAATGTTGTATCGTTACTCTTTGAATATTAGATGAGAGACTTTTGGAAGAATTACAGCCGTCAAAACAGTCAGTTGGGGTTGAGCGGAAAACACAATTAAGTGGGAATTGTTTGTAGGCAATTTTTAATATTTTTTAAATTTTAACAAAAGAACTCAACATATGTTTACTATGATAGTTTATTAGTGTAATGAAGAACGCAATATAATAAAATACAAAATTTCTGCAACTACTGACAGTTAGATGAATGACAAAATACTCACCATGTAGCTGATATGGGTACATGAGTAGAACCGTATATATTTCCCTTTTTTTCTACCCAGCATACGTAGTATAGGGCAGGTTTGGTAATCGGAAAAATCTCGACCTTCGTTTTTTACAAATGTTCACATTTCTTTGGTTTTACGTAACCGAAAAATTGTTTTTCAACATAGTTTCGATCCCATCGGGTTGTTGTTTATAAATTTAATAAACACGATAGAAATTTAAAAAAAGTAATAATAATAAAATGATTCACGAAATTTGTTGTAGAGGACCAAAGGATTTCACTTGATTCCTTAAGTACAAAGTTTTAAATGTAAACTATATGTCCTTTTAATAAAACATTTAGTTATCTGTAGTGTTGAATAAGGTACTATCTTCCTGAATGTAATATATATATATATATATATATATATATATATATATATGTGTGTGTGTGTGTGTGTGTGTGTCTTTCTCTCTAACATGTGTTTCAGATATCCTTAATGTGGAAAAAAATTATGTAAACTTTTATCTAGCTGCTAAACTATGAAACTTATATTAATAGAACTTCCCACCTTGCTTTTAGTACAGGTTCTAAGAGTTTCATGCCCCTTTTCACAGATTTTAAACGCTTGGGTGACATTCTAACCAGGAGTGGGTGAACAATGTTTAATTTAAGCATATTTTGCTCATATTGAAAGTTATCAAAACTTTTAAAAAATTGAATTGAAAATGTCAATATGGTTGCCATTGTAAACAACACTTTTATGTTCATATCTCCTGTTTTATTCACATTATAACACACTAAATTAGGATAAAAATTTGAAGATTTCACTTTTGCATGTAATGGTACCAACTCTACATCTCTATGAACACAATTATCGAAGAACACAATTGGTTGTCTATTGGGGTTATTTACCACCTGAATGTGGATGTTCATATTTTGCCTCAATGAAGTTTTTCTTAATTTCAATGAGCTGCCATTTTGCACTGGGTTGAGATAGAAAGCTCTGGTTTCCACTGTTCTTCTTTTTTAATCAAGGACTTTAAAATGAGGTGTCACTTAATGGGTCTTTACATTTAAAAATTTTGAGCTGCCCCCCAAAAATCCCATTTTGGGGAAATGGGCAAAGTTGTAATAAGTGACTAAAACGTTCACTTTTATTTCCTAGAAAGGTGTCCTGACTTTCATTTTTCTATCTTTATCCATTTAAAATTTAACAGGGTGTATCCATACTTTTGACTCACACTGTATATAAAAAACACAGATATACCTACAATTTTAACAAAACTATACAGCATATTAAAGAATGCTACAGACTAAGTTTAGTTACTTCTGTAACGACATTCTTCGACAGAGAAAAAGATTTCCTAGATGATAGAACCTAAATGAACTCTTGGAATTCTGGATAGAACTGAGGTTTCTCATATTTTCTGGAAGCGTGTTGAACAACTTCATGCCTGAATAGTAAATTACGCTTTTAAAAAATGTAAATCTTTGGACAGGATATTGAAGAAGTTTTTAACGAATAGGGTATTAATGGTGGTGCTGATTGATTTCGAATATATTTGATTGGTCTAAAAGAAAATTAAAGCTCCACAAATATAAATAAAAGGGTAAATTAAAATATTATGCTATTTTTTTAACGGATTATTTTTATTGATTCAACTGAGTTCCGCCAGAATGCCACCCCACATCTTAACCAAGAACTGATATAGGCAAAATAAACGGCTTTAATAACAGCTTTTAAACTAGTCACTGAGGAAATCATTTTGAGAGCAAAGCAAACCGACGCCAGTGACTCAGCTAAATCGAAATTGTGACTTTTCTAATTTAAATTTCCGTCTAAGAAACATTATTTATGCCTTGGATTATTTCTTCATATTTCTTTACATATAATTTAAGATTAGACTTTAGACTAAAATAAATAAATTTTAATTTTGTCAGCTTCAGTCTTAAATTATTTACACAGAACCACCCTTCCGCCATAGACGCTGGTCAATCAGACAAATCTGTACCATTTCTACCAAACACCGTTAAAATAGTATCATAAGCAAATAATACTGTTCTTGCGGGTCCAGCATCTAAGATCATTTACATTAATTTGGAAAAGTAAAGGTCCCAATATTAAACCCTGAGGAATACCCCGAAGGATAACTTCCTATTTAGAAAGATGATGTTTAGAGCTCTGTCAGTATAAACAACTCTTTGTTTTCTTTCATGAAGATATGAACTTATCCAACCATTTGCTTTCCCACGTTTACCATAATATTCAAGTTTGTGTAACAAATGTAACAAAATCGCTTGATCTACAGAATTAAAACCTTTTGAGAGGTCACAGAAGACAGATGCAATCTGATTTTTCCCCTTTATAGCATCTGTCACAGTATTTAATACAGAAAAAATGGCTGAAGAAGTTGATATATCCTTACGAAAACCAAACTGATTTTTGTTCAATATACTGTATTTACTAAGAAAGGGAACAATTTTTATCATAATTGATTTTTCTGAAAGAAACTGAGACAAGATTTATAGGTCGGTAGTTACTAATTTTTATATTTATCGCCCATTATAAAAATAGGTTTTACAACTGAATACTTTAGATTGTCTGGAAATATTCCAGTGTCGAAATACTAATAATTTTGATTAAATTTTGTCAATTTTCTAACAAGTAATAAGGACTTAAGTTAATTTTCTTTAGGATTAAAATCTAATAAATAATAAAGATTAGATATCTCTTGACAAAACCGCAAATTTTGTCAGTGGTAAATTTACTCGTATTTCCCAAAACCACTCGAGCTAAGTAGCCAATACCGTTATGGTGACAAAGTGTGGTCAACCATGCAAAGAGCCTTTTATCTTTTGCAGATTAGTTAGCGTGTGTTAGGGGCGGATATGACTCTTCCCCTAGGGTGGTTTATAATAACTTAATTAAGTTAGGAGTAAGTCAACTTCTCAAAGTATCTATTCTATACATTATACATTATTATTTTTCTTAGATATATACTTTCTCTTTCATATATTAAGAGGAGAAATTTCGAAAACATAATCTAATATAACAATCACAAGCTATAAGTAATTTTAAGTATAGTCCTCTACTTTAACTATCAGAATCATAATTTATACACATTTTTTAATTTGAACAAGATTAACATTTAACTTCTTATTATATACTTTATAAATACGAAATATTGTAGATAGTTTAACAACATAATATATTTGTAAAATTTATAGAATGTGAATTAAATTATTATCCTTTCGTATAACATATAATAGAAAGTCTAATAATTAAAACTTTTTTGTTCTACAGTATGTAAAATTATGTGGCCACAATTATTGGCTCTTTTAAAAATCTTTTAAATGTTAAATAAGCCCACGTTTTTAATTTTTAACATTGTTCAAAGATCGAGACAATAAATATGCTGACGCGGAAATTCTAATATGGTTCTAAAAAAATATGAACATCCTAACAGCCTTCTATTAGAACTCACTTAATTTTAATTGTCACTTATTTAAAAAAATCTTTGTGCAAAAGGTTAACTTTTACCTAAATTTTAGCATTTGGAGACGTTTTATGCACAGTGTAACTAAACATTGATTCTATTAATCGAATAGATAAATTTAAACTTTAAACTGTTGCTCATTTATATACAACCACAATGATGTATTTTCAAAACAAATAAGTGTCAAATATTTTCAGTCAATTTTCAACCATTAGCTCTGTTCGACATGGAATAATAAGCTCTAAAGTTAGCGAATTGTTTGGATATATTTGTAGCCACGTGTTTTTACTATTTTGAAATACGTCTTTTAAATATACTTGTTTTCTGTGCAACCAATAAAATTACGTGAACACAAAAGATATATTTAAACATATTACACTCAAATAAACTAAAACATTTGAAAAACTAGATAAATAGTTTTTTAATCTACACTTGAATAAAACCGTAAAAACTGTCACTTTATTTGACGTTGAAAATATTGTACACATGAACAAAACACTGTCATTATAAATTGTAAGAATTATCACATACTTCTAAACTACTGTGCAACTGAACAAAGCACATTAAAAACCGTAGGCATTTTCACTCTAACCCATTATGAAACTACTATACAGTTGAACAAAACACATATGGTAAACCGTAGAAATGTTCACTTTACTTTTAACTTGTTGTAATACTTGAACAAATCATATATCATTTAAACTGTAGGAATTTAGACTCAAATTTTAAACTACAGTACACTTTATTAATAGGTCTAATCGGAAGTATGTACATCACTGCACTATGTTTTACAGTAACAAACTACATTTCAAATAAATCTTTTCGTTTTTACAGTTGGCAAAGGTAAATCTACTGTATACAGATAGGCCTATTCGAACATTTTACATGTCTTAATAAGAAAGTTTTACTTGTCTGGTTGAAAACCAACTGAATGTACAAATAATATCATTGTTTCTAATACTTATCAAAATGGTAAATTAACACGTACATAGATTGTGTTTAAATAGATAATAGAGTTAACCAAATTATGTATTAAATTATTATATTTGCGATTATACTGAATCTTTGGATTGTCAAAGAAACCTCATCTCTCTCCCTCTTTCTGTTTGTCCTGTATATGGTATTCTCTTATTTTATTATATCAAAATATTAAAAAATATGCAGTATACATATTATACACTACAAACAGTATATATACAAATAAGATTGGGCATTATTATATGCATATTTTTGGCTACTGTATTTAAACTGAGCTATTGTGGAACATTGTATGTCATTTGAGTTACAAATTATACTAAAAATACCTTTTTTCAAATATTAAATTTGGCCTCCTTTTTAATATTCCAACCGTTAATTATCGTTTAGAAACTTGTCTTACCTTTGAAAATCCGATTTTATGTAACAAATTTGAGTAAAATGTGCCTAAAATTGCGACCTCTAAATTGTTTGCAAATTTATATTTATATAGTGAGCCGAACTGGGTAGAAAATTAATTATAGAATCTGTGAACAATAAATGGTCTGTCGCTATGGAGTTTCTACCACGAAGATGATAGCTAGAATGTAGAGATTATATTTTTCTAACATGTGAAAGCATCCACTTTATCAACAAATTCTTAAGAGTGTGCATGATATGGCAAGAACTCTCTATGATGACCCTATCCGGAATATATATTTTAAGAAAAAATGTTCACTTTGAAAAGAAATATTAACAAAGTTTGTATAATTAAAATTTGTTCAATAACACTGTGTTGGAATGGGTTATAATATGGAAGACGCCTGAAACATAAACTTACAGCAAAACTATTAAACTAATTTAAGTCAATGGGTTAATTTAGACACAATCATGTGATATAATAAATAATTTATAAAATATAAAGTAATTACAAATATAAAATGAATCATAAATTAACAGTTTGAGATTGTACTCTCACAATTTCTAATGTGTCTTATCTTTTTTCTTTATACACACTTTTCTCAAAACTAATTTAATCACATATATCAAAACTGAAATCACAAATATAAAGACTAGAATAAACGCTCCAATGACGTCCAACAATAAATACTGGTACAAAGGTAGACCAACAGCTGCTGTACGCAGGTGATGAGCACCTTTATGTTTCATTACATATTCTATCCAATAGATGGCCGTATCCATCGGTGATGCAGGTCTGTCTTTAAACAATTCGGACAACCGTTGGGCGTTCATCTTGTATCTGTAAAGACATAGCAATAATAGCATTGTTTGAATAAATTTAATTAATCCTAGGATACAGAACAGTTGTTTGGTCTAAGCAAAGTGACTGCTGTATTATTTTTGTATGTGGCATATATATATATATATATATAAGTTTAAAACTTCGGCTTTTAGAATAAAAGAAGGAGAGATTATAGTTAATTTATGTGTTTTGATGGCAGTGACTTTGGTTGTGGCAACTGTACGTCCACGTAAAGACGTTTGAACATTCTTGGAATAATGTACGGATTTACTTTTATACAGATTACGATAGAATAGTTTATTTCCCAAACTATTTCCCAAAGAGTTTTTCAAGCATTAAATATAGTATCGAATCAAACGACGCTGTACAAAACCTACGACTGAAATCTGTGTAAACATTTTGACTTTATTCCCCACCGTTCAGGTAGAAGATGGAGATATGTTTATGCCGGAAATAGACATTTACAAAAAAGAAAAATCTAATAATACATAAAATCAATGGTTTTTTTAATTTCTAAAGAAAAATTGTTTTCTAATAAGTAAAAATGTATGGTTTAGGGTTTCAGTAAAGAAATGTAAGTTGGTAAATCATATGCTCTGGATGAAACACAAATACGCTGATATTAAATATCCGATTGTCTATCGGTTTGTCTGTTGTTTATATTTCTCGGTAATTACTGAAAATACCCCAATCAAATTCAAACAAATTAGCTACAGTCAATGACACAAATAAATAAGAAAATTAAAATAACTTGTCTTGTTTGTAAACATTAAATTTTCATACTTTAACTTTGTCATCGAAAAAGCTAAAAAGATTGAAACTAAAAATTCTTAAATGACGTAAATTCATAACATCTACAAAGAATAATCTAATTTTTTGTGACGCCGAGTACAGTGGAGGACGAAAAGACTTACGTAAGGTTGTTTTGGGATAGAACTAAACAGTCGGTCCTATATCGTATAAATTAACTATTGTTTAGTATAAATCTCTCGTCCATGATTCTGTTGGATTGTTTCAAGAATCCTTTGTTCCTCCTAGTAACGTATTGGTAATTATTGTGGTAACCACGCAAGATTGATTTAATACTATCAAATCCTAACCTTGTAATCCAAATTTATAACAATAGTTATGGTAGTTTCTTACACTTATATAAAATAAAATATACAATAATTAAGTACTGTATTTGAATAATCAAGTATTGTAATTCTTAATCAATAAAAACTTACTTGGGATCATTTATTAGTGCATTAAGTTTCATAGACACTATTTCCTCTGTAATCGTTGATAAATCTAAAAGTTCTGCTGTCCAAGCGTTCACTAGATTTATTATGTTTTGATATTGATCACCAAAAACTGGAATCCCTATCATAGGAACTGCGTTGTAGACAGCTTCAAGTGTACTTAATTGTCCTCCATGACCGATGAAGACTCGAATATTAGGGTGAGCTGAAAAAAGAAAACAAAAATTAATTAAAACATTTAAACGTGCTATCAAAGACAATATATATAGAAGATAAAACAAATTTTTAATTCAATGCTTTTATTACACTTATACAGTTATCAATACATGATTGCGTCAAAGTTTTAGGTTGTATTTTTGGACATTAGGTGAAAGGTTATAACTGATGGTATCAAGAAGTATTAATGATATTGAGTAATCCTAATCTCTTCGCATATTTGGCACCATACGTATATGTAATTAATAAGCTACTTTTCGAAAGTGTGAATCAACTCTTGTTATCAATTGATTTAGTCTATAACATATAAAACATTTTTTTTAAATGTGTTAGATGAGAGGCTAAGACCTAGAGTAAGATAACTAGCACTAATGAACTATGTCTAAGCTGAAGAAGAAAAAAAAAACTATAACTTACGTAATAAAGCAACTAAAAGTCAACACAAACCACGTGGTTTCATGTGTAAAAGTTTGTATTACTTTTACAGCTCTGGTCACAGTCAAAATCTTAAAAAAAAAAATTATATTTATGTTTCTAGCATAGTCGTCTAGTATTATGCAAATATAGTCTATGCATAAGTAATATGGCGCAATCTGTCATCATGGATAGGTTTCGATCATAAGGCGCATGGTGAGGAAGGTAGTATGGGTCAAACCCTGTGTAATTCTTCAACCTAAAGGGTATAACGTGTTAGAGGTATATAAAGCTATGTAGAACTGCAAAGTGTTTTACAAGAAAGTATCTCGTATCGCTCTGGAGTAGGAGAGTAAGCTTACTTAATAACAGCTTTGGTGAAGATAAGTACAAACTATGGTGAAGATGAAACAGAATGTCAAACAAAAAGAGGGAAAAAAGTGCACAATTGTGTCTGGTAAAAGAAATTTTTAAAGAGCATCATGCAGCTAAGGATTTATAAAAGTTCACAAGAATTCAATTTTTTTAAATAAGAGGAATTGTAAATCATTGACTTTTCATTTAGTTCTAGTAATTGAGTTCGATTTTTATATACGATGCGAAAAGAACTGATATGAGCTTAATCCTAACTTATTGACTCAGAAATTACTGCGGTGAAGAAGATTCCTAGTCTTTGGCTCGTCTGGAGCTCCAATAGAAGAAGACGACCTTGAGAATCAAGTTTTAAGACTCACGAAGGTCAAGGAACGGAACTGGATCAACTAGGACTTAGAGATATGCATAAGTCTTTTGAGTTAAGGTGATAGGGGTGTCAGACCCGCCTACATCAATTTATGAAATAAAATTCTCTGGGCATTTAGTTTTACGTTTTGTAATTATAGGTTTTACCACTCTATGTCAAGATTTGATTCTTACTCTTAAAAAGTCCTGTACGTTTACACTATTTTGAATAATTTATAAAAGTAATATCATCAATCTATCGTTACACCAATATCTTTAAACATGGATAAATAATGCAAGTTTCGAAATTTGTTTCCTACACAACAACTAAAGAGTGTGAACATTGAAAAAAAAATCATTCTTCTGGAATGTTTGAAGAATAAGAACTGTTCGGTGGTGAAATCTACAAAGGGAATATTTTACAATATTTTTTAATGAATAGATACAAAAATTATTATTTTTATACTATAATAAACTCAACTTAATACTATATCTCTTTTTACTCTAACCTAAAATAAACCCTTACCTAAAACATCTCGCTGTGGCATCCATTTTAATATTTTCACGTTATCAGGTTTTCCTGGCATTTCGTCCAACTCCCATTTCCACAGAACCCTCTGTTTCAGTTTAGCAAAACTTTCACAGAAAGCGTTACGCATTGAGTCACTCATAGATGAGCCATTTGCTACAGATCCAAGGGAAAAATAGACAACTCCGTGCTCGCTTTCATTGATAAATTTCTCAATGTCCTGAAATAATAAAAAAAACCATAACCTATATCAACAAAGATTAATGTAGTTTTAGTCTCTTTTATTTACAGTTCAACTAAAAGAATATAAAATGCAATCATAGTATCATATGTTAAATTTAGTTTCATACTTTAAGTACTAAAATTAAACATATTAGTTCAATTTTAAATATTACTTCATATTTTCTGTCTGACAATCCTCTTTGTTAGTCACATATTACCGCTATTGCCAATCTATTCATTCATCATCCTTTGCTCCTGTAAACATTTTAAGAAACACAGTCGAGAGACCCAAAATTAAAATTTCTCTAATTTGAAACAATTAGTATCTCGTAAAATATGTTTTAAATTTATATAATTTGTGTAGAAACACATAACATTAAAGAAACACATACCAATTCACAAAATTTAACCGGACTCGAAGTAGTTGACTTAAATTTATTGGGCAAAGTTGCAACTGGAAAATTATTGTTTACTTAGTCACTATACACATATGTTTACTTAGGTGTATTGTTGGAGGGGAATTATTATATTGATAGTATCATTAGAAGAATAGTTTTAACTTGTCATTAAGGACGCTATCTGACTGTAAAATGAGATACTCCTATTTTATAAATTACAAACATAGTAAACATGGATAAATAAAATCAATCTGGATTTTATAAAATAAGTTGTCTAGTTGTATAAAATTCGATTTCGACAGACAAGTTGAAAATTTTGGAAAGGTATAGAGAACATTTACCTAAAAAGACACTAGATGAAAGAAAAATCGAATTTTGTCAAACACCTGATAGACATCGACCACATTTATAGATCAATTGATTACAATATGGATATATTGCATCAATGCACGAAGGGTCACCTCTTACATACTTTGGAAGAATATCTAATTTAAAGATACTTAAAAATACAACCATATGTCGTCCTTAATTATAAGTTAAACTATTATTTTAATTAAATATTCAATATAATAAATCCATCCAACAGCAGACTAAAGTAAACAGATTTGTAAAGTGACTTACAACTAATCATTTTTCAGATACAACTTTAACTGTGTGGAAGAAGGACGGAATAAATTAAACTAACCTTACCAGAGTCTGTGTTTTTAATGTTTGTGTGTTTCTTAATGTTTTGTGTTGCTTTTTTTTTTACTTAAACTATGTCAGTTAAAACATATTTTACACCATATTAACTGCTTCAAAGCCAAGAATTTTTAATTTAGTTTCTCTCTATTGTGTTTCTTCAGAATTTTACACGAATACAAAGCTGAAGATGGTGACATAGATAGCAGAAACCAAGAATCTGTGATAACAAAAGTATTATTAGGCGGAATATATACGGTATTTATTATATTAAATTAAGCTCAGCTCTCACTTTAAATCTAGTGTAAATCTTCAGAATTTATTGCATTATAATAATTTTGAGTTGAAAATATAAGTGTCTTGATAACATTTACAACTCCGTGGGTTTCCTACACAAGGTTTTGTTGAATTACTAAATGATACGACATAGTTCTTCTTTCACAGAAAAAGCTATACTTTCTACAAATTCTACAGTTGTGTTAGAAGTCAATAAACAGTTACATTGTTTCATTTCCGATTGGTGGAAAATCTTTTAGTGAAAATAGATTTAAATTTAGAGTCTTACATAAAAGACATTACTTAGAAGTTAAAATATTTCTAATTATAGTTTTAATTATATAACATCGTGAGGAAATTCTGTTCATATGTTTAGATTTTTTTATCTTGAATTGTAACAGAGAATTTACACTTAAGATTAACAACAACTGATTAACATAAAATTTTTGTGTATTCAAATATTCTAGATAATATAACAGAAAATATAATAAATTGTTATATTAAATACAAGGAGTGCTTGTCTATATTTTATATGGAGTTCGAATAATTTTTAACTCAAATTGAAACAGAGAATTTACGTTTTAGAGTAACAAAAACTGATCAGATATAAAATTGTATATTTTAACGATAAGCTAATGACACCATATGCGTATTATGATATTATAAATATTATGTCAGTATAATTAAATATTAAATTATTTAATACAAGGTGAGCTTGTCTATATTTTATAATAAACAAATAAAGTTAAACTATACAACAAATACACACCTGGGGAAGTGGCTTTGCTGGTTTTATGTGAATTCCTCCAATCTCAACAACTTGTGGTGGAAAAGGTCTAGCTCCGTTTACACTGAAATGTGAATTCACCAAAAGCAGACTTGTGTTTTCCATTATTTCTTTCACATGAGGTGTATCTGCACCTAAATACTTTTTTGACACTATTTCATCATTTGGTGTAATAAAATAACTGTAAAATGTTTTTAATAATATTAATTTAATACAACTTGTAATTCTATCGAAAAATGTCATTGGTCCCGCACCCCTATCTACCGATGTGCGAACGTAAGATGGATTGTCAGGGATGGCAAACCTGTCTGTAGACCATGGAAGTACAGCTGATGAAGTCATCTCTACCAAAGGAGTTTGAAGTTTATGAGCCAACCCAACGAACATATCAGATATGAACAGTTCTGTCATTACTAAATCAAATTTGGTTGTATTTAGTAAATCTTGCATTCGTTTATCTTTAAAAACTTTCTCAAAATTTTCAACTACTTCAAAAATTTGTTTCGTCATATTTGAATTGAACAACCCTCCGTCTTGAAGATTGGCCATAATCTCTTTACCTAATAAGTTCTTAAAACTTATATCTGTATACCGGTCCATTTTATTTGCTCTAGGAAACTGACTAATAACGGTCATTTCATGTCCACGTTTTGCTAATTCCACAAGTACAGGTTCAAATGCAAAAAAATGACTTTGTCCAATGAACGGAAACACAGCAAGAATCCTCTCACCTGTTACACTACACACAGCCACAAATAGGAACAGTAACATCCTAAACACGTCCATTTTTGATAATTCACTTGCACTAACTAAATCAATATTGTCTGCAACATTATCTAGTTATAGTTATCATACAAATCCGAATCATTTGTATGAGTTTGAGGATGTTATTATCTTATCTTATTAACTTTAGTTTTTGACCTTCGTCTCTAAACGAATGATTTAAACAATTTTAAATTGGTTCTAATGTAGGGCCAATGTATACTCTGTTCACAGTATAGGAGTATAAGCAGTCACAATAGCAAGTAGAACACTTTCTAACAATTCTCAAGGTGATATATATTTAGACAAGGAGTTACGTTTCACTAAACGGTACTCCTTACAAATACGTTTAATAGTGACAAAGAACTGTTTACTAACTTATTTATACCTACTTTTTACAGTTCTAAATAAAATCTTACGCATAGCCTCAAACTTAAACTCAGTGTCAATACTGTAATACCAATATTTGAACAAAAGTAAACTGTCTTTAGTTTCAAATTATACAAACTTGACCAAAATCTGGTGACTTTTTTCTCTTGAATATATTAATTGACCTTAAAAACATCACATTATATTCAAAATTTCCTAATATTTTACTAAGTACTTATTCAGCAAATAAACCATCTAGTTGAACTGTACCAATGTATGTAAAAACCAGTTTATACTTTTACATTTGCTATGTCCGCAATAAAAAAGATATTAGGTCTTTCTTACTACCAGATCCCTGCTCAATAGTTTACTCATATAGCTCGGTAGTACATGTGTTTTGCCTAGACGATGAAATGCAGGTGGGGAGGGGAGTTGAAAAAAATATATACACATATTTGTTAACATATTGCCTTGATTCGACAGTATAAATACTCTTACATTATTAGTGTTTTAAGAATTGGTAGAATAGTGAAACAATAATAAAAATGAAACAACACATGACAGTTTTAAACTGTGTATTGTACAGAATATGGAATAGGTATTCAGAGTTCAGAGTTTATATTTAATATACAAATATAAATATTCATAGAATAAATTTAAAAAAAATAGTTTATAAGCGCCACGGCAATATTATTCAACCTTGTAAAACTGACTGCAGATCCGTAGTAAATTTTTGCTGAAAAGACATTCCTCCAGATTAATTTGCAACGGTGACAAAGCAAATATATTTTTTTAAAAATATTAGTTAAATCATTTGGAACTTTAAAATGTTTATTAAATAACTGTACACTGGACGTTGAACTTCAAGAAAAAAATATTGATTGTTCATTTTAAGATGTAAGATTATTGAAAAATTTGAACTTAAAACCTTGATCTCAGACTAGAAAGTGGAATTTTTAACGTAAATAAGATTTTTTTTTTTAGCATTTAAAATGTTTAACGTAGTGAATATTGACCGAGGAAATTTCATTTAATGTAAAAATGTTCAAAATGAATAATTTGCTTATTTGTGTATTTAAAACCTGACCTTCGTCTACAAAATTGAACTGTTTAACTTGATGGTGGATATATAACGGAGGAATATTCAATTTATAATATGAACAAAGAAAGCAGTATTTATGGACATTGTTTGGACAAAAAGCAATAACTATCATAAAGTTATGAGTCATCCAAGTTACATATGTCACACCAATGACTACATAAATACTTTAAGACACGACATGGCCATGTTAAATATTCTACGCTTATTCTTGAGTTGACCAATACCCGCTAGGGTGTGGAGCTGTCGCTCTGCTAGAGAATCTGAAGTTGATGTGACTGGCGCTAGGTGGCTCTACGGTCAAACAATGTTTCAGGCGGGTAAGAGAAAACGCACTGATGCCACATATGGGACCAGAGATGCGAGGGAAGGTCGAGAATCGCTTATCTCAGCGCACGAACTGACAACACTGACTATGCTGACGGAAGTAAGTGAGAAGGTTTGTGAAAGAGAGGTCAACAGTTGTACAGTTTCAACCAAGTGGGATGCGTACAGTCAAGCACCTGCTGCTAGCGCTTTCTGATAGCTGTGTGTCAAACTTGTGACGAACAGCATCCGTAAAGCGTAGACTATTTCCCTATCCTGTGTCGTTTCTTATAGTATTTATGTAGTCATTGGTCACACATAGACTTTGGTAAACACTTAAATGTGAATTATATATTTAAATATACTCAAAAGTTTACTATAAACTACAACCTTTGTTTATAAAGTAGAAAATTGACACTTTTTTTCAGAGATACACCTACACAATAAAAGAGATAAACTAGAAGCTTGAAATCTGTTTTTTTAAATAATGGTTACTACTTATTTACCGTGACAATAGTATTTTAAAACGTAAATAATTTTCTGTGGTATATTTAAATATAAGGTTTTAAACTTGAAATATGGTCTTTCATAACAGTCCACAAATTGACATTGAACACTTCTCACACGAACAATTATGGTTTAAAATATATAATCTTTTCTATGGAAAAATCATTAGGTTTTATACTTGAAATATGGTGACCACTTTTAACTACAGTATATTTGAACAAATGTACCTGAAAATGTCTTTACTAAAAATTGTGTATTGGAATATATCAAATATAAGCGGTTATCAAACATTTTTGGAACGATTATCTAAACAATACGACTGGGCACGGGGCCTATTTAAATCAATCGGAAGGAAGAAAGAAAAAAAACTTCATTTCTAGCCCTGTCTGTCTGTATATTCAAAAATTTTCATTTTAAAATAAATTATACAATTTCATATATATACAGACAGATAGAGCTATGGAATGAGTTTTCGGTGTTACAAAACAATATTGGTAATTATTAGATGTGGATTTTAAGCTACACAAATTGAGCTATTGTGGAACGGTGTACGGCATTTCAGTGACATATATACTAAAAATGCCATTATTTTCAAATTCTAATTTAACTTCCTTTTTTAAATTCCAACAGTCAATTATCGTTAAGAAACTTGTCTAAGCTTTGTAAATCCGTTTCTACATCACAAATTTGTAAAATCTGCCTAAAATTACGACCTCTAGATGGTTTACTACTTCACATTTAAGTAACCCAAAGTTGGTGCCAAATTAATTATACCAATTTGTACAAACTGTGGACATTAATTGGTCTCTCGCTATGGAGTTTCTACCACGAAGAATATAGCTAGAAGGTATATATTACAAATTTTCTTATAGCTGAAACCAACCCCTATATCAAAACATTTGTGTGAAAGTGAAAGATCTGGCAAGAATCCTCTAAGATGAATCCTCCCTGAATTTATGTTTTAGGTAAAAATGTCCACTTTCAAAAGATTTATTAACCTCGTTCATTATAATGAAAATTTATTCCAGAACATTGTTGTTTGAAATGGGTTATAATATAGAAGACACCTGTAAACGTAAACTTACTCAAAACTGTTAACTAATTTGAATCAATGAAGTTAATTTGAACACAATCATGTAATTTAATAAATATTTTTTAAAAATAAAAAAGTTTCAAATATAAAAAGAATCACAAACTATCGGTTTGTAATTGTAGTCTCTCTATTTATAATGTGTCTTTTCTTTTGTCTTTATACACAATTTCCTAAATACTAATCACATATACTAAAATTGAAACCACGTGAAGCAAAAGTAAAGCACCTACAGTATGTGTCACACAAAGGTAAGGTAGTGTCAGAAAAGTCCTGTCCTACAAACATTACATGAAAATGTTCCCTCAAAAATTAAAATGATAATGTAAATAAAATTTGGGACTACTTTTACAGTCTTGAAAGTAAAACCAGCAAGATATTTATTTGCAAACACTAACTGAAGCCAAAACCGTAGCTAGGCGAACTGCTAAGAATAATGCAGCAAGTAGGCCTAGAGAAGAAAATATCTCTAGCGCGGAAGAAAACTTGTCTGAAGAGAATGAGTTTCTTTTCAAAAGAAACCACACTTTTTCCTATCACTTGAAAATTAATGCTTCTCTAGTCCCTGTTTGTAAGAGTGTATTTCTTACACGGAATAACGTCAGATCACATGAAAAGAATCTGCAAGCTCTTACTTCAAAATAAAAGCCAACGAGATTTAAGGGATTACAACAGAAGCGGTAATGCTGTTCCAGGCCACATTTGTGTATTGATCCATGACCATATAAATTCGTATGAAGTTCATGAAACCCACTACGGTGGAAAACCTCAAAAATACCTAGATGCTCGGTTTCATATAAAAAAATGCACAGTATGTTTTTAGAGAAACACCCTGAATTGAAAGATGTTGTAAATTACAACTACTATCACTTGTATTTCAAAGAGAACTTTAACTAGCCTACTCTTTCGGCCGCCCTCAGGCCGATGTTTGATCTACCTGTGAAAGCTTTAGCAGTAAAATGAGAGATCCACTGTTGTCTGATAATGCCAAACGTAATGTTTCCGCAGAATGTATTATTCATAAGAGGAGGGCCAAAAAATGTTATACAACAATAACATTAGCTAGCGAAGACAAAGATCCTGAAACGTTTGCCCTTTCCTTCGATTACATGCAAAATTAGCCGCTGCCTCACATACCGGTACAAGAGGTATTCTACATGAAGCAGATGTGGTTGAACACCTTCTGCATTCACAATTTAAAGACAAACGACGCAAAGATGTATGTTAATCACGAGGGAGTAGCTTATAAGTCTTCTGATGAAGTTTGTTCCTTACAAAATTATTGGCAAAAATAAGAACGATACTGTAATGATACTTCTGATGAATTTATGTGATAACAGTCACTTTGAAACAATAACTTATAACTTCCCTACAAGAGGTCATTTTTATTCCCCGTGTACAAACGGCTAATTAGGAAAGGGGACAGAATTTACACGCCACAGCAGTAGCAGAGCTGATGTTAAACGTTAGCACAAGAGGACGGTTTTCAGTAAAAGAGGTTAAGAGTGATGATATCTTAGATTTTAAAAATTGGTGGGAGCTTCATTATAAGAAGACAACACCCTCCGATATAACTTCAGGAAGAGGTGTGCCAAAAGAAGACAAGGACGATCTTAAGATATCATCTTATAAGCAGTTTTCATTCAGCTTCAGCACTCCTGGGAAGGTCGTGGTGAAACACTTCATTGATGGATTGACTTCCTCAACATTTACGTTGAAGAAGTATGTCGAAGACCGGAACTCCCAGATAAAGTGGCCTACCTTCAGGCAAAGGTAAATCAATTTATTAATAATTTTACTGCTTTATATAAAAACATAAGGTATAGTTTCATTTTATTAATGATAGAATCTTAAAACAATAAAACTTTTTTTATTATTTTAACATTTTACAGAGACCCTATTACTACGTTGCATACAACAGTGATAAAAAGGTTTCTTTGTTTCAGGTGCCAATAAATAAGAAAAAATGCAAGACATTACCAAACTTACGGAATACACTGCAGGATACGAAGAGTGTTATGACTCAATATTACAGTGGCCAACAACACACAAAAACAACCCTGAAAATACTACCGGAGTATGTGACTAAATCTCAGTGCTGAGTGTTTTATTTCTGTAACGTTACTTGTTTTATATGTCTAAGTAAATATATAATTATCTGACATTCCACTATGATTAATTTACACACCAAAACGCCTTAGTTGTCATAATTCACAATTCTGCAATAAATGGTTTTATTGCAGAAACCCGCTAAATACACGGTTTATTCCCAAAACCCCCTATGTGAAGATTTTCGTCATTTTTTTTTTTTATTGGTAATTTTGCACAGTATTAAAAATACTGTAAAAGGGATTCAAACCTCATACCGTTGTAATGAAAAAAGTATTGTACAAGTAGGACAGTTTTTCTTAATTTCTCAAAAGTTTCAAAACCGGCAGTTAAAGGGTTTCTAAAATAAATGATTCAATTGGATTTTTACAATGTTTGTATTATGGAAATAGTTCGTTAGTGTTTCTAGCCTTTCCCCTGTTTTAAGTTAAATATTATTATGGATTAAAATGTAAGATATAATAATGATTAGACCTCTCTTGACTAAACCGTTAATTTTTTCAATTGGTATTTTACTCGTGTTTCCCCAAACCACTCGAGCTAAGTAAACGACAAAACCGTCATGGTGACAAAGTGTGGTCAACCATGGAAAGTAGGTTGCGTAGACGTGTGTTGAGGTCGGATATGACTCTACCCCTTAGGGTGGTTTATAATAACTTAATTCAGTTAGGGGTAAGTCTACCTCAAAGTATCTATTCCTTTAAACATATTTTTCTCTATTACCTTCTTTTTCATATAGTATAAAGAGACAAATTTCAAAAACAAGATACTAATCTAATATATTTATACACATTTTTTTAAAATTTGAACAAGTTTAACATTAACCCCTTATTGTATACGATATAAATATTAATTTTAAAAATAGAATTTTATACATTTTAGATAGTTTTACAACATAAAATATTTGTAAAATTTATAGATTTTGAATTACATTATGTTCCTTTTGTATAACATTTACAATAGAATACAATTTGTAATTCATTTATACAATTTGTAATTTACATTCATTTTCAATTTGTAATATAAACTTTTTTAATTAAAAATGTTGTATTGTTTTACAGCATGTAAAATGTGGACAACAATTATTGGCTCTTGTTAAACAATCTTTAAATTATTATTATTTTTTTTTTAACAATCTTTAAAATACAGGTACACTTTCAAAAGTCCCTTACCACACTTTGGAATAAACAAAATAACAAAAAACAAACTTTTAGTCAAAAGTAAAATGTTTATTCCTATTAGACCCTTATAGCTATTGCAACAACAAAGTTGTCATCTTCAGAGGGAATCTTAACAAAGACTGATAATTAGTCTTTGATAATTCAGTCTTTGTTAAGATTCCCTCTGAAGATGACAACTTTGTAGTTGTAATAGCTATAAGGGTCTAATAGGAATAAACATTCTACTTTTGACAAAAAGTTTTTTTTTGTTATTTTGTTTATTCCTAAGTGTGGTAAGGGACTTTTGAAAGTGTACCTGTATATATTGTCACCACAGTGCTCTGGTCTTTGTTTTTTAATCTTTAAAATGTTAAATCATTTCACAATTTGAATTTTTAACATTTTTCAAAGATCGAGACAATAAATATGCTGACCCGGAAATTCTAATATGGTTTTCTGAAAAACATTAAAATTCTAACAGCCTATATTAGAACAAATTTAAATTGTCAATTATTTAAAAAATCGTTTTGCAAAAAATTAACTTTTTATTGAAATTTTAGATATTGGAGACGTTTAAACTGTAAACTGTTGTTAAGTTATATACAGACACAAAAATGTAATTTTAAAACAAGTAATTGTCTAATATTTCTGTCAATTTTCAACTATTACCTCTGTTCAACTTGAATAAAAAGGTATAAAGGATGAAAATTGTTTGGATATGTTTTTAGCCTAGAATTTCTTTTTTATGCAGTACAACCACTAATTTGATGTGAAAAAAAAAAAAATTAAACATACGTAACTTAAATGAACTAACATTTAAGAAGGGTGTCTAGATAAATCTTTTGGATTCTACCGTAGGAATTTCATTTTATTAAATTTATAAATTACTGTACACTTGAACAAAATGCATTATAAACCGTAGGAATTTTCATTCTAATAAACTTTTAGACTACTGTACACTTGAACAAAACACATACCATGGTTTACCGTAGAAATTTACACTCAAATTTTAAACTACTGTACACTTGTATTATTACGGTTTACATCAAAGGGATTGTAACTTTTTAGAAGGTTTAGAAGGTTTAAAGGTATACTTGAAAATAGAATGTCTTAATAAGATAATTTCAATTGTCTGATTTAAAACCAACTGAATGTACAAATAATATAATTGTTTCTAATACTTATCAAAATGGTAGATTAACACATACACACATTGTGTATAAATAGACAATAGATTTAACCAAATTATGTGTTAAATGATTATATTTTGCGATTATACTGAATCTATGGATTGTCCAAAAAAACCTCATCTCTCTCCCTCTGTTTGTTGGTCGTGTTTATTGTATTCTCCTATTGAGTAATATCCTATTCATTAATCATATACAGTATACATAACATACACTACAGAGAGTATATACAAAACAAGATTGACCATTATTAGATATAGATTTTAGGCTACATAAAGTGAGTTATTGTGGAACATTGTACTGCATATACGTGACAAATTTACTAAAAAGTCTTTTTTTAATTACAAATTTTAAATCCTATTTTAAAATCCTATCGTCAATTATCGTTAAGAAACTTGTCTTACCATTTTAAATCCGTTTCTACATAAATAATTTGAGTAAAATCGAATAAAATTGCGACCTCTAGATCGTTTACTACTTCACATTTTATATAGTAAGTCAAAGTTGGTGCCAAATTAATTATACCAATGGTTACAATTTCTGGACATTAATAGGGTCTTTCGTTATGGAGTTTCTACCATAAAGATAATAGATAGAATTTATACATAAGAATTTTTTCAATAGCTTAAACCATCTCTTTTATAAAAACAATTTGTAATAATGTGTTATATCTAGCAAGATAAAACCTCCCTGAATATTTATTTTAAGTAAAAATTTCCACTTTCAAAAGCAACAATAGCGTAGTTTACTATAAAGAAAATTTAATCAAGAACAATGCGTTGAAATGGGTTATAATATGGAAGACACCTGTAAACGTAAAATTCCAACGAAACTGTTAAACTAATTTCAGTCAATGAGTTAATTTAAAACACAAACATGTAAATTAATAAATAATTTATAAAACATAAAGTAATTACAAATTTAAAAATAATCACAAATTATCAGTTTGAATTTGTACTCTCACTATTTCTAAAGTGTCTTTTCTTTTTTCTTTATACAAAGTTTAGTTAAAACTAACTTAACCGCAAATATTAAAATAGAAATCACCAATATAAAGACTAGAATAAACGCTCCAATAACGTCCAACAATAAATACTGGTACCAAGGTAGACCAACAGCTGCTGTTCGCAGGTGATGAGCGCCTTTATGTTTCATTACATATTCTATCCAGTAGATGGCAGTATCCATCGGTGATGCAGGTCTGTCTTTAAACAGTTTGGATAACCGTTGGGCGTTCTTCTTGTATCTATAAACACAGAAATAATAACAAAAAAGAATTACTTTAATAACCCTATAATACAGCACAGTTGTTTCGTCTAAGCAAAGTGACTGATGTATTATTTTTATATGTGGCATATATAATCCTTTTAATTTATATTTTCAAAATTAAACAATGAAGTGGAGAGAGTTAAAAATGTCGGTTTTTAGAATGAAAACAAAGAGAGATTTGTTAATTTGCAGTGCTTTTGGATGTGGCGACTGTACATACACGTCCTGACATTTGAACATTTTTGGATTAAAGTACGGATTTACTTTTAGACAAATTTGGAAAGAAAATTTCCTTTCACAAAATATCATTAATTTCTTCAAGCATGATATATGTTGAATAAATGACTCTGTACAAAAACTCCTGTAATCTGTTTAATCATTTTGACTTGCTTTTCCACCGTTCAGGCACACGATGGAGATATGTCTAACCCGGAAATAGAGATTACAAAAAAATATAATGATAAAAAATTGCTTTTTCATAAATAATGAAAAATGAGTTTGTAAACAAACTTAACTGGGTAAATAACATGCTCAAGACGAAACACACCTAAGCTGTCATTCAATATCTGGTTGTTCATCAGTCCGTCTGTTATTTATATTTCTTAGTGATTACTGAAATTTGTAGTTCGATGGAATCAGTCAGTAGCACAAATAATTTAGAAAATGTAAAATCAATTTTCTTGTGTATAAGTTTTCATACTTTAGCTTTGGCGTCAAAAAATCGTAACGGATTGAAACTTAAATTTTGCAATGACTGAAATAATAATTCTAACATAGAATATTTTAGGCTATTAAAGACCTAAAGTATTAAGAAATCTGAAAGACGAGGAATAAAATTTTGGAATTATCAAAGTAGTGAAAATAATGCAACTCATATGGCCAAACCATGTAGAGACAAAGGGGGTAGAAACCACTGTACAAAATATATATTTGCATATCAGGAGGTGTAAAAAAATGAAAGATTCAAGAAAAGACGGCTCGAGAACGTGGTGGAAATTTGACGGGAGTCATGGGATGAAGAAAAGTCTGCTCAAGGTAGAAAGAGATTTGAAAGCTCTGGGAAGAGTAATAGACTTACCCAGGGTTATTTTGGGATAGAAGAAAAACAGCTAGTTTTATAACGAATAAAGTAACTTTTTGTTTAGTATAATTCTCTCGTCCATGATTCTGTTTGATTGTTGCAAGAATCCTCCGTTAACATATCGGAAAGTGTTGTGGTAACCACGCCAGATTGATTTGATACTCTCAAACCCAAAACTTATAATCATATTTACAATAATAGTTGTGGTTGTTCATTAAAATCATATAAAATAAAATATTCAATAATTAAGTATTGTATTTGAATAATCAAGAATTGCAATTCTTAATCAATAAAAACTTACTTGGGATCATTTAATAGTGCATTAAGTTTCATCGACACTGTTTCCTCTGTAATCGTTGATAAATCCAAAAGTTCTGCTGACCCAGAGTTCACTAGATTGATTATGTTTTGATATTGGTCACCAAAAACTGGAATCCCTATCATAGGAACTGCGTTGTAGACAGCTTCAAGTGTACTTAATTGTCCTCCATGACCGATGAAGACTCGGATATTAGGGTGAGCTGAAAAAGAAAAATTAATACATGCTTTTAAATGTGCTAACAAAGACAATATATATAGGAAACAAAATGCATGTTTTAATTCAGAACTTTTTATTACACTTATACAGTTATCAATACATGATTGCGTCAACGTTTTAGGTTGTATTTTTGGACATTAGGGGAAAGTTTATGATTGATGATATCAAGAAGTATTAATGATATTGCGAGTAATTTGTAGACTCTTCGGACCATTGCCACCATACGTATATATAATTAATAGGCTTGTGAATCAACTCCTGTTTTCAATTGATTTAGTCTATAACATATAAAAAATTAAATTAACGGGTCTAGAGGCCAAGACCTAGAGTAAGACACTCACGACAAATGAACTAAGCCTAAGCAGTAAAAATAAATAAAACTATAACCTACGTAATAAAGAAACTACAAGTGAACACAAAGCACGCGGTTTCCTGATCACATGTGTAATAATTTGTGAGATTTTGGAACTTTGGTGTAAGTCAAAATGTTTATAGATTTAGTTTCTGGCATAGGTCTAATCGTCTAGTCTAGTATCATGCAAATATAGTCAATGCATTAGTGACATGGCACAATCTGTCAAATCAATAGGTTCTCATCATGAGACGCATGCTGAGGAAGGTCATATGGGTCAAATCCTGTGTAATTCTTCAACGTAAAGGGGATGACGTGTTATAGGTATATAAAGCTATGTAGAACTGCAAAGTGTTTTACAAAGTATCTCGTATCGCTCTGGAATAGGAGAGTAAATGTATCTAATAAAGAACTGCGGTGAAGATGAGTACAAACTTTGATAAACATCCAACAGAATTTCTGTCAAACAGAGGGCTATATACTGGAATGTGCACAATTGTATCTGGCAAGGGAAAATTTCAATGAGCTTCAAACAGGCAATCCTTGAAAAAATTTCACAAGAATACAATTTTTTAAATAGGAGGGATTGTAACTCCTTGACTTTCCATTATGTACAATTGAGTTGGATTTTTTTAGAGGATTCGAAAGGAATGAGAAGGAACCGGCAAAGAAATGGGCCTAGTACTGATTTACCCAGAACAACCTCGTAGAATAAGCAAAACTGTAGCAAGAACAAGCTTGAGAAATGGTGTTATATTAAAAGACCCTTAACAATTTTGACAGAAGCCTTAAAATGAAAACTGTACGAGTCATTGTACCTAGTCAAACAAAAAGTCTCTATGTGTATAACCTCATTTAGAATTTTGCAACCTAACGTTAAAGATTTGTAACTAGACTTGGAACATTTAAAAAATCAATAACCGGGGTTTAATCTACGATTCCTTGAAACGCATACTTTAAAGTAAACACTATGAAACACCAGAACATATATTTTTGAAGTATGAAGTAGGCTACTAGAGATTCCCAGTCTTTGGCCCGTCTGGAGCTCCAATAGAAGAAGATAACATTGAGAATCTGATTTTAAGGTTCACGAAGTTCAAGGAACGGAACTGATTCAACTACGTTTAGAGTTATGCATAATAAGTCTTTTAATTTGAGGTGATAGGGGTGTAGAACCGGCCTACATCATTTATAAAATAAAAGTTCTATACCTTTATTTTAAGTTGTTTATTAATTCTAAGTTTTATCAATACTAGTCATGATTTGTTCATACTCTTAAAAAGTCCTAAAAGTTGGCCAATTTCGAATAATTTATAAAAGTAAAATGAACACTCTATTATTACTGCAATATTTTTAAAAATGGAAAAAATAATGTAAGTTTTAACGTTGTTTCTTACACAATAACTAATGATTCTGAACAATTTATGTACATGAATAAATAAATCATCATTCCTCTGGATTTGTTGTACAATATACACTGTTTGATGGCTCAATATACATTGGGAATATTTTATACTTGTTTTTATGAATATATACAAAAAATATCTTTTTAAATATATAATAAAATCTACTTAATACTATCACTATTTTTACTCTAACATAAAATCTCCCTTACCTAAAATATCTCGCTGTGGCATCCATTTTAATATTTCCACGTTATCAGGTTTTCCTGACATTTCGTCCAACTCCCATTTCCACAGAACCCTTTGTTTTAGTTTAGCAAAACTTTCACAGAAAGCGTTACGCATTGAGTCACTCATAGATGAGCCATTTGCTACAGATCCAAGGGAAAAATAGACAACTCCGTGCTCACTTTCATTGATAAATTTCTCAATGTCCTGAAATATTAAAAAAAAAATTTTTTTTGTTTATTTCAACATAGATTAATGTAATTTGTCTTTTTCGTATTTACAGTTCAACTAAAAATTACAAACATATTTTACTACATATTAACTGTTGCAAAGTGAAGAATTTTTAATTTTGTTTCTCCGGATTGTGTTTCTTCAGAATTTTACATGAGTACAGAGCTGATGAAGGGAACATAGATAGCGGAAACCGATAATCTGTGATTACAAAAAAGATGGTTTGTTTTAAAAGAAATGATAATTATTAGAACAATATTAATTTATTTATATAGACAATCGTAGTGACTATTTATTAAAATTATTAAATTTAAGCTCAGCTGTTACTTTAAATCTACTGTATATATATTTAGAACTAATTGCAATAATCCTTGAGGATGAAATATATTTACACCACCCCTAGATTTTCTACACGAGGGATAGATCGATTATTAAATAGTACGAAAGTATCATCTCTACAGAAAAAGCTATATTTTCTACAAATTCTACAGTTCCATTAGCAGCCAATAACAAAGTTACATTGTTTCAATATCAATAAGTGTCATTACTTAAAATTTAATATATTTCTAATAACTGTTCACAACATCGTGAGGTAATGCAGTTCAATTATTTTTTAATCCCAAATGGTTACAGAGAATATAAATTTGAGAGTAACAACAACTGGTTAAACGTAAAATTTATCCGTATTCTGATATTCTAGACATTATGTCAAGAAAATAATGTTAAATAATTAATTATTAAATACAAGGTGAGCTTGTCTATCTTTTATAGTAAATACATATAGTTAAACTATACAACAAATACATACCTGTGGAAGTGGCTTTGCTGGTTTTATGTGAATTCCTCCAATCTCAACAACTTGTGGTGGAAAAGGTCTAGCTCCGTTTACACTGAAATGTGAATTCACCAAAAGCAGACTTGTGTTTTCCATTATTTCTTTCACATGAGGTGTATCTGCACCTAAATACTTTTTAGACACTCTTTCATCATTTGGTGTAATAAAATAACTGTAAAATGTTTTTGCTAATAGTAATTTAATACAGTTAGTAGTTCTATCATAAAACGCCATTGGTCCCGCACCCCTATCTACCGATATGCGAATGTAAGATGGATTGTCGGGGATGGCAAACCTGTCTGTAGACCATGGAAGTACAGCTGATGAAGTCATTTCTACCAAAGGAGTTTGAAGTTTATGAGCGAACCCAATGAACATATCAGATAAGAACAGTTCTGTCATTACTAAATCAAATTGGGTTGTATTTAGTAAATCTTGGATTCGTTTATCTTTAAAAACCTTCTCAAAATTTTCAATTATTTCAAACATTTCTTTCGTCATATTTGAATTGAAGAATCCTGCTTCTTGAAGATTGGTCATAATGTCTTTACCCAATAAGTTCTTAAAACTTATATCTGTATATCGGTCCATTTTATTTGTTCTAGGAAACTGACTAATAACGGTCATTTCATGTCCACGTTTTGCTAATTCCACAAGTACAGGTTCAAACGCAAAAAAATGACTTTTTCCAATGAACGGAAACACAGCAAGAATCCTTTCACTTGTTACACTACACATAGCCACAAATAGGAACAGTAAAATCCTGAACACGTCCATTTTGATAATACATTTACACTAACTAAATCAATATTGTCTGCAACATTATCTACATATAGTTATCATACAGAATACAGTTGAAACTCACATGAATTATTTTTAGGATGTCTTTATCTTATCTTAACATTAATGTCCAATAGGAAACAACCTAACTCTCTAAACGAATGATAAACTATACCATTGTTAAATTACTTCTAAGGTAGGCTTTAATAAGGTGATGGAATGCCTGCAGAGAAGCTTACATCATGGCTTATTTATTGTCAACTTTAATATAATAATGTCTTTGGAACTAACTCATTTACTTTAATCAACAGTCGAAGTAAAAACTTGATGTACACAAAAACTTTAGTCCAAAAAATAATTCGAATATAAATAATACTTAAAAATAATTTAACCCTCTATAGCATAAATCTATATAGTATAAATCATCCTACGGCAATAACTTTTATACTGTTTTAAAGATAATTTCAAATTGATTTATACCATACAACCAAAAGTTCTTAAAATGTTAACAATATTATTTAATAAATTTAATAATTTAATGGTGATTTTTTCAAATTAGGCAAAACATTTCCCCTTTTTTCGTAAAACGATTTTTTTTGAAAATCTAACAATTTTTTTTTCTTCTAAATATATTCACAAAACTTTTGTATATCTTGAAAAAAGGTGGTAAGCAATTGATTTTGGATGATACAGGGTTTTCTGAAAAATGTTAACTTAATTTTTTTGACACCTGATACTTACTCCAAAAACGTTTCATATAATTTTTCCATATATAAATTCTACGCATCTTTCTGAGAAAAATGATATCCTACAAGTTAGGTTTTGCATAAAATTGTTATTTTTTCTGATTTTTTTTTAAAGAAAACAAAACCTTTAACATTGCCACTTAAAAGTTTTAAAATACAACAAGTAGCTTTATTCTAGTCTTACCATTTTTTTTCAATTTATCTGCTTCAGAGTTGCAGGTATATTGTCAATGTATTCTTCTAGATATCTGTTAACCTTTACCTCAATATTGGATCCCTTTATTGTTTAAAGACGAAAATCCATATAAAAAAGGTTTTCATCACCATATAAGAAACAATATGAAAATAATATATACCTCAATAAGGTAAATGTGTTGTTGAATATGAAAATTTTGAGTTGATATGTAATATAAATCCGACCTAACTTAGTTCTAAAGTAATTGTCAAAAATATTTAATCCAATAGCTTGACAGCTTACAGTGTAACAATCTTTAATAATAATTCCCCACAACATGCAACATACATCCCTTGATATTAACAGTACTTACTCTTCCAACTTCCTCCCATAAATGATATGAATTAATTAATATATTTCGTTACATTTAAAAGGAAAAACTAAAAAATATTTAACTTTTTTGCACATCCGGTACATTGAAATGTTGAATAGTGATTTCCCTGATACAAGTTCATCAAATACAATGTAGTAATTGCTGTATTTTATCTCTATTACGTTACTAGGTCTGAGATTACAGGTATATGTAGATTACAAAATTTATTTTTTAATTTCTATTGTAGCCTATACAATATGCCGGTCATAGATTAATTATCAATTATAAATATGCGATTCAGTCCTCCATTAATTTAAACATAACTCTAAGCAAGTCATTTTAATATTTCTTTTTTTGACTGCTAATAATATAATATATAACTAACACTAAGAATATTAAACCTAACATAACCTTAACCTAAAAGAACCTTAAACAATTAACTCTAATATAATTAATGGTGGCAGTCATATTGGATATATTTGAAAATTTCAGAAAATTTGTTCATTTTTAAATATTTTATATAGCTATTTAGCTCTATTGATGTAATGTTATGAAGGCTGCGAGATCTGAATGTAAAAAAATAACGAATCTAAAATTTACACAATTCCACGTCATCATTTTGCTTGTAAATTCTTTGAATGGTTCATATCTCCCGACTGGATAAACATATGCAGTCATCTAATCATAAATATTATAACGAAACCCTTGAAATAAAAGTTTCAAGAAACTATTTTTCTCTACGATGTTCTCATTTGAACATGTTATTTTATAAGAGGTTTAAATAACAATTATTTCAAAATTTTAGTTAAATTAAAGATACCTTGATGACTTCGATAAAATTTTAGTGCAAAACAAACACTGATTATTTTTTAATCATTTTTTAGATTTACTCAAATCCGAGATTAAAAAATGGAATGGATAATTAAGTTTTGATTCAGTTTTTACTGCGTTCGTTGAGTAGTGGCACTTAAAGTTTTATTGTTTCAGTGGAATAGTTCAATAATAACACATTCATGCTGTAATAGTTGAAACATTAATTTTCATTTTATAATATACAGACTAATATTATATTAAACAACAAATACAGTTAAATTCAGTTCTAAAACGCCAATAGATTAAAAAATGTCATTACAGGTTAAACAAATTATTGTTCTAGAAAAATATGCGTCAAATCTTATTAACTTACTCTTCTTGAGTCTCGCAAGGTTAATAAAATAAAGTTTCACCAGAAATATCACCTTTCCTGGAATATATTAATTGAAAAGTTAAAATAATTATATTAATAATATATTTTGTACTTCATTAGTAACGTAGTTATTTTATGATTCCTGGATAACTTAAAGGCTATTCATTGTGCAAGTTGTATGAGTAGTAATAAACATTAATACACAGAATGATTGATACGAGTATGCCAGCTGATTTACTTAGAGAGTATTTGATATATTACAAAAAAGTCAAATAGCAACTCCCTTGAAAATTTTATACTCTTTTATTTGGGGTTTAAAATTTTTTTTTATGACTTTAGATTTTAAACATAACTTTACGATTTTTGTACTCGTATGTATGTTTGATAGATTGAACTGTTTAGAAGATAAAAAGTCACAAATATTTTTTTTTAAATCAAGATTTTAGGCCTTTTCAGATCTCCATTTTCTGTAGGCCTACTTAAACCAGTTGAACCGAGATTATAAATGGAACTTAGAGAATAAGGTTATATAAAAAAGATATTTTAAATTAACCAAATAAATGTTGTTACTCACGTGATAGTTCTAATAGTGAACAATTAATTAATTTGTCTAATTAACGTTTTATTGTAGTAATTCGCAGTTAAAAAAACATCGTACATTTTTTAAATATCGATTTCATAATGGCAACTGTACAAAAATGTACTAGTTTTATTTCCTTTAATGTTTAGGAAGATGATATCTTTACTTTTATTGAACGTCATAAAGCAGTCGAGATACCAGTAAATAACTTTCAAAATGTTTTGTTAATTTACTACACCGCACTTCTGTTGGTATTTTAAATATTTAATTGTAAGATATAAAAGTTTTTTAATTATTTTCTAAATTTAAAAGTTTAAAAGCTTAAAGCGTTTTTATCAAATTATAATTAATTACATAATAATGCAATAATAATTGATTAAGTAACCCTCTTTAGTGCTCTCAGTAGGACACGTTTTTAAACAAATCGGGTTTAATTTTAAACACATAATTTAGATCTTGTAATCTTTCCTGTTACCATACTTTACTTTCAAGAAATATACAGTGTAGCAATCTGTCTGTTCTTGAAGTAAAAGTAATCCATTGTGTGTTTTCTATAATAACGTAATCATAATAATAATAATAATACTCGTAAAAGGAATTGTTCCTCTAACATTATACATTTTATACTGTAAATAAAAAATTAAAAAATTCAAATATATTTATAATTTAGTTATATTCAAAATCTGGCAATCCTTTGTCATACAAAAATTGTAACTTTAAATATAGCATTAAATTATTGCGACTATTCTACAAGAAGTTTTAAAATTATTTTTTAATTTATAGTACCGAAGTTTAATTGCATTAAACTTCTATCTACGTTCCAATTTTAATCTTGGTTCAACTGTTTTAAGTACAAGAAATGGGTCTCTGAAAACTCCTAAAATCCTGTTTTTAAATATTTTGAGTCTCTGTATCTTTGAAACAGTTGGATGTATAAAAACAATACACTAGAATAAATAGTCATAAACAATAGGTATTACTACATGAAATTTTAAATTTTCTACCATCCTGGAAAAATGGCTGATGGTGTACAAATTTAAAAACCACCAAATAAAGTAACATAAAAAGTTCATGGTAGTTCCTATTTGACTTTTTTAGTATATAAAAAAAACTCTTCACGTTAAACTGCTGGCACACTTGAGTCAGTTATCCTGTATATTTAACCCTTGTTCATATGAACAATTCATTTTAAATACATAATACATCACCATAGTTTAAACTTCGGAAATTATATGTTACCGTATTGCATTCTCCAACTCTTCCCACACTAGCGCAATCTGAACTGACACCATTAGAGAATAAAAGGTCTAGCAGGTTTTTATTTTATGTTCTTTTCTTCCATTTTTTCCTTTGATGATCGAGAGATTTTCTGCTTTTAAACAACAAGATCAAATAAAATCACTTCTATAGAGTGCCCTTGCCTTGGTAATTACTGAAAGTTATTTGGCACTAAAATGACGTCATATTATTTTGATGTGATTAGAATGTAACAGATTCGTTCTGTTTTCTTACAAACATCTGAAAATGTCGAATCAGTCCTTGAAACGTTATTTTGTAATGAAGTTTAGCAAATAAATTTTTATTGTAGAATATATAGAATAGAAAAAGTACTTTATTCTGACATGTATTCCATACAAAATATAAAATAAATTCACAATTATTAATTATAGGAGATAAAATAAAATGAAATAAACTAATAATATTCTTACTTTACAGAGTATTTTACAGCAATGGGCTTTTTGACCGTCAGCTGGGTTGGCATAAACAAAACAATATAGTTAAAAATTACACTATGAGTCACATATGTTTACACATATAGACCTGTGTGTATATAATTTGGGATATGTTAAATTTTAATCCAGTATAATTAAATGTGGAAAGTTATCATGAAACGTATCATAGAAATCTCTTTTAGCAGAAAAATGTGCCGCTCAGCGGAAAACCCTTAGACCTAACAAACTCTTGATAATTGTTAACTGAAGATCCGGCGCTCAATCCATTGGCCGTTCGGCGACAGACCATTAAATGCTCTTTGCGTTTTATATCAAAATGCTTTAAATCATATAAAATCATGTTAAAACTCGCATTGTATGTAATACAGGGAGAAAACTAACATTATTGTGGGTGCTCCTTGCCTAGGCTCCAGGTTGCTCAGTTCAACAACAGTCTGTTCCAATGTTCCACCTCAAGCTTTGTAGAATATGAAGCCGCTTGTATATTAACAGAATTATTTGACATAAATTACAAATAAAATCTGAAAATATTCAAAGCGGCCGTTAGGTTAGGTTAGGTTAGGTTAGGTGAAGTTAGGTTAACACCCACGTTTAACACACCGCCACACAATTTCTCCGCACTTCTTTTTATTTTTATTTGTATACCGGAAACCGTTATATAACAGACTAGGTTGGCTATGGTGGTCGAAAACTCCATATTCCTACAGGTATTTAGACCTCCCGATCAAACATACGAATGAGGTTTAAAGTGGTAGTGTCCACATGTAAACAAAGGGGTGGGAGAGGGGTGAGATTCTACGGGAATTCCAGAGCTAGGCCAGGGTGCACAACCACAGGGGTCATGAACCTCCGGCTACCTGCGTTGCGTTACTTAACCCTTGTCAAGTTTTCAAGTGGACGAGATGGCACTAATTAGTGTGTTTAATCAACTGTAAAACTGCACTGGACGATATGGCACTTTTTTCTAGGAAATTGGATGTTGGATGAGATGGCACTACATCCGAAACTTTGAGGCTGCTACATATAAATAAGTAACGCTTTCAAAATGTGGGTCTTCTTTAGAAAACACCCTCATTCTGCAACTTGCTTTTTCTCACTTCTACACTAACTATTTTTTTGGTTATATTGGGGTTATATTAACTACCTCTACGTGATTTATTTTTGATTTATGTAATTGAATTATTTACTTATGTATTATTATCTATTCATTTTACTAGTATTTTAGTCACAATTTGCTGGAGTAAACGAAATAATTACTGTTACGAAATGTATGGGTTTATTTTTTATCACAAATAGAGTTTCATCAATACAATAATATAACAGTTTCTATGGTAGCCATAATGAAGTGTGGATAACCACCAATGCTTTCAACATGAAACCTGCATTTCCTGACGCCACCTAACCAGACAATTGTGACAATATTGAAAGCAGTAAAACACGATTTTACCACAGTCGGTTTATTGTTGCGAATGTAGGTTAAACGCTGAGTTAACCACATTGTCCAGAGATGTGTCAAATCTATCTCCACAATGTGCACGAATTTATTTTTAAAAAACTGTCTCTCATAAATAACAAATTGCCTCTGTACTTGATAGTAATGTTAACAATATATAAAGATATTTAAGAGGAGACATTTTCCCGACAATGATAAACGTATGCAAGTTCAAAAACCTACATATTTTTACGCCCGATATATTCAGTTTCTATTTGAATTATTCATCTACACTTACACAATACTGTACAGGTAGAAATATCTTAATATAAATTTTATTAATCACTTTTAAAGTATGGTAATTATATATATATATATACCATGTGTCCATAAAGTCCGACCCCCTCTTATTTTTTTTATTAATGGAAATTGACAGGTTTGCTTTGGGGAAAGTTTAGATAACCAAAGGAGGAGTTTTTTGAAGTATCAAAATTTTCAACCCTTACCCCCAAAATGGGGTAGTTTGGGGGTACCGTAAGTCAAGGATTTTAAATAGCAACCCTTATTGAGTGATACCTCATTTTAAAGGTCTTTTCAAAATAAGAATAATGGCGCAAACCAGAGGTCTCTAAGTTCGTCTTACCCAACATAGTAACCAATCGAATTGTGAATGTTAAACTACAAACTCCGGTTGTTTTTATTACATTACAAACTGCTCTATGTTGGTAAAATGATGGTAAGAGCCTTACATTGTTTTTTTAGCTCATATTAAGTTCTTGAAATGGCTACTATTTACTTTTTGGCAGAAATAGATTGTGTACATTTACTCAAAAGCTTGTTGTACATTTCGTAACATTTCTGGTCTAATTATTAACGTAAAATTCACAATTCGATTGGTTGCTATGTTAGGTAGGATGAACTTAGAGACCTCAGGTTTGCGCCATTATTCTTATTTTGAAAAGACCTTTAAAATGAGGTATCACTCAATAGGGGTTGATATTTAAAATTCTTGACTTACCCCCAAACTACCCCATTTTGGGGGTAAGGGTTGAAAATTTTGATACTTCAAAAAACTCCTCCTTTGGTTATCTAAACTTTCCCCAAAGCAAATCTGTTTATTTCCATTAATGAAAAAAATAAGAGGGGGTGGGACTTTTTGGACACATGATATATATAATTATATACCTTATTTTCAATGTAGAAGAGTCCGTATTTCATTAGCATGTTGCTGTGTCTGTTTTGTCTTCATAGACACATTATCAGGCTTGGAAGTGATAATATTATAAAATAAACAAGAACATTTCAATACCAATATATAAGATTTAAATAATGTTGATCATCGCCGTCGTAAAAAGTTTTGAGTTTAAGTAATTGAAGAGTGAGGACATCTTGCTTGTAGGCTGTCTGCCGCTCGAATTAAATAAGCATTTTATACTTTTAATTTTTTAATTATTTGCAACATTCCGAGGTCTTTATTACATAACACATAATAAATACTTCAACATACATTATAGAGATTTGGTACGAGTAAAATGTCTAAGGTGATGAAAGTTATATTAAGTGGAATAAAGGATGAAGTGACGGAACACAGTTCCTCCACTTGACGTCGTGGCAAAGCTGTGTTAAACTTATTCATCGCATGTCAACCCATCTCTAGTTTCACCACTAAGTTATCTAAACTACGTCCTAGAGAGGTATCACTAACGTGACTTAAGTTGTTTCCTTTAATCTCATTGAAGAATGTTACAAAAACGATTCGGCGGCAAGTTCTTAAAACCTCCCCACGTCTTGTCTATGTCCTTTATTTGATACTTGTTGTCTTTGGTTTCCTAGGTATCTTCTTCCTTATATGTTGCACACCAGAGCCTGCTAATAAAACTGTCTTCATCTGTCCTGAAGGCATTTTGATTACGCCTTGATCATTGAAAGGTCGTTTTCTTACAAATAAAGTGTTTATTTTGAAAAAAATTGTTTTTTTCTGTTATTTGGTGAAAGATACGTTCGATCGATATGAAAAAAAAAAAAAAAAAAACTTCCTTTTAGAAACTATAATATGTTAACATAGACAGATTTTTTTAAAAATCTTTGCATAGTTATAAATTATGGTAAATTTCGTGTTGAAAGGGGATTCTATTTCTTCAGTTTTATTCTCTATTTTTATGATGTTATTTTAATAATTATTATTAATACATAATAAATACAAGTGAAAAAACGTGCTTCCGTAGTAGCTCTGATTTAGATAAATTATTTCGATTTAATTATTAATATAGTGAAACTATTTCTTCATGATGGAAAAAAACTTCTCAGATCATGTTGTTAAAGCACTTCGCTTTTCCATTTTAATAAGGCTGGAGAAGTTAAGTGTTGATAGACTTCAATAACATTTGACGGGCTACCATTTTTGATAGAGAAGAGATAGCGAACTCTGGTTTTCACCATTCTTTAAGTTTTTGTAAACACTTCAAAATGAGGTGTCACTTGAAGGGGGTTTACATTTAAAATTTTTGAGTTGCCCCCAAAATCCCCCATTTTTGGTAGACATTCAAAATTTTCAAAATCATAAAATGAAACTTCCTGCTAAGATTGCACGACCACCAAAAGGATATCTCTGTATATTTACTTAGAAAAATATTAGAGTGGGGGGTCTTGACTTTTTATTCACCCGGTATATGCTGTGTGATAAACACGGGTTTAGTCAACATGGGGCTCATAAATTTATGGTGATAATCCGTCATCGTGGGAGCAAGTGATGAGTTATATAATGACAGAAAATTCTGGTTGTGAAGTGTAGAATTTTGGTGAAGGAAAACACTATATTCTGACGAGGCATTACCGAACTTGAAGACAGTATAGCGGTCCTAGGCCCTTCAAGGACCGTTGTAACATTTTTGTTTGTAATTTTTAATGAAAATTCACACTCATACAAACAATGATTTATTGAAATTGTATCTAATAATATTTAGTACTTTTGAGATGGAATTTATGGATGTAGCTGCAATATTACGCCTTTGTATATTTAAACCGATGTAAATCAACTTTCCACTAAACTATCTACAAAACTCCAATTTTCGTAATAAGATTGTCATTTTGGTGGCAGTGGAGGAGAGGACAAATAAAATTATAAAAATTCCTCTAAGGATAGCATTGGAATTTAAAAAAATTAGTATAATTCAAACCCTCTATTGATTGTAATCTTATTTAATGCAGCTTTACTTAATGTATAAAACAAATAAATTCATATATTTTCATTGTTGAAAAGTAATTTAGGTACAATTTTTTAATTAAATACCCATTTTGAACCTACAGTCATATATTCAAAAATTTTCATGTTTTGTAACATATATGTAAAACATGTTAAAACCACTGAGTTTTATTAACATAAAACTATTTATCAATCTTTTTGCAAATACTAATAATGGAAATCATAATGTTAATCGATTAATAAAAATAAAATAAAATATCAACAAAGTAAATTCCATCATTCTATACGAGAAAACTTAAGGAAATTAACAGAGTAAGTTTAATAGTATCTTCTTAAGTTATGAAAAAAAAATCAAGATTTATGTAAAAGTTCGAAAACATTTCATAAATATGCATAAATGACATAAGACATCTGATCATGCTTAGGTTGTTGGGTAAGCTTATATAATTTCCTACTACATCTTAAGGTAGATAAGATAAATATATTTTGAGACTCTTTCAACTGATTTACTTTTATGTAACTAGACAGTTTATACTGGACATTGGATATAATTATTGTATAATCATTGTCAAAGATGGAAGTGTTTAGACTTCTTTTATTAGTGTCTGTGGCCATGAGTAGTGTTGGGGGTGAGAGGATTCTTGCTATGTTTCCGCTTCTTGGAAAAAGCCATTTCTTTGTTTTTGAATCAGTGCTAGAAGAATTAGCAAAACGTGGGCATGACGTGACTGTCATAAGTCAGTTTCCTAGAGCAACACCATTGGATCATTATACAGATATAAATGTTAGAAAGAAAGGAGTGAAAGAAATTACTGTTAATCTTGGTGAAGTTGGGTTAATGGGTGAGAAAATAAAAGAAACAATGTCTGCTATACTCACAGATTTTGAGAATGTCTTTCATGATCCACGAATCGAAATTATACTAAATTCAACAACCAAATATGATTTAATAATGACTAAAGTGTTCTTAACTGACATGTATGTTGGTCTATCTCATAAATTCAAAGCACCTTTAGTAGAGATGATTTCATCAATAGTAGTTCCACGGGCTTCGGACAGATTTGCGATTCCAGACAATCCATCTTACATCCGCACATCAATAGATAAAGGTTCTGGACCAATGTCGTTTAGCCAGAGGATTGTGAATTGTATTGAATTAGTAGTAACAAAATTCTTTTACAGTTATTTCATTACATCAAATGATGAGAGAGTATCTAAAACAATTTGGGTGGTAATGCGCATCATGTAAAGGAAATAATGAAGAAAACAAGTTTGTTTTTGGTGAATTCACATTTGAACTTAAACACATGTGACATGTCTTTCCTACCACAAGTTAATGGGATTGGAGGGGTTCAAATAAAACCTACAAAGCCACTCTCGTAGGTATTTGGTTCGTATTTTAACTATAGTTTTTTGTTTATAAATGATGGCCAAGGGATTAATTTATTTAATATTTTCAGCATGTAATTTTTTAACTCCATTCATGCTTATCTAGTGGCTAATTATTTTGAATAAATTCTTCTGCCATTTATAGAATCGTTTTAACATCTTCTCCTGAAGCGTTTACGATGTAGCCTACTCCATTTTCAAAAGCTGTATTTTAAGATAATAAAAATAATAATGGCTGTGGAGAAATTTAGCATTTCATTATATTACCAAATATGAACTAAATTAATTATTTATTTATGGGTTTTGTAGGTTTGATTTTCAACCCACACCAACGAAGTTAGCTCAGTTGAAAATTTGCTAATACTCTGAATTCGAATTGCCTTACTAGAACCTTATTCAAAACCTGATTTACTTTAAACGTTTAACTTAGAGCATTGTTTACATTTTTTTTAAAATAGCTATACAATTAATAAAATTATAGAACATGCAGACAGGATAATGTTATTCTTATTTTAGTGTTGTAAATAGTTCAGTTACCTAATGTTAATTAGCTCTGTGTGGTTATAACAATTTTTGGAAACAAATTATTAAACATGCGGGTATAAAGTTTAAATGAGAGATGAATTTTGTATTTAATTAAGCTGCATAACATTTTTTATTCCTTCTTAATATAATTTAGTTTATTCCGTCAAGCCTTAGACCAATTTTGGGACAATTTTTTTTCTTAATCATTTTAAGACCTTTTTTTTTGCAATTGTGGCACATGTAAGTTATATAATATCTTGTGCGTCATGAGTGTTTAGTTATTAATTTACAAAACAGCTCTAACCGAAAATTCTCAATAGTCTAACAAAAATAGCTTGCATATGGGTTATAATCAGTATAACCTTGGCAACACCTTGTTCCATGCTTGTTAGATCATGCATGCTGATTATAATGATTGATTGAGTATTTGGTATTGATATGTATTCAAGTGTCTAATAGCAACGACACTTCACAAAAAGTACGTTTTATTAGATCTATGAATGATTAATCAATATCTAAAATCCTATCGATGACTTTTACAAAATAAATAAACAATGAAATTTTTACACGTTCACTCTCTCCACAAACTATTTAATTTGGAAGGTATCGGTTAAAAAGTGATAAGGCTCGTCATCATCTCCTTGCAGAATAGTATTTCGCAATATCAGTGACAGCAATATCAATTAAATTTTGTTACAATGTAGTGCCGCATGAATAAAGTCGAACAACCCGTAATAAAAAAATGGCGCCAGTTTATTGTCATATCAACCCAAAATTAAAAGTACAGATCTTCTCTGAGCATAACTTTTGTTATATGTAAAAAGGGAACTAAAAATATACAGGATGTACAAAAGGAGACAATGTACGTTATTCTTGTTTTTAAGACGAAAAACTATCACAGTCATTATCACCTTAACAAAAACTGAGCTCCTTAACATAAAATCAAAGCGCTTTCAATTACTAATATAATATCTAGTTTGGTCCGGAAATTCCGAGAGTCCCTCAAAGCTCTGTCTCTGGGAAATTGGGTAACCTTACATTAGATACCGGTGTAAAGGAGTTGAAGTAAACGAAGATCCAGATACATTGGTTAAACGGGGCTCTGCATCAGAGTTCGTAGGACCTGATCTGACAGTAGGGATACCTGTATGTCTGGCAAAGATGGCTATAAATAAACTGCAATAAAAATTTGACATTCCAAGAGTTGATTTAATTTGACATTAAAGTTTAATAAATTTTGAAAAGAATGATACCAAACACATATACAATAGAAGTAAAATATGCCTATAATAAAGTGAAATCATATTAATAACTACGACTTTGGTAATATTTTTAGTTTATAAAATTTTAAAACGCAATACAAAATTGAAATTCACAGTATTGTATTAAAGTTGAAAAAATTATGAAAAGAATTATACCAAACACATATACAAAAGAAGTAAAAATGCAATATAAATTTGAAATTCACAGTAATATATTAAAGTTAATAAATTATGAAAAGAATGACACCAAACACATATACAAAAGAAGTAAAAATGCAATACAAAATTGAAAATCATAGTATTACATTAAAGTTAATAAATTATGAAAAGAATGATACCAAACACATATACAATAGAAGTAAAAACGTAATACAAATTTGAAATTCACAGTATTATATTAAAGTTAATAAATTATGAAAAGAATGATACCAAATACATATATAAAAGAAGTAAAAACGCATTTCAAATTTGAAATTCACAGTATTACCTTTAAGGTAATAAATTATGAAAAGAATGATACCAAACAAATATATATTTGATTTAGTTTCAAATATATAAAAGAAGTAAAAACGCAATTCAAATTTGAAATTCACAGTATTACATTAAAGTTGAATAAATTATGAAAAGAATGATACCAAACACATATACAATGAAGTAAAATCGCAATACAAATATGAAATTCACAGTATTACATTAAAGTTGATAAATTATGAAAAGAATGATATGTACAATTTGAAATAAGCTAGGTATAATGCGTTTCAAACCGTCACACCAAAAGCACATTTTTTGCTTATATTTTTACATATTGTAAATATATCACTTAATACTGTATATTTGAATTAAAATATATACGATATACATAAAACAAAGACTTGAAATATACAAACTGTTTAATACGATACGATATTAAAATAAACAATAAAAATAGCTGAAACAAATCTACATATAGGCTATACTAAATGCTATATCAATTCAAACAGCTGATCATGAATGACATAGGAGTGGAAAGTTGAACGTTGAAGTACGCTCATTACCCTGAGATATAGAAAATAAAACAATTATATTGATCTCCTATATATTTTATTATGATTTATTTCTATATTCATTTTTTCAAGTTGTTTTAAGGCGAAAAACCTCTCGGTCATGATCAACTTATAAAAAAATAATAAAAGAACATAAAATATAAACCCATATCTCTTGAGTACTCTAAAAAAAAGTCAAGGTCAGAAAGTAACAAATGTTGGTTGAGAGAGACCGGATAGGAAAGATGAAAGAGAGGGATCTAACCTAAGACTACATGAAAAAGTGTGTAAATCCAGCATGATATACTCGGGATTTCCAAGCCCGTAACCCCTGATGATTTCTATATTGAAATTTCGACTCGCCAGTAATTAAAAAATGTAAATATAAATCAGAAAACGATTTTGAGTCTAAGAACTTTTAAGAAGGCATGTTAAGTTTTCACTTCTTGACTGACTACTGAATTAGTAAAGTTTCCAAATATGGCGACTAATAAGTTTTATATGTAGTCTATGTGCTTCAATTTAATAAAATATAATCAATATCGAACTACGAGCTATTTTCAGGAAGTAAGTTTAAAACGTTGCTTACGAAACTAATACAGATATAGTATAACTATTTATTGCATAAAAAACACACCTTATTTTTCTATATAGCTCCCACTATTTTGTAGACACGTGTCACAGCGCGCCACATATTTTTTGTGGTCGGGCATTGTATGAATGAATCAAAACAATACAGTTTGTGAGCATTCGTCGGCACTTATTCTGTGTTGCACGACGCAGTTTTCTAACCGTCTCGCAGTAAATATTTGATTGTGTCATCTACCGGTAAAATATCGACCAGTAGAATTCCGCGTCTGTCCCAGAACACTGCACATGATGTTTCCTCTATTTCATCAATTGTCGTTTTGATTTAGGGGTTTTATGCGACCCAAGGTTCATCCTCGGTCACTGTCTGGCTTAGAAAGTCATCACCATGTTCGTCGTAACATGTCAAAAAGTCAAGTGCCCTGACGCTGTTTTTTGTGTTTCTCTGTAAGAGTTTTTGGCACCCAACGAGTATGGAACTTTGGAAAAAGCAGTTTCACAGAAACAATTTCCTGAAGACGTGATCTTGAAATTTGCGGAAATTCAATAGAAAGAGCAGAAATTTTAAACTTCCTGTTTTCCTTAATCTCTTCTCGTATTGCACGAAGAAGAAAATTCACATTTTGTATTTTGGTTTCATTATAGGGATCATAAATTATTACTTATAGAAAAGTAAAAAATATTCTGAACTTAGAAAAAAGAAATTTCACACAATTAATTTTGATCAAAATCTCTGTTCTTCTGTTTTTTCTGTACGGATTGCAAAGATTGTAAGGACTGTACGGAATACACCCGAATGACGCCTAAATATACATTTTATCCACAGAACACAAAATGGATACTATTGAGAAAACTTAATGCCGATCCACAATTAACTTCCTTTATATTGCAATCAAAACATAAGGTTATATTATTTATAACAATGACGTTCAAGATTTGACCAGATTCAAGATCACGTAATGGCGTTCTGTTTAATCAGGTTACTCAAAAAACTTGTGTTTGCGCCATGAGTTTCATATTTACTTTGTATATTGGTTATAAGGCAGAATTTAAAATTAAGTGTCAATTTATGCTGGTCTTTTAATAGTGAAGTTCGGTTGGTTAAGACGACCGTCTAGCTCTGTAATTCGGATTTGTCATGCATTTATAGTTTCACAGCTTCGAATTCGGTTGTTGGTGTTGGGTTCTACATACATTCCTTACTCTATCCTCTTAGTCTAAACGCGAAAACGCAAAGCGTTTAGTACAAAATAAATAAATGCAAAATATACAGTGAAAAACTTTGCACAAACTTTCTCCTGCATCCATCGACAAAACTAAATACCTTGTTTTCTTAGCGCATTATGTAAAAGAGGGGGGAATATGTAGTTTTCTTCATTATCAAGTTTTTTCCAGTGTATTTTCCTATGGAGATAAGTAGGTTGGTATACAGGGTACCTGTTTTTAACTGAGCCACAATTTGGATCTATAAGATTTACAGAAAATTTTAACTGGACCTTACCTAATTTTTCCTCTGTAATAAAATGGTTGATTTGAATTTTTATAATTTGACTTCAATTTTTCAATATGGCGGCAAACTTTAAAATTTCTTATGGAAACACCATTTTTTATTGTGAATTTTATTTTTAACGAGATTTTCAAATATTCCTACTCGTTTACGAGATTTAAGCCCGAAAGTTCTCCAAAGTTGAAAATACATGGGAATTAGAAGAAATTTCTTAATATTTTGTTTTAATTTTGGCTCCTCTACTGCATTATATAATTTTATTTTTTTTTTAACGTATCAATTTTAAAATGTAGGTAAAGTTTTGTGTAGACTATGTGTTGCGTGTAAATCTATTTTAATTTAGTTTGTAAGACTAGGTCTAGATTATTGTTCTTTGTTTATCAATTACGCCTACTACTATACTTTATTTTTCTTTGATTTGATATTTTTCACAATGATCACATAAATCTTCACATTTTATCATAATCGGTTGACTCAATTTTGAGAAATTGAACCTTTTATGAAAACTCCATAAATAGTTTTTATCGATAACTTTCGAAACGACATCTTTATAGAAATCAATCCCAAAATATTTTCTTTGGGTTTTTAGCGGCTACATTTGACAAGAGTTTGGTCAAAACCGTTAGAGCAAATTTTGAAAAGCCATAATTTATTATTTTTGTTTTTAGATAGGTACCCTAAATTTTGAGTTAATCAAACTAATAAAAAAAAATTAAAGAAATTAATGCAATGAAAATATGATTAAAATCTTACGTTATGTCCAAATTGAAAACAGGCATCATTTCAAATATTTTTTTCAACAGGGAATCTCAAAACGAATAGTTTTTTTGAAAAGCTCAACATCGATTTGTTTGCCCCATCACAAAGATTTTATATTTCGAAATAGACTTTTTAGTTTAATGATTTATAAATACAATTCGAAATGGCATGACACAAATCATGTAATATGTAAAAGAAATCGGAAACTAGTGGTTTTCCTGTCATCATATAATTTTAAAATTAAATAAAATTAACAATGATACGCTCACTTTAGTGAGTAGGGGCTTGGCTACCCCGAAAAGACCTAGCTCGATCTTCAACTGTTTTCATGTGTAGTCTTGGAGTAGATCCCTCTCTTTCTCTTTCGTATCACGTTTATCTTGACTAACTCTTATTGTTTTACGACTCTGATGCTATTAGAGTATTTTATTTAATTTTTTCATAAGGCAATGATGAACTAGAGCTTTTTGCCTTTAAACAACAACGAAAAAAAAAATTAAAACATCATTAATTTCCTTATAATTTACATTAAAAAAATTATAATAATTTAAATATAGGAAATTGTGGCCTCATGGGTAAAAACCTGTATGTGGCTACAACCAAGGTCACACTAAATATACAGGCCCCAAGACCATCATGATCCACGCGCTCCACAACTGGCTTCGGTTACTTTGCAGTGTAATGTTTTTATTGCCATAATTAATTATCAACGCTACTTGATTTTAGCAGTAAGGTTTAATGATTATATTTTTATATGTTTAATTATAACACATTTTATATGTTAAACAAGTGGTAGGTTTGGAGGGGGAAATATAAATTAAATTCAATATTTTTAATGATCTATTTTTTGTTTACGGATTCCTTTTAAAATATTATGCAAAAGGGATTATTTCTTACAAAATATTCCCTTATTAAGTGTTTTGAGAATGGAGTGTATCCGAAACGCGTCAACAAATGTGAGATTACCGAACCTGGGAAAGACGGAACAATCTACTCATTTTAAATAAACCTAACAAAGTTGGATGGATATTTGAGAGCTTCTCTACTAAGTAATTTTCTTGTGCGTGGAATAACTTCTGCTTGTAAATCTCCATTTAAAAGTAACTATTTGCTGCAACCACGGCAGACACACTTTTTCAAAATGCTTAAAAAATCCAATGATTTATTTATAATACAGTGTGCATTGAAGGGAACTGAGTGTTTAGGTTTGTTGCTCACTTTCTAACCCTGTGTAATAACAACCTATTTACGAAGCCAAGTTGAAAATGTATTTTAAAAATACACAGTTTTCATCATTACATGAAATTCAGTTTGACCTCGTAACATTTTTTGAATTATCTTTATTTCACTCTGGTGCTGGTTGTAGGTAGCGGACACTTTTCTAAAAGATCTACATTAAATGATTGAGCCCCACAAAATGTTTTTCTGTGCCAATATGTTTAAACTTTTCAAGCTGTCCCTGAAGTGAGACACCCACATTACATAACAACAGATAACTATGTAAAAATATGCACCCTCTCCAAATGGATTTGGTTAAAACCCAAAGTGGTAGCCTAAGCGTTCTTTTTGTTTCTGTCATCGTTATGCAAATATGGAGATTGATTATTTTCAATTCATTCAAATCTTTTATTCCTACAGGAGCTAATGAAGGTAGGTTTAAATACAAAATGTGAGCTGACATGGTACCAAGATCGGATAAATTAAACGCAATTTTGACGGCGTAGAGTTTCATAAAAACTGAATATTTTATCAACTTATGGAATTACCCTGTTTTAGTCTGTATATGTTATTTGTTTAAATTTGATCAATTACACGATTACCAAAATTTACTCATCCTTTCACCTTAAAACAGTTATGAGGGTCGCATTTCACAGGGAAATGGAACGAGGGTCAACGCTTTTTAGTGACACCAGTCGACTGGAGGAGCGAGTGCCAACACGAAAGTAGATGCCGATACTCGAGAGGAAGCAAAGTTTCTATAGCCCAACCGCTTAGAAAAAAACCTGCGCAGAACCGTGATCTCGAGAGTGGATTGCGCACGGATGCAGGGGCAATGGCGGGGAGGATATTGGAGCGATGGAGGGGATTAGTCACTGTCGCGTCGTTGGTGCCATCGTATATTTGAAGTAAACATTTGTGTCAGTCCGAGTCCGTGCTAATCGCTATTTACACACTTTAGTTGTATCTAGTCTTGTGAATGTCATGTCTTCTTCGTCAAAATCGGCTTGTACTTCAGGTCGTCCGTTACGTGGCCAGGCTCGTGAATTAGTGTTTAATGTTTACACTCATCTGAAGGAGCAAAAAGAACAATTTAAATTAAAATGTTTTTGAAGCTACAAGTAATGCTACAGGTGTTTCGGAGTCTCTGGTCAAGAAAATTGCGGCTGAAGGAAAACAATCTCTCGCAAAAGGCAGTTTGACGTTCTCCATTCCTCAAGGGGAAAAACGTTCTCGAAATAAAAAAATATTTGTTGACGATTTCACGCAATGTGTAATTAGAAGAAAGATACACGAGTTCTATGTAGTGAAAAAAACTCCTCCTACATTGGCCAAATTACAAAGTGTGTTGGAAGAAGAAAATAATTTAAAATGTGGGAAAGAGTTTTTAAGAAAGCTTTTGATTAAAATGGGGTTTAAATGGATGAAAACTCAAACAAAAAGGAAATTATTAATAGAACAACTTCATATAGCAAGCTGGCGGACAAACTATTTACGTAACATCCGAAAACTAAGGAATGAGAAGAAAAATATAGTATATGTTGATGAGACATACGTAAATAAAAGCCACACAACACCAATGTGCTGGCAATCGAAGGATGAAGTCGGCTTTACTAAGGAAATTGGTAAAGGTCCTAGATTGATTGTTATTCATGCCGGCGGTGAAGCAGGATTTGTTCCGAACGCCTTACGAATATGGGACAGTAGGAAAAAAGCTACGAAAAAAAACACAAATGCGACGGAAGATTACCATGATGATATGGATTATAATAACTTTTCCAAATGGGTAATTCAGTGCTTAATTCCGAACATACCCAATAACACCGTAGTCATTTTGGATAACGCGAGTTACCATAACAAACAAGACGACAAGAAGCCAAATAGTTCATGTTTAAAGTCCGATATACAACAGTGGCTTTCCCGGCATAACATTACGTTCACCCCTTCAATGACAAAACCTGAACTTTTAATGTGTGTTAAATCTGCTCAAGTACCACAGACATTCTCAATTGACCAAATAATTACTGGTGCTGGACACACGGTAATTCGTCTCCCCTCCTACCATGCGGATTTAAACCCAATTGAGTTAGTGTGGGGAGATGTCAAGGGAAGAGTCGCTGAAAAAAGTCAGAATCGTTGAAAGAAAAACCGGACCTATGTTGTAAATTATTCAGCGAATTTACAGTAGAAAAATGGCGAAAATGTTGCGAACATGTGTATAACATTGAAGAAGAGTATAGGAAGAAAGATGCCATAATTGATCAAACAATAGATAGCTTTATTATTTCTGTTAACAACGAATCATCTGACTCCGAGGAATGTAACGGTAGTGAAAAAAATGACAGTGAAAGTGATTGTGTCGACAGTGAACTTGAGGGCGCTTCAGTTTTACCATTCGAGCAGTACTGAATTTGGTGAGTTTTTGTATGTTAAGTTAAAAATTTATTACACTTTTACTATTATAAGTTGCGTGTTACTATATTTTATTTCATCTAAATACACTGGAAATACTTTAACATTTTTTAAAAATAGAATTCATTTAAATTTTATTATACCTACCAAATAAAACACATATATTAAAATTGTAAACACAGTAAATGTCTAACTGTGTGTCTTACTTTTCCATGAGGTTATAAAATAGAATGTTTGTACAAATGCGCGGCCGCTCTCCCAGTAGTCACCAAGGAGGGGATAGAGACAGGGAAGGCGGGAAGCCCGGCTTCTCCTACCACAGTTCCACCTGCGCGAGACACAACTGCTGCAAGGTTTTTTTCTAAGCGGTTGGGCTATAGTAAACTAAAATGTATATTAGATTAATTGTTGCAACAATCACCACAACAGGTTAGGTTGTTATATAATATAATAATTATATAATCGGAGCAGGAAATACGACTGTTCTGGGAGTCATTGCCTCCACTCTTATGGCTAATGGCTTTTCTCCACCTCTCGGTTTGTCTCGTCCCATCGCTGACCCTCCCCCCGTCAAACCCAACGTTTCCTGTATTACCCTAGTCAAATTTTGGTGTTCGTGCCTACACTCCATTAATTTTATAATAGAGATCCATAGAAACTATTTATAATTATTAAAATTAAAAGAGGGGATTTTTTTGATACTGACATGTTAACAATAAAAATAATAAAAGAGTGATGAAATTGGAAGATGTGGAGGAGGGGGCTGTGAAATCACTTCAACCTCATTTTAAAATTTAATAAGAGTAGATATCTGAGTGTTATATTCGTGGATTATAGAATAGTACTTTTAAGGGAAATACTTTAGATGAACAATGAAATTAGAGAAAGCGAGGGGTTACGTGAAGTAAGTACTCCCATTTGGACCTTAAAAAGAAATTGTTTCCCGAGTTGTATTTTTTGGAGAATACTGGTACGTATCTTTTGAGGGAAAACGTTAAAAAAAATAATGATAAAATTGGAGAATGTGTAGCTACGTAAAGTTGATTCCCTAAACATTGAATGTTTTTAAATGGTTTCCTAATTGGTACTTTTTGGGAGGGGAGACAGAGTAGTAACCTTTAAGGGAAACACTAAAAAGAGCGATAAAATTGGAGAATATGAATGGAGGCCAAACGAAGTTGACTTCGCATACTTTAAGCTTAAAAAAGTGGTTTAACCGGGTGGTACTCTTAAAGAAGCATTTTTAATAAAGTCCGTTACAATCGGAGTAATAGGTGCGGAGGGGACTAACTAAAAGTTACTCATACTTGACTTTTTTAAAATCTAAGTCGGTTTTAAAGATATAATTTCTAAATGGTACATAATTTTAGATCAAATTAAAAACAATTATAATCAGGGTGGCTGAGGATTAGGATGGACCTGTATGGAAAAATTACTACTGTTTTAATCATGTTAGTTTTATTTACTTTTAAGGTGTACTAAGTTGGAGGAATTGATGGAATCTGAAGATTCGCTGGTAATTATAGATATTTTCCAGTTGGGTTTTGAACATTTGGTGACAGGAATGCTACTCTAGCGGCTGTAAACTTTCACAAATCCCGTAAAGGCAATTCACCTGTTTCCACCCAGTAACCTTATGGGCCATTATTGGTTTCTGTCATCCAAAACGAGATATCGTTGTTTGAGTTAGTTATCTTCCCCATTTCCCAGTTGTTCAGGGCTATGATAACAAATACCTACCTTAAAATTATATAAACAGTGAATAACATATATATACGGTATATATAATTTTATATGTAAGTATCGGTCTGTCCAAATTGTTTTAAATAAATAAGTATGGATATATATATATCTTACTCAAATGGGTGACAGGAATTGTGTTTCTAGCGATAGGACCTATGATTTAAATGGTGATGTCTGGGGATAGTGATAGTAGTGTAGAATAATCATTCTCTGTTACCACAGAGTCGGCATATTCTCCCACAGTCCACACTCCACAGGTCATGACAATTAGTTATTTTACTTATTTATTAGTTATTTTTGTTGCTTGGTTAGAAATAGAGTTACGTAATTGACATTCTATTTGTGAAAAATTGTTTCCGCTATTTTACATTTACGAAGTTAGCGATGCATTTATAGTCATTTTTTTGTGTAGCAACCGCCTTGTGTTAACATCTAAAGCTTTTATTGTTTTGAATAGTGTGAGAATAAGCTAGTTGTAAATATTTTGTTTTGTGTTTATTATAGTTTTTATTCTTAGGTTATAGAAGCATGTTATGTAGACATATCTGAGTGGTTCGATATATAGAACAATCTATAGAATTTTTGTGTGTTATGATTTTATATAGTAAGACTACATTATGTCTGTAATAACAATAGCCAATATATATAAAAAATATTATCTGGGAATTTTTATTTGGTTCTAGGTTATGTTTGTTTTATTATAGAAGAATCATGCTTTCACCAATTTAGCCAAATATAACTGAGGGGCTCCTGTGTTTATGCAGAATTAGTTGTATGTAACAGAGAAATATTGAATAGGGCTTAAAGTTTTGTAATGTAGGCCTATTTCATAGTTAACCTTAAAATGCAATTTGGTAATTATGCAATCAACTGCCACAAGCTTTTTACCACCTAAATGTTGACAATTTGATATAAAACACCTTCTGTTCCATAAATAACATATTCCTTTAGCATGATTTTTATTTTTGAGTGGTCAAAATCATTATTTATGTCAAAAACAAGTTTTTTAAGAAGACAGTTTTCAAGCATTTTCAGGTTACGAATATCAAAAACACTCATTATGAAAATTTCACAAACTAATAATACTACGCCTCTATCAAATCATTATCTGTAGTTCTTTTATTAGGTCTGTAAGGTAATTATATATATATATATATATATATATATATATATATATATATATATATATATATATATATGTATATAATTGGTAAATATGGATAGAAGTAGTCTAATCGATTTAAGTGTGAAATCTCTGTAATTCTGCTTCAAAATAGCATTTTTCTTCCATCAAATAGATACTCATTAACAACGCAAGTTGTTTTATATCTCTCACAATTCATTATTTACTTAACAATCTCTGAAATTGACAAATTTGTAACATTCAATCGTAGGTAATTGTTTACAAAGAAAGTCATAGCCCTATTGAATTCACTCGTGGGGCACATGCACACTTTATTCATTTCTACAGGTTGATATTACTACTCTTATACGGTATTAAAGATTCATGATGACTGGGTCTCTGAAACCCAGACGTAGTAAAAAACTATAGGTCAAGTAAGGTATATATATACACCATCCAGACCTATATTTGATTAAATATGATATTAATTAAACTGTGGTGAAAGAATCATGATCTTTAGTTCCTTTACTAGGTCCGTAAGATTGATTCACAAGTTGTCATAGATCGTAACGACTACAGAGAATGTAACCTGAAAATTCCTGAAAACCGTCTTCCTAAATAGCTTGTTTTGACATAAATAATGAATTTTGACCATTCATAAGTGCAAATTGTGCTAAAGGAAGATGTTATTTATGAACAGAAGGTGTTCTGTATCAAATTGATACATTTAGCTAGTAAAAAGCTTCTGGCAGTCGATTGCATAGTTACCTAAAATTTCAACTTTGCCAACTAATTTATAGGCTCAAGATTACACCCAGGGAAAGTAAGGTAATGACGACTCAGAGGTTTTTCTCCTTTAAACAACAACTATACAGTGACCATAAGGGAAACATTTTAATGTTTAGTCTTCAGGACAATAGGCCCTAAAGTGGCTCTTTGTTTATTTCTTGACTTAACTTAGGTCCAAAAATACATTGAGTTCAGTCCACCATACAATAGTCCTACACTTGAATGATGTTTTCTTGGTATTTATTTACTGTAGCCTGACTGGTAATATTCAGGATTTTTTATTTATTTTTTTATTACATACCTTACTTATTAAGAATAAAATAATAATATTTTCAATGCGGTAATAACTTTTTTTAAAAACAGACATAATAGCAATGAGTATGGTATATGGTTTGACACCATGCGTATTATATATGACTACGGCAGGTCGATATTTATATCATGACAGGTTTGGTCAAGTGGCTATCTATATAACCACCTGGCCAAACCTTTCGGTGGCCAAATCCTTATACAAAAATACCTAGGTCTATACATTTAGTTTAAAAGAAAAAAATTAATAAAATTGTACAAAGTTTGTCACCTACCACTTATAATTTAACTTGAATGGAGATGATTATTATTATAATAAATAACTTTATTATTTATGATTTCTTTTACATTTTCATAATAATTTCGAATTTACCAATACAAACTTGTGATTTTAATCCTTTTATTATTCACAAGGTAGGCTAGTACAAAAATTACTTGCCTGCATTTGCATGGTCATAATTAAAGAAACTTATATTATAAAATAATATCAAATATAAATCAATTTGTTATATTTATTTATTTTCATAGTAATACTATCATAACATTCATATTTTACTAGAACAATCAGAATCCAGTACCTGATAGGTACATGTAACGATGTTTGGTATGAGTACTGAATGTTAGGAATTAAGTACTCTAATATTAGTACACAGCCCACTCACTCTTTATTTTGGTAGTTTTGAACTGAAAATTTAAAGGCATATTTAAGTCATTTACATAAAACCACCTTATAAATTACGTTAACCTTATAAACCTAACGTAACCTAACCTAACCTATCTCTAAAAACTAAATATTCTGTGTATACTGTAGTTAAAAAAAAAAAAAAAACTACATTGATCCTATAGTGTGTTATTAGGCCATGAAGTTTGTAAATATTTAGGTGTAAGATTGTGGTAGATATTTTATAGAAAATTAACTTCTAATTTTTTTGGGATATGATACATTTTTTAAGGCTTGTTGTTAAACATTTTTGTTTAATATATAGGCTCTACATCATCACTTTTTTACCAACATCTCATATAGTCCATAGTGATCATTTATATAAAAAAAAAAAAATTATACTGTATAAGAGGTACTACTTAACAACATTAGCCTTCCAAATAAGTTTTAACATATACAAGCGTGTGGTAATTGGAGACGAGGAACATACATGTATGGGATAAATACCATTATTGTGCCAGAATAAGAGATTTTAAGTATGTTTCAATTACCTACTTAAAATTATGATACCAGGTATGCATCAGATCAGATCTTAAGACCAGGTTTTTTATGTTTCACAATATATTAATGTTTACACTTACTAATACAAGGAAAAGTCTAAAAAAAGTAAAGCGAAATTTAAATTATAAATTTTTTTATTTACACTTATTTTTTTGTTATTATTTTTCAATATAATCTTTATGTACTAGTTCATTTTTCAACAAAATTTTGATTTCCTTGTTGAAAGAAACTTGGATCTAGTACGTAATCAGTTTTTCACCGCTTTCTTAATTAATGTCCCAATTGATTAAAATCTCTTGGAGCCAAGTCGTGATTGTAAAACTGCAATATGAGTTTTATTGTAGATTCTTAAGTTACAAGTTAGTTGTAGATTCTTAAGATATACAACAATTAAGAGTACAGACCGATCACAGTGTATATTTTCTCGATTATAGAAAATTCCCTTCTGTGGTATTTAGATGGATGAATATTATCTGATGTATAACTTGGTTCAGATACAGTTTTTATAACTCCTTAAAATAAGTTTATGTAGTGGAGATACAGATATTCTCTCTTTCTGACATATATTGTGGGTTTTATATAGTCCAGATAAAGGTTTTATGAAGTCATATATAGGGCTCAATGTTTTGTCAGGTCCTGACAAAGTGAACAGTATTTTTTTTTTGTCTGCTCAACTTTTGATATAGTGTTGATTTACATAGTTCATATAAGTCAAAGTATTGTATGGATTGATAAAAGCCCAATGTATTAGCTTCAATAATAGAAGTACAGTATAGTTATTAGCTAATAGAGCATCCAGTGTAATAGCTTACAGACAATAGTATTCATAAAACTGCAAAATGCCTATAATGTTCAAGAATTGGTGACCTTCTTATTTTTATTTCAAAACCCTATCAAAGAATTTTCTTTTTAATGTTGTCTATTTGTCAAGACAGTTCTTTAATGGTTAGGAAGGGGAGAAATGTGTAGCCTAATTTGTTTAAAGAATTTTTCTAATGCCTTGTGCTCACATTGTTTCTAACCTCTGCTGTAATTTAATATTTAACGGCAAACTTCTCTTCATTTGAATAAAAATGGAATAACTTGTATGAAATTGTACGCTAACCTCCAAACCATGTTATATCTTTCTTCCAGCCCTTATGGACTTGGTCACCGTGAGTACATGTGTGGCAACTCTGCTGAGGAACCCAAACTGGATCTATAGACTACCTATCTTTGTGTCTTACTTTAAATTCATCTTTTTCATCTTTCCTCTCAGGTCTCTCTTGACCAACTCTTGTTCTTTTCAGATACTGACACATTCGAGGGCTAGGGATTTAATTTTATGGTCTTTTCTTTTTCTTCTTTTTTTTAAAGGAGATGATGACCAAGAGGTTTTAAACAACAAGAAATCAATTTATATTGTCCCTAGGTTTTTGATACATATTAACACATACTATATGTCCCAAAAGTCACACTCCCCATTTTTTAAAAATATTAATGGAAATAGACAGATTGATTTGCTTTGGGGAAAGTTTAGATAACCAAAGGAGGAGTTTTTTGAAGCATCAAAATTTTCAACCCTTATCCCCAAAATGGGGTAGTTTGGGGTAAGTCAAGAATTTTAAATAGCAACCCCTATTAAAAGATATGTTTATATGCAAATTCAATCTTCTTACATTATGAGTAAAACTGAATAATTATAAAACAATTTGTGATCATTTCCCAAAGAAATATATAAATGACATAAGAAATCTGATCATACCTTGGTTGTTGGGTAAACTTATATAATTTCCTACTACATCTTATGGTAGATAAGATACATATATTTTGAGACTCTTTCAACTGATTTACTTTTATGTAACTAGACAGTATATACTGGACATTGGATATAGTTATTGTATAATCATTGTCAAAGATGGAAGTGTTTAGACTTCTTTTATTAGTGTCTGTGGCCATGAGTAGTGTTGGGGGTGAGAGGATTCTTGCTATGTTTCCGCTTCTTGGAAAAAGCCATTTCTTTGTTTTTGAATCAGTGCTAGAAGAATTAGCAAAACGTGGGCATGATGTGACTGTCATAAGTCAGTTTCCTAGAGCAACACCATTGGATCATTATACAGATATAAATGTTAGAAAGAAAGGAGTGAAAGAAATTACTGTTAATCTTGGTGAAATTGGGTTAATGGGTAAGAAAATAAAAGAAACAATGTCTGCTATACTCACAGATTTTGAGAATGTCTTTCATGATCCACGAATTGAAATTATACTAAATTCAACAACCAAATATGATTTAATAATGACTGAAGTGTTCTTAACTGACATGTATGTTGGTCTATCTCATAAATTCAAAGCACCTTTAGTAGAGATGATTTCATCAATAGTAGTTCCATGGGCTTCGGACAGATTTGCGATTCCAGACAATCCATCTTACATACGCACATCAATAGATAAAGGTTCTGGACCAATGTCGTTTAGCGAGAGGATTGTGAATTGTATTGAATTAGTAGTAACAAAATTCCTTTATAGTTATTTCATCACATCAAATGATGAGAGAGTATCTAAAACATATTTGGGTGCTAAGACGCCTCATGTAAAGGAAATAATGAAGAAAACAAGTTTGTTTTTGGTGAATTCACATTTCAGTCTAAATGGTGCTAGGCCTTTTCCACCACAAGTTGTTGAAGTTGGAGGCGTTCATATAAAACCTGCAAAGCCACTCCCACAGGTATTTATTTAATTTGTATTTTAACTATAATTATTTGTTTATAAATGATGGTAAAGCGAATAATTTATTTCTTATTTTCAGCCTGTATTGTAACTTTTTTTTTTAAATTTTCATTAATGCTTATAAATTCTTCTGTCAGCTATAAAATTGTCAACTTTACTGCTTAAATATTTAGAACGAACTCCATTTTAAAAGTTGTTATTCAGGGAGAACATTTATTGTTATGGATTGTTGGTTATATAATTAACTCTGTGTTGTTATAACAATATTTATAATCATATTATAAAGCATGCAGGCACATAATTTAAGTGAGAGCAGAATTTATTATTTAATTAAGCTGCATAACATTTTTTATTCCGTCTTAAATTTAATTTACTTTAGGGCCTATTCCATCAAGGCCTAACCCAACACAAATTGTATAGCAATTTTCAATTAGAAACTAACCCATCATAATTGTTTATATTATACAATTTATTATAACAAATAACAACAATTCTGTAATTTTTATATACAATATACAAATATATAACTGACCTCGGAAAACAACTTACCTATACACATACATATATTTTTTAATAATTTCCTTGTTTACATTGGTAGGCTTGCAGTAGCTTTCATTTTTTTTTACAATACAATTTTAAAATTACGGTACTATACATAACAAAAAAGGTTAAAAATTAAACAGTGCATACTCATTGCACTAATTTCTCACACATCTATACACAAAATTCAATTTTAAATAAGTATTTATTACTATCTCCAAAAATGTCAATTCAGGAATTATGACTCAAAATTTTTGAATATATTCAATGGGCCCCAAGTGAAATCATTTGTGGAATGTGAAGGCTGAAACCTATCAACCAAATAAATAAATTTGAAATTACCAAAATGTAGCTCATTGCAGTTAGGGTTCCTTTTGGTTTTACTCAATTTTCTTTTACAGTTTGGATAACAAAGTTTCACATTTAAGCAAAATTTGGTTGAAATCCCTTTCACTAATTTTGACATATTTGATTTTCTAAGATGGTGTCCATTGGTCATTTTGACTCCGGTCAATAACTCCTGATATGGCATTTTGTGTGGAGATGGTGGTTAATTTTTTTTTTAATTTCAGTTCTTAGGAACAATATTTGATCAACTAAATTTGCCGAAAATATTCGGAGCCAATTTTAGAACATTGAAATTTTGCTTGTTGGTTTTCTGATAGTCTCAGAATATGAACTTATGTTATTTGCGAATGTAAATAATGGAAATCTCAGTGGCAATCAATTATAGAATTAAATATACAGTTTATGAACATGGTAAATTGTATCATTGCATATAAGAAAACATAAGGCAATTGACAGAATATGTGTACATAAAAATGGTATCTTCTTATGTTTAAAATTCCGTAATTAAATTCAGTTCTTGAACATTTTCTAATATAAATACTGCGAAACATGAGGACATATCAAGATTGAGAATGTTCAGAACACTTAAATAACTTTTTACTAATACACCTTATGTTAGATAAGATAAACATATCTTGGAACTGATTCAAGTGATTTACTTTTACGTAATGAGGGAGTATATAGCCTACTGGACATTAACGTAGTTATTATACGATAATTGTCAAAGATGGAAGTGTTTAGATTTCTTTTATTAGTGTCTGTGGCCATGAGTAGTGTTGGGGGTGAGAGGATTCTTGCTATGTTTCCATTTCTTGGAAAAAGTCATTTCTTTGTTTTTGCATCAGTGTTAGAAGAATTAGCAAAACGTGGGCATGACGTGACTGTCATAAGTCAGTTTCCTAGGGCAACACCATTGGATCATTATACAGATATAAATGTTAGAAAGAAAGGAGTAAATGAAGTTACAGTCAACCTTGGTGAAGCTGGGTTGTCGGGTAAGAAACTAAGAGAGAATATGGTTGATATACTCACTGGTTTTGAGGATGTGTTTCAAGATCCACAAATTGAAACTATATTAAATTCAACAAACAAATATGATTTAGTAATGACTGAATTATTCTTAACTGACATGTATGTAGGTCTATCTCATAGATTCCAAGCTCCTTTAATAGAGATGACTTCTTCAATAGTAGTTCCGTGGGCTTCGGACAGATTTGCAATCCCTGACAATCCATCTTATATCCGTACATCAATTGATAAGGGTTCTGGACCAATGTCGTTTAGTGAGAGGATTGTGAATTGTATTGAATTTGTAGTAGCAAAATCCCTGTACAGTTATTTTATTACATCAAATGATGAGAGGGTGTCTAGAATATATTTTGGTGCAGATGTGCCTCTAGTAAAGGAAATCATGAAGAAAACAAGTTTATTTTTGGTGAATTCACATTTTAGCTTAAACAGAGCTAGGCCTTTCCCACCGCAGGTTGTTGAAATTGGAGGCGTCCACATAAAACCTCCAAAACCACTTCCGCAGGTATTTATATTTTACCTATAGTTATTTGTTTATAAAGGTAATACTTTTTATGTCTTATTTTCAGGATAAAATTTTTCAGAAATTTTAATTTCAATTTTTTCATACTGCAACGGCTATGCAGAAAATTAGCCTAGTCTATCATTACCTTAACAAATATAAGTTCAATATATAATTTATTTGTAAATTTGATCTTTAGCCAAAACCTGAGGTCAATAAAATCTCAGCTTTATCTAATACTCTAAAATTGAATCTAATTCCAGGAAAACCTTCTGATTTAGTTTGAAACTGTAATTTAAGCTTCATTAAATCGTTCTATGAACATTGAAAGAACTAAAAATATGCAGCGAGATCAGTTTTATTGATAAAGATTATCATTGGTTAGCATCCTTTATAATTCAGCAGAAGCATAGCTAGTAATGGTTTTCTTTTCAATCCTAATACATTTAATTCTAAGTGATTGTAACAGTTTTTAAAAAGATATTGTAGGGTACAACATTTCTTTGAGAGCTGAATTTTTAAAGTATTTTAAACATTCTAACCTTTAAACATTTTTTGTTCCTTCAATTAATAAATGTCAGTCACATGGGATTCAAACTAGTTAAATCACACTTTGATATAACATTTTAAAAAATATATTATTTTCAGGATATAGAGAAATTTATCAATGAAAGTGAGCACGGAGTCATTTACTTTTCCTTAGGTTCTGTAGCAAACGCCTCTTCTATGTCTGAAACTCAGCGGCAAGCTTTCTGTAATAGTTTTGCTAAACTAAAACAAAGAGTACTTTGGAAATGGGAGTTGGATGAATTGCCAGGAAAACCTGATAATGTTAAAACAGTAAAATGGATGCCACAGCGAGATGTTTTAGGTAAGGGTATTAGCTTAAGAAGGGAGGGTTACATACAAACCATACAAACTTGTATCATTGTAGATTTTGGTTTCAACAATTTCAAGATTTCACATGAATGCTAATTCACAAAAGTAAAACTTGATGATACTTACATTTGATAGAAAACTATTTGATTTTTAAACTAACTTGAAACAAATTATAATATTAACTCTCATTTCTTTTTAGATTTGTTCAATTTAAACGTCCGTCTTATTTTTGAAATACTCTATTGAATTTATCGCCCATAGGAATAATGTTAAACATCAAATGGTTTGGATGATGTTTTTCATCTGAGAATTATTATTTATGTCTTATTCTAAAGATATAAACTTAAATATTTCTTTTTTAAGGATCTAGCATATATTTATGTTCATGAAAATGAGCAAAAGTTTTTTAATAGATTTTGAATTTCATAAATTATTCGTGCAGCTTGAATAATCATATTGAGTTAATAAAAAAAATGGAAATTTTTTTTTTTGGTTTTCTTTTATTACAGTATTATATAAAAAGAATGTTTCATTAATTATCTTAAGAAATGGAACATATTAAGGTTTATTGCTACATAAGTATGTATCAATTATGTCATAAAGAATAGGATTTGGTGATTAACTAGCAAATAATATTATTACACTATTGCAGTGAGGGCCTCTGATCGAGGTTTCAAGCCCTCAGTTACGTTAGTTTCCTATTCTCATTAATTTTGCTTGTACTAAAATGGACATTAAGTAACAAACCAAAAATGTACAAATCTCTGCTTTTTGACAGCTTCTAATACTTTCATATCAGGATATCTATTAAGTTGGTTGACAATATGCATTATTATTTATTTTTAAATAAAGCCTTGATAGAATTAAAACAAGAAGACAAATTCTCACAAATAGTACTTTTATTTATTCAAACTAATTTTAACCACAAAGTCACCATCTCCAGTGATGCACAAGATACAATAACTACTCTATAATCAACTATTATATTATTATTTAGTTATGCTATTGTAGCTCCTACATCATTGAAGGTGCTGTGACTATTTTGTTGAAATGTGATTGAATAAATAAATGTACTATTTCTTTTCTAGCTTTTTACCATCTCTCAAGTCAATCTCAATATTTATTTAAAAACATAAAACTGTTCAGTTAACATTCTTAAAAAGAGATAGTTTTATACAATGTTGTTGTTATGTAATAGCTGAAACTTGCTTATGTAATCTTTGATCTAGCTTCCCTGAATAGTCCAGGTAGGTCTTTGGTTTTGTCCAATGTTTTAACACATCTAGTATAAGATGACTATAGTGGTTTTCTTTCTTTTCAATACAATAATCTATTCAACATAGAAACAAAAATTGTATATGTTCATTCTAAAGAAGAGATTTTTAATTCATTAGTTTCTTTTAAATGTTTCATATCAGAGGTTTTTAATTAATACATTTTCACATTCATTATTTCAACACTGAATCATTTTTCAGAATAAGATCTTACAAATTGAAGCATTCAACCGATATCCGCTAATCTATTTGTTGTTAAATGTTTCATTCAAAAAGTTCGTCACAATCAGACGATAGTGAAGGAGTGTAAAATTTTTTACCCATACTAACTTTTGCCGAACTGGTACTGTATTCAAAGACATTGTTTTCCTCGAATATTTAACTGTTTCCTAATTCTTTCGTAAGTTTTTTTTTTAGCATTTTGTGGTAGTTTTCATATCTGATGATCATGCCAGTAAAAATCACTCCTGGAAATAAAATAGTCATACCAGGAACATTTAATTCTGTGTTTCTAAATGTGAATTTTCACAATTCTAGCAGATATACCTGTGATTGTCCACTTTTCCATTTAATTAGTTCTATGGTTTGTATAATTTTCACTACCTCCATGTCTTATAATGTACCAATCGCGAGAATTGTGTATGGAGACTTCCATTTAAACCATGAATGAAGTAAAGAAGCTTTATATGACTAAAACCACAAGTTTTCTGCATAGACCTTTTCTTTATGTTATACTTGCAGGACAATTTCATGTTGATTTTGTAGATGATTACAAAACATTATGCTACAGTGTGAACATTTTCTTATATAATAACATAAGTCTATCTGAACGAGGATGATTCATTACCGAACCAGTCTTTTGAACTTTTTATTTAATTTGTGAATACTTTGTTGAAATGAAAAAAACAATGTTTGGAAAACCACATATAAGTCTGACATCATTGTAGTTATGGTTGTATTGTCACCATTCCTGCAGTACAAAAAAAAAGTTTGCACATTCATTGTACATTTGTTCATAATAATAACAGCCTTTTACTAACAGCACAGTAACCTCAAATAGCTACAGTTAATAGGTGAATTTAGGCTACTATCCACCCTAAGTAATAATATTAACATAATAGAATAATTTTTTGGCTATTTATTTAGGCTATTTGATTATGAATTGTATTTTATTATGCACCTGCTTCACAATACAGTTTTTATTTATTGTTTAACTACCTGACATTCCGTTAGAACAACGATGTAAACATAACCCATTTATTTGGAACAAATTTACAAAATAGATTAATAAATTTATATCAGCTGATATGTAAAGACCAATCTTAGATTCAATGTAAAACTGCAAATATATTCATGGTTCTTGTGGATCATTTTTTATTGTTCTAATTTTACAATAAAAATAAAATATCTGCAGTTTAAGACACTAATGGGTAGTTTTTACAGTCAATCTATGGAGATAGAATTATAACTATCATTTATAACATCCATTTTTATTTCTTGTAGGATAGATTTGTCATTACTCACTAGGCCATTAACCTTTTCTATATATAAATTATACCACTTTGTTTTAACTCTAATATATTCCAATTGAATTACAAATGCAAAAGAAATATTTGTGATCATGCCTTCGATTACGTACACATGAATTAATTTAAAAAAAAAACAACTAAGATTTATGGTTATATTAATTATTTAGACAAGTTTTTACAAGATTATAAACAAATTAAATTTAATAGTTTAATCTTCTAAAATCACTTCTTGATTTTCTATTTTTCACTAAATGACTAATTATAAAAATTCAACATTACCATAACTTTGGAATACTTGTAATGAAAGCTGGGTAAACATCAAAAGAATATAAACATGGCTTGTGATATTAATTGACATTACACATCTTGTATATTGACTGATTCCAAGTGTTGGTGTGTCATTGATGCATGGATAAAGAAAATTACCCTTTGAGATTATAGACTGGAAAAGGCAATGGGGAGATGGAGATGTCCTGTATCACTATAATTATTTTCACCACCACTAGTCACTTTTTATTGTTTCACTAACAAGTTTACCAATGCTGAAACACAAAGATATCTCCATTATAAAATATAATTGTTCAACAAACCTTAATTAATAACTACAATGTTAAATATATTTGTGTTTGAAAGTAACACAAATAATAAATAACAGACATTCAGCAGTTTAAAATTGAATTGTTTGAAATGATAAAAATATTCATCAATAACTTAAATTTTGAATGATGTGGATGTTAACAACAGTTGTCTCCATCTCGAGGGCTTAATTATAGTGAGTACGGACATGGCAATCCTGAGATAACCTAGCTGAAGCTACACCTTTCTTCATCTATTCTTGTGTTAGATTCCTCTCTTTTATCTTTCCTATAGAGCCTCTTTTGACCAACTCATCTTTCTTGCTACCCTGATGCTATTTGAGTAATCAAGGGATGAAGGTCTCTATGTTATGTTCTTTTTCCTTCTTTTTTTAAGGGGATGATGACTTTAAGGTTTTTTGCCACATGGAAAAAAAAATCAGTTGTATTCTTGTTGCTCTTCCTGAAGTGTCTTCTCCATAATTTGTGTCACAAGTACTTTTCCTTTCTCTGATAACTCTTGATGTTTCATTAGTAATATTTATTTGTAGATTATGATTTATCACACATCTGTTTAAAATATTCTGATAAACAAAATGACCTGGCCCATATCAATGCTGACTTTTTGGTAGCCATTTATTTAAGAAATCAAATCCTCATTTAACACCAGCAAGCCTAATTATAGAACAATACCATTTTCAAAACATACAACAAAATGAGTTGAAAATTTTTGTGTATGGCATGCTACTTCTCTTACAAACATGGTAAAGTAATTTCACAGTTCACTCCCCTGCCTCCCCTACATGAGCAAAAATATTCGGCTATGTTGCTTTCTATGCGATCAACTATATCAAGGTACTATACAGATTCTTATGTAAGTTGATCAAGCTATAGACCCTAAGTAACGTTAAAGCATTGAATGATAACCAATGCTTTCATATTTTACACCTAATGACTTTTATATCTATACATTTCGAAGGTTTTATTAATTTTGTTCCTTTTCAGCACATCCAAATGTTAGAGTTTTCATGGGCCATGGAGGTCTCTTAGGTACAATGGAAGGGGTGTATAATGCTGTTCCTATGATAGGTTTTCCAATTTTTCGTGACCAATATCAAAATGTAGGAAACCTAGTTAACTTTGGGTCAGCTATACTTCTGGATATATGGGACATTACTGAGGAAATGGTATCAAATGCACTTGAAACAATATTAAGAGATGATAAGTAAGTTTATATATAATAATCTTTCATTTATTCATAAATACAATACTTGTCTTTACAATTTAGATATTTATAGAACATGTATAAGGAAAATGACTAAAGCAACAATTTTGAATATTCGATTAGATATTTAGTTTGTCTGGGCCATATAAATTGGTTTGATGGTTGTTTTATTAAAGTCTATCTGCGTCAGTTTTACCTTTGCCTTCTATCTGGATAATATTCAATGATAGAATATAGTCAACAATTTTGTACTAATTAGTTGTTTAAAAAAAAAAAAATTGAAAATGCATTTTAAACTTCCTTTTCAAAGGGCGTTTTATCTTATTTCACTAAATTATTTTGCTGTGAGAAATAAATGGGGGTGAGGGACAGAAATTAGAAATAATTTTGAAATTATCACTTTTATTGTTGACAAAGTTATAAGATTAATAGTAATCTTAGGTTGCTTCAATATTAATACATTTATACTAACAGTAAAACACTCGACATAAGTAAAAGATATATTACTATTTAATATTACACTGAAGCTAGTGAGTGCACCAATATTTAAGTTATTTAGGAATTGTAATATATAATATGATCTTAGAACTAGCAGATAAATAATAGCATGTTCAAAATTAGTAATTTAAAACGGGATATGATCATGTTTCAAAACACTATAAAGAAATTTCTTTGGTAAAAATATATGTAGTCTAATAGTAAAATGATTACAATTTAATGTTAAAAATTAAATATATACACAAAAATAAACCAAAATGAACTTGTACATTATCTAAAATAAACAAAACTATACATAACAGAATTATTCTCCCTAGACCATTCATTGTATATTTGTACAATTATACACACATAATAGAATCATATGTGACACTTCGGGCAATACACTGATCCACATGGATGCACATACTCACATGCATTTACACATATACACGAATATATATATATATATATATAGAATGCTTCAAAATATGACTGAAATATTAGCGAGCTGATTTATAGCTAAAAATAAGAAATAAGTGTATATAATTATAGGTCTGGAGTCCGGAAACACTTTGCTTTCTATCTGTCAGCCATTTTGTGTTTTTCCCCCAAAATATATCTTTAGACATAGATTGAATGAAGAATTGGTATACGAATTATTCATGGAATATTTAACCAGTATACGAGAAAATCAAAACTTTCTTTTTTGTACACTTTCAAAATGGCAGATGTTTTAAATGTTTATTGTTGAATATTTCAAAAACTATTAATATTAAAAACATATTTACGAGACAAAAGATTTTCCTCTTTTAATGGAAATCAAAATATTTTGCAATTTTTGTGTGGGTCAAAGGATATAACTGATTTATCGGCAAAGAACAAAATTTCTGGGTAATTTTCTGCAACATCCAAGTTTAGCTAAATCAAAATAAAATTTAATAGTGATAATTTTTAATATACCAAAAATGAGAATGTCCCTTTACATTTCAAAAAAGGTGACTGGTGTTTTATTAGTAATTTAAATATTTAATAATAACTGAAGATTAATATAGTTTTTATAAAGATATTAAACGTTTATACAATTGCTTTTTAACAAAGAACATTTAAAATTAATAACAGACTGATATCAAAATTTAAAAAATAAATCAAATAAAAATTATAAATTTTAAACGTCCATCACTTTTAAAATGTTACATAAAAATTGTGTATACCATCTTTACTAAATCTATTTTCTTCTTTGAAAGATAGTTTTTTATTTATATATTTTTAAACACAAAATATGGTAAATATTTCTCTACAATTTTGAATCTCTCTCCCCTCCTCCCCCCTCCCCCCTCCCCCCTCCCCCCTCCCCCAATATGTTTGCTGACTTGATAATAGCACCAGATATTTCCATACTGCATTCTGTAGGCTGCCGTCCTAGCCTCCGCCAAGATAGCAATGTCTAGTGGAGGCAGACTTAATAATACCTCCGGAGTTCCTTTCATAGCAGTCAATCCACGCAGGCAATTCGGATGATGCACTTTAGACAGGTTTCTAACAGCAGTACTCCGTTTTATCTTTGGCCACCACACTACACCTCCATATATCAACATTGGTCTAATCCAATTTTCCATCTGAGGGATTAATGTCTTTGTTCATCCTAAAGCTCGCCTCATCATCATCATCGGTGAAATATGTGAATGATTAATAATACTTGCCATATGGATATTCCAGGTCAACCTCATCTAACTTTATTACTTAGATACTTGAATTCTCTAGCCATCTTGATCCGCCCACCAAAGAGGACTGGTCCTTCATTATATTCCTCAGTCCTTTTTTGGGGTAAATGGCATAATGGCAGTTGTTAGAGGATTTGACCGATGTTCTTTTTTCTTACACTATTCTTCTACAATGGTTAGTGCTGTCTACATAACATCCAAACAGGTATTCTGATGTTTGCCTTTGATTAGTATACTACAATCATCAGGATACCCCTGATCATACATATTTGGTTATTTAGAATCATGAGCAAGTCGTCACTAGGTTCCACAAAACCAGGGAAAAGACACCACTCTGTGGATACCATTTATGTGTCACAACCTTACCCACAATTCCACACAAGGTAGCCTATACCTGTCAGCTTCTTAGCTTATTATTTATCCATTTCACAATAGTTTGCTCAGTACCTCTAGATAAAAGCTTTAACACTATCGAGTTAGTGTACATATTATCAAAACTCCTTTAACCAAGAAGACAGCCAGGGCAATTTCTTTGTATGAGATTGCTTGTTCAATTTGGCTAAACAAAGAGTGTAGTTCTGATTCACAAGATTTTAATTTTTGTAAGCATGCTGATTTGGATGCAGCAGTAGACCTTCAAAACAATATCTCTTATATGCCTATCTATATAATATTCTCATTGCCTTAAGGAGAAAGGATGTAAAACTTATCTGTCAATAGGCCTTTGCTACTTCATATGATAGTCTTCTCGGTATGGGAATAATCTCCACCTTTGAAGTTTTCAAGATGGGTGGAATTACACAGTCCTTAAGCTCATCCTAAACCTGAGTTTTGAACAGTTTTGAAATAGCAGGAGGAAAGATGCTATCGACCCCTGGAGATTTAAAGGGCTGAGATGATTTTATAGCTCATTTAATCCCACTATAATACAGAGTTGGCATAACATCAGTTTTCTCAAGATGCTCTTTGGTCTTACTTCTCTACTTCAAACTCTGGGTTCTACTCTGTTTCGTATGGGAACCCAGAACGTGTATGCTGAGTAAATTTGCAATGTTTCTCCTGGAATGTCTGTAAGGTTACCATCTTCCTTGAGTATAGTACCCACGATATTCGTTGTGAGCCAAAACTTTTTGGAGTTTTGCATAGTAAAACATCTAATCGATTCCCTGACAGAATTCTTTCCAAGGGTTCTTTTTGGTTCTCCTTACTATTTTGTTATACTTCTTGAGTGACTTGAGTACCGGTCCCAGCTTCCTGTACGTATAGATAGATTGTACAGTATGTAAATGTTTTTCTCTAGCACACGATTTCACCACGAGGAGAGTTTTTGATTTCTGTGTGTATAAATGTTTTATTTAAATAAGTAGACAGTTTTTATTTTGTATATGTTATAACATCAATTATTATGTTTTATTTTATTTAAGTATGTTTTAATTGTAAATAATTTGTATTAATGATAATAAAATATATTATTTTAACTGCTGTTGAGGTTATATGCAAGAATGGATCCTTGTTCTTAGCTTTGCCTCAAAAATAAATATTTATTCTACTTATGCCTAGTTGAACAAGACAAACCAACATCAGAAATAGACATTGTTATCTACTCGATAAAATATGTAATGAAACATGTTGCCCATCACTTTACTACCAAAACAATAAATTTTATTTGTTAGGATAGTTTATACTAATCAGTTTATTTGAATAATTATTACTGTATTGACAGATACAAGAAGAATGCTCTACGCTTGTCTGAACTTTTCAAAGATAGACCTGCATCTCCGATGGACACTGCCATCTACTGGATAGAATACGTAATGAAACATAAAGGTGCCCATCACCTGCGTACAGCAGCTGTTGATTTACCTTGGTACCAGTATTTATTGTTGGACGTTATTGGAGCCTTTATTTTATTCTTTATAGTAGTGATGATAGTTTCAATATATGTGATTAAATTAGTTTTAAGGAAACTTTGCATAAAGAGAAAAGAAAAAGCTCAATAGAAATAAAGACACAATTTGTGTCATGAAACATATTTTTAGCTTGTTTTGTATTCATAGAATGTAATATATTTTTAATAAAATTGTTATTTAAAATGTAATGTTAGCTAGTAGTATGTGTGTTTTAAAAGTGAAATGTTTAATTTATTTTTATTACCCTAAACATACTTAATTTTGGTTGAGCAAACTAATTCTGGGTTCCTTTAACAAATTTTGTCACAATTTTGAATTATTTTGCGTTTTAATAATTGTTTATTAAATTAAATAGCTAATTGCCCTTTTCACTTTTTCAAATTTGTTTAACAGTTTTGTGTTAATTTGCCTTGATAGGTACCATTAAAAATCCCTTTTTTGGGCTTGCATTTCTGTTTAAAAATAAGGTATAACAGAGCCCTTATATTTTAATACTGTAATTGCATTGGCATTTGAAAAGAACAAGAGTTGATCAAGAGAGATCTTTTAGTAGTAAAGTTGAAAGAGAGGGATTTATTGCTTAGATAAAGAAAGTTGTAGATCTATACCTTGAAATTGCTACTTCTGTACTCTCTATACGAGGTCTTATCGGAAAGTTCTCAGACTGTATTTGTCACGGCTGTTGGATGTGACTGTACAAGCAGGCATCCAGTGTCTATTTATGTTATACCTAATGAGTCAGTGTGCTGAGTTTCGTTGGATTGTGAAGTCATGTTCAGTCTACGAGTTGTGTTTTGTAATCATATGTTGACATTTGCAAATTTTATAATGGCTGATAAAATCGAGCAACGAGCTTGCATAAAGTTTTGTTTTAGACTTGGTAAATTACCTACTGAAATTTTTGCAATACTTTGAGAGGCTTTTGAAGAACATTTCCTATACAGAATACTGTTTTTTAAGTGGTACGGTCATTTAAAAGATGGTAGAACTTCTTTTGAAGATGATATTCGTTCAGGATGACCTTCCACAAGCAAAACAGATGAAAATGTTTAAAATATTTGACAACTCATTCATGAAGACCATTGCCAAACAATCCTGATTTGTGTACTGTGAGCGCTTTGTTCCTAAAAGTGAAAATTCATATGCATTGTCATCATTTTGACATTGTAGAAGTCACTAAGAAATAAAAGCTGGAGGGAGCTAGATAGCATTCAAGAAAAGAATTTTCATGACACTTTTCAGGCATGGAATAATGCAACGAAACTTGGCACACTGGTATTATGTATTATTATGTGACTCATTACGTATTATGTAATCGGATGCTGGCTTGTATAGTCATTAGCAGCAACAATGATGAGTATAGTCTGGGAACTTTTGGATACCTCATCGTATGTTAACCTAAGTTTGTGTTTTAAAATCGTTTAATGAGGCAATGGAAGTGGTAAAAAGTTCATATAATTTATTTGAATTCTGTGATGAAGTTCATGAAGAATAAATTTTAAAAATGTTCATGGAGAGAGAGAGAGAGAGAGAGAGAGAGAGAGAGAGAGAGAGAGAGAGAGAGAGAGAGAGAGAGAGAGAGAGAGAGAGAGAGAGAGAGATGGAAGGAAAATCTTCATGGACTTCGTCGATACCCAGTCCCTAGGCAGAGTCGGACTTCCCCTGTATATCTATGGGGCTACATGTTTTATATTGTTCTAAATTTATTTGTACTTACATGTTTTTTTTTTGTTTTAAATGTCTATATTACCTTCAATTTAATTTCTTCTATGCTATGGTATACTGACTTGTCTTATACAATAATTGTATTGTCTAGAAGACTAAATAAAAATTAAATGGGTAGAACCCCAGGTGTGGTGGATGTGACATGCAAGGTAAAGGATGGGAATTACAAATACATTGTTAATGAATTTACTGGGAAAGGGGGAGGTTCATTTTCTGCTATATTCTGAAATATGTCCGCAAAAAGAACACTGCATGTAACTTTGTCCTGGTGATGACAGCTTACCTGGCTAGTGACGATATGTATTTCTGGTGATGTACGGTCTGCGTGACATCTATCTAATTATTGGATATGTCGTTTTATGAATGCTACATTTATGTTGTTATTTTTTATTAGTCCAACTGTAAACAGAAAGTATAGATTTATACAACAAGAAGTTATTTTAAGGACACTGTTTTCTTAGCAATATTATTCCTAATTCTGTTATGATATCCGGTTTCCCTGATATATGATTTTGATATATTCAAGTCATTATCTTTTATATATAAATAAATATTATTTCAAAATTTCAAGTCATTTCAAAACTACTAAAAACCAAAATATTACAATCATTTTTTGATTTTAATTGATTTGGGTTTAAAAGAATCTATAAATTGTGTAAATTCACACTATTACTATTTTTGTGTAATAATGTTAAGCATTATAACTTGATCGAGTTATTGAATAATATGTACATATTAGATTTGATTTATAAATAATATTTGATTAGTAAAACTGCATTGCGATAATAATTATACAAACACCTTGCTCAGTAATAAAGAAAAACATGAATGGTGGACAAAATTTTTTAAATAATAATTTTGATTTTAAATTGTTAAGTTATACATTATTTGTCACTTTATTAATACAAATTTAGAAAAGAGCTGACAATTTAAAGAACGTGCAATAGTTGAATCCTCTTTATGTTTTCACTACAATATTTTTTTCTTCAAACTCGTTAATCTTACAATAAACTTATCCAAGTAAAATATTATATTGCAATATAACTACTACTACTAAAATTCTTAGCTATCTCCTAATCCTTTTAGTACTTAAGTTTATAGTGTCTTTATACTAACAACCAAAACCTAAGAAAGCTTTAGCGTGGAGTGTCATAACATTTTAGACTGCAGCGTCCAAGATGATGCTATAGAATGCTCCTAATAAAATATTCTTCCTTATTTGAAAACAAATATAAAACGTGACGGTATGGCATTTTACAGATTGATTGGTGGTTATATAAATGGTGAATATAAAGTTCATAAAAATCTCTTTTTCAACACACATTTAGAATGTGTATATATTTATTACACATTTTATAACAATTTTATATTTAATCTCTTGGAATAAAAAAGTCATTTGTGGACAAATTACTTTTACAATGTTCATTTTACTTCTGGAGATTTTATAATAATTTGAAGAATGTTTCTGAGTTGGCCCTTTTTGCTGCAATTAATCATTTGTTAAAATAGTTTTTGTCTTTTTGTTATTTTTCATATTTTGTTGATTGTTATATATGTAAATAGTTGTTTCTAACAGTAAAAAAAAAAAAAAAAAAAAAAACTTCATAAAGTTCCAATTGACAATCTTGTCTTAGCTTTATTTGAATCTAATATATATAGGTGAAAAGCCTATAGTTTAAGAATTAATTAGAAACTATGGAATATAGTGTGGTTTATTTTTGTGTATTTGTATAAGCTTTATGTTCCAACATTTACATTTAATTTTAAGTAATTAGTTTTGTACAAAATTTATAAAACAAAACACTTCTGAGCTTTTTTTATTATATTAATAATAGGATATCAAATGTCAGATTTCTTTAATTCAATCTCTAGTTCGACAACCATCTTACATGTGTTTTAGGGGTGGGGCGCAGTATTTACCAAAATTTGTAACAATACCCCAATGCTTTTTTTTTTAGGTATTCATGGAGTTTTATTAAAAGTAGTATTGAAAAGTAAATAATTTTATATACTTTTCATAAGTGAAAGAAAACTGTTAGTACATTATTATTAGATTACCAAATAATTTATTCTATCTTCAAATTTTTTTTTACTTTTTAGTTCAAAATTTTTTTACTTTTTTTTTAAGAAATGCATGTTTAAAAAAAAGTTAATTTATTAAATTTTTTATTTTTAAATTGTCGCATAGGGAAAGTTCACATTAAAAAAAAAAAAAAAAAAAAAAAAAAAAAACTAGTAATTTGAGAACACTTGAAGTAATTTCTTTTTTTATCCAAATAACACTTCAAGAAAACTAAACATATACAATGCAAATAGACACAAACAGTGAGACATGTAAATGTGCTTGTACCAATGTTAAGTAATTTACGTACAGGAAATTACACAGAAATGAAAGAGATGTCAACACAACACAATATTGGTAGTGATATAACCGGCCTTTAGCATGATTCTGACATAGTTTGTTAATTGAAAGCACCAGTAAAACTAATTACTTTTTCATAAAGCTGAGAGAAATGGGAAAAAAGCACAGAAACGAACATGAATGACAATTTTAGTAGTGGCCAAACATCCTCCCCAAGTCTAGCCTGAGGAAGTTGATTGTTGTGGTTAAAAGTAACACAGTCAAGAGTTTAAGACTAATCTCAATATAGGAGGCTTCAATGTAGAAACCAGTTGTAGAAAGAAGCGAAGGTTTCAACTTATGGGATAATTTACCTACCACCAAAATTAGCACTGCTGTTTTCTATGGTAGAGTTGGCTCTCTATAGGTTAAGGAGAAATTTTTTGAATAAAAAACCTTGTATTTCAGGTTGGGGTGGTTAGCAACCCTATCCTGGGGAAAAACTTTGTTGCTGATATAGCATTGGATCAGGATTGAAAATGGGTTTCAAGTCTGACGAATTAGAAACATGAAGTTGAGCCATTATTTCCACAAAATGGGAATGAAGTCATTTCCATAAAATTGCAATAACTCAATAATCATGGAATCTTAATATTTTATGCACCATTATTTAGGGGAGAAAATTTAGCAACTTTTTTGTCTCTTTTAAATATTTAGTAAAATTTAATGGTTTTGAGATATAGAGATTTAGAAATTTGATATCGGCGCCATTTTGAAATGGTATAAACTTGATATTTAATACCAATACATTTAATAAATGGGTCTTATTAGATGTAATACATTTACCAAGATTAAAGTTGATTTGTTCAGAGGTTCATAAGATATAACGTATTAATTAAAAAAAACACATATAAACAGATAGAGGGGAAAACTAAACGTTTTAGGACATACATTCATATGAACTTTTTTCTTTCTTTTTGTATGAAGAATAACATCCCAAAGTCATGAAACTTTTTTTAACACCATGTATATGTGTTTTTGTGGCGTTTTGGCTTCGGTTATGGCACATTTTTTGATCCCTGATATACTAACTCCAAAATGTTTACTTCCAACATTTAACTTCATAACATACATAAATTTATGCCTCCTGTGAATAATGATATATAAACAAGTTGGGTTTTGGATAATATTAATATTGGTAATTTTTCAAAATAAGTCTATATTTTTACCTATTCACTTTATTATAAAAATTGATTTTTTTAAACGTAACTTTTCAAAAAATTTATTGATAAATGAATTCCAAAACTTTTTGGATTATCTCCAAAGCAATTGTTTTCATTCATGACAGTAATTCCAAACTTTTTGATCGTTACATAGATGGAGCTTTCTGAGAAATATGATGTATAACAAGTTTGGTTTTGGATAATACTATTTTTGGTGAATTAAAAAAAAAAAAGAAAAAAAAGTGATTAAAAATGTTGTTCGAATAGTTTGTGCATATGGTTGCTACATGTAAGTCAAATACAATAACAAACAGCTTGGGGAGGGGAAAGGGGGCGTGACTTTATCATTGATTGTTATTAATTTCACGTTACTGGCCACACTCATTTTCAATTAAATCAATCCTCTTAGAGTTCTCGAATATATTTATAACTTTTAATTTTGATTATAATTTTTATTTAATTGACTACGATAATATTTATCCTTATTATTTTTTAAACCGATGATTATTTAAATTTATTATCATGTTCGAGTGTAAAGCAAATGTTTAATTTGCCTACAAGAATTAATGGAAGTTCTAGATCATGATTTATACATGAGAAAATTTATCAGTTCTTTTAAATCTAGTAAAAACTGACAACCTTTTAGTTTTACAGTTTTAAAATGAATTTTTTTATTGGCCCTGAAGTATTGTTTTAAATGATATCGTATAATAATTTATTTAATAATCAAGTCGAATGGAAATAATGAAATTCATATAAACTTGTATTGCAGCGTCACATAAATATAGGCTAATCGTTAACAACAATATGCCTAAAGTTAGTTACAGTATTATACAAGTATTTAACTATTAAATAATTAATAAAATTATCTAGTTTAATGTATTCGTATAGTCACAACTATATCATACATATAAGTTGGACAAACCCATTCCATAGCGGGTAAGAGCAAATCTCCCCCACTGAAAACACACTTTAGTAACAAGAACATTTTAACATTTTCCCCATTGATAAGTAAATTTTAGTCAAATTAAAGTATGAAAAAACATTTTTTTAAAAACTATTTAGAATACAGACTTTGATAATTTTGAATAGGCTTATAGAAATGTAAAGTAAAAATAGAAGTTTCTCAGTAGTGGTCGATTGTTATGGTAATAAAAAAGAAAGTTATACAAACTGCAACGTCATTTGTAAGCAATGTTTTTTCCCTCAATTCTCGAACCAATTCTACTCAAAATAAGTCTATTTCTTTTTTACATTAATATAATTTAAATATTCTATAAATCAACACCATAGTGAATATCCTACTAATTCCTGAAAGAATGTTCAATATTGTTTATATTACATGAAACAAAATTAAAATTAACAACTTTTTTTTTTCAATATATGTATAGATAATATGTGTGTTTGAATTTTAAAGTATGAAAACGACAAATCAGTTTTAAACAAGGAAATCTGTTCCTATTTTAGATAGAATTGACTATTATTCTAATAAAGTTTCTAGTCTTTCTACTTATTTAATATATTCGTTTTTAGATACGCATTACAAAGTACATAAATAGCAATAACTATAATCGTATAAAAGATATACAAATTTAAATATTCTACCATACTGCTTGAGAATCAGTTTTACTGCTAATTGGAAAGCAGGCAGAGTTTATTAAACATTCACAACAATAACTCTCTACTGTTATCATTTCCTCTTCATTTATTTTTCACCCCTTATTTCTTGAGTTAACGAGATGAACAACGTTGCTTCAAGGACTTGATTTAAAATGACTGTAAAAAATGAAGCAGTTAATTTTATTTTGAGCCTTTTTTAGCCTTGTAGACTTTGAAGAACTCTGTGATTGTTTGGCTTCAAAACTTCCAGAAATGTTCGCGCTAAATTGTTGCCAAATTTTGATAAATTATTAGTACTGCAATAACGTAGACAATCTCTTTATTCGATTGATTTTAAAATTAGAGTTTTGTCAACGTTAAATTGGATTTAAATTTTTAAAAAGATAGATATCAACATCTCTGATACAATTTACGTAGTTTCATTTTGGTCTCTTATAGTAGTTGTTACAAAGTTGCTACATCGTAACCCTATTAATGATTGGTAAAATTCACAGTTGTATCTTAATCTGAATGATGAACTTTCGTAAAAAAATGATGTCAAATTTGAACTGAGTACTTTAAACAATATACAGAAGTTGAGGATCAATTTAATTGTAAACCTGTGTTACTGAAATCACATTTTGAAAATAAATCCACTATTTCATTGTTGGTATTATTACAAACAGCATTGAAATCTGCAAATTGATTATCTAAAACTGTTTAAAATGGCAGCTATTTTGAAATTTTAAATTAGTTTTCTCTTACTTTTTTAAATGAACACCAAATAGTCACCTATTCCAAAGTTAATTATATTTATTTTCGGATGACAACAACGACTGACAGACGGGATGTCGACGATATCGGTTTCCTAAAGCTATAAAATGTGAATATTTTACAAAAACGTGAGATTTTTTTTGGAGATTTCATAACGTACTTTACACTTCATATACCTGTGCAAGTAAAAGTGGAAACGTAAGATTGTGGCATTTCGTTAAGCTATACTACGTCTAAAAACATTATTTCTAGGTTTCTTAGAATACACAGCTGTCAAATTTAAATAAAATAAAATAGTTATACAGTAGTTATATTTATTCTTTGATAAAAATTTTTTTTTTTTTACTTCCTTGGTATAATTACAAAAAACAGAACAAATAGTTCCCTTTTACATTGAAATTAAACTATATTTAGTGGTAGAAAATCCTCAACTATCTTTTAACTCGTTTAGAAGTTAACTTTAATGCGTTTTTTATAACGATCAAAATATAAATATAGCTTAACGTATTATAATTATATGATTTAATAGCTTCCAAAATGATCCTTTGTTAGAGCTCATAAGATAATAAAAGGAAATAATCTTCCTGCATAAAAATAAATATACAACGTGACGCCATTCCACTTTACAGTTGGTTCTGTATTCAGTATAAAACACACGATCAATAAATTGTTATAATTTCTCTTGGCACAAACGTACTTTTAAAATTTGTACATATTTATTTTATAGATTGGTCTTTCTTATGTATAATCTCTTAAGGAAGATAACCCGAAAAAAAATTCCTACCTCAGATTAAAATAGAACCATTTAATTTTATGAATAGTATACTTTTTCGACATATTTGCAAGAAACATATTTACTTTATTTTGAACAAACTTAAAAAAAAAAATTAAATACTAATAGTTTTAGATTAAGAGAAATCTGAAATTGTGGACTTAACCGTGCTCCCAAATGGTGTTCTTGGACACATAGAAAATTCTTAAAGAATCCTATTAATAATAGACTGTATTTACTATTTTCGTTAGCCATATTGGAGAGTCAACTGAAAGTATTTGAAATAGTGTGAATGTTGTCCCAGAAGTAAGAATTAAAATAAAAACACCCTTAATGTAAATGGAAAGTAATAAAAGTAGCTAATACAATTTAAAGAATAATTTTAATGGACACCAAGGTTCGTTATAAATAAGTCATTCCAAGTACTGTCCTGAGCATGAAAAACTAGCAGTTAAGAGGGTAGCACGCAAATACTTGACAAATTGAAGGCTTAAAATAGAAAATAAGTCAAAGTTAATTTTAAGTGGGTATTAATATGTTGTAATGCAGTGAGATAAAACAGTTCCTAACGTCTCTTATCCGTTTTAATTATGAGAAGCAAAAGAAGGTTTACTTCAAATAACATATTGTGGTCAGTGTTACTGAGAGTACTAATTTATGTAAAAATACGTGAATCATTTCGATTTTTTTCAGTTCAGCCATGAACCTTAAGATTATTTATAATTAATGAGTACTACTTCGTTTGGTTTGGTTAGGTTAGGGTTGGTTAGGTTAGTGTAGGTTAGGAAGTTAGATTAGTGCGTTTTCATTTTTCGCACAGATTGGATTGAAATAGATTTTAATGGTTTCGAATATTAAAATTCTTAGAACTGTATCCGTTTTTTTAAATTTTTTTTTTATCGATAACTAACGAACCGTCATTTTTGGAGACAAGGAGACCAATTTTATTTTGATTTTGAGTATAAGTTTTTTTCCGGAATTTGGTATCAATAAATATCTCCACAAATTTTAAAATTTTGTTTTTTATGTTTCTATTAAATACAAAATTTGAAAATCCATCATAGCAAAAAAATTCAATTTTTAATATTTTAGATGAGAAAATTAATACAAAAACCGTTCTCAAAGAAACTCTCACGAGAAAAATACACTAGATCTTTAGATTATTCCAGGGGGTGTAAATATTAATCTACATTTTATTATTTAATATTTATAATGTTAATTTTATATCATAAGTGTGTGTTTTTTGTCTACATTTAAAATTTCATTTATAACCAATTTATAATAAATAAAAACATTGCTTCGTTCCAGTTTATCGCTATAAAGACTAAAACTAATCTGAGCTTAAAACATTTTATCTGTGAACAACATAATCTATTTTTGTTGCTGTGTCATTTGATGACGTCCTGTATCTAAATATAAACAAAGACATCATGTGTAATCAGTAACTGCAGAACGTCATTTGTTATCTGAAAAAAGGTCGAATTTTTAGCAAAGTTTTAATTTAGGGAATGTGTTGTCTTTCAAACTTTAATTGTTGTATATTTCACGTTTTAGGATTGACTATTAGTTTTGTAAATATTATTAAAATCACAAAATCTGTACATATTTCCCTAATCTAACCGAAATTACATTTTTAAAATGTCATGTGCTCTGTGTGCAGCGACTTACTAAACGCAGGCTAAAAATTAAGAAAAATAAATGCGAAAATTGTATAATTTAATTTGTGTCTAAATAAGTAAATTCAACATTAAAAATTAAACGTAAATATTTGTTAAATGATGGTAATAACATATTTAAACACTTCAAGCATTTTTTCTTAAGATAAAAATGTGTTATTGTGTACGAGAAAAATGTGAGGAATTTATTTACATATTAATCGATAATTAAAACTCGATAATCTTAATAAAACTTGAATATAAATAGAAATTACGTATATATTGAGGCAATGCTAGAATCGATTTGACGATATACAAATTCTAGGTAATCTGTATACGTATTAAGCTAATACTTGAGAATCATTCGATTGCGTAACATTTGTACTTTATTGAGTAACTATATTGAAAACTTCGAGTGTTTGCAGTTGACAGACAACCAATAGATAGAAAGCACAGTGTTGTCATATGCTATCTCCAAATTGGTAATCTAAAATAGTTTCCGAATCAGGGAAGTTAAAAAAAAACCGGGTAACGACTTGGCAATCTCGCACTTCGTTGATTCGTTCCTCCAAGATCATACCATTTACAAACTCCGCCTTCAACTGGAAACATAATCGGTGTCGACTATATAATAAATGAAGAAATGCAAAAGTTATCAGTTACTGTTTGATCAATCTTAATTAAAGATGAAAGTGTTTAGGTTTCTTGTGATTGTATCTGTGACGATGTGTAGTGTAGGAGGTGAAAGGATTCTTGCCATGTTTCCGTTCATTGGAAAAAGTCATTTTTTCGCTTTTGAACCTGTACTTACGGAATTAGCAAAACGTGGCCATGATGTGATTGTCGTAAGTCAGAATCCTAGAACAAGTCCATTGGATCGTTATACAGATATAAATGTAAGGGACATATTAGGAACAGATGTTAAAGCAGATCTTAAAGATTTCAGTAACACTGGATCGCGCAGTCCAAATATGCAAAGTACATTGATGGAAATGACCACAAGTTTTGAGAACGTTTTTAAAGATAAACGAATAGAAGATTTGCTAAATTCAACAACCAAATTTGATTTAGTTATCACTGAAATATTTATAAGTGACATGTTTATAGGGGTTTCTCTTAAACTTCAAGCACCTTTAATATCTATGATTTCATCAGTTGTATCACCATGGTCTACAGATAGGTTTGGAATTCCCGACAACCCATCTTATATACGAATACCTACAGTTAAGGGCTCTGGACCTATGTCGTTTTATGAGAGGATTATAAACAGTTACAGATTATTGTTGACGAAATTTTGGTACAGTTTTTCAGTTACACGATTTGATGAAAGGATGTCTAAAAAATATTTGGGAGCAGATATGCCTCATGTGAATGAAATAATGAAGAACACAAGTTTGTTTTTGGTGAATTCACATTTCAGTATAAGTGGAGCTAGACCTTACCCACCTCAAGTTATTGAAATCGGAGGGGTTCACATAAAACCTGCAAAGGCACTTCCACAGGTATTTGTGTAATTTATATGTTAAGTGTTATTTATTTATAAAATAATTTTAACTAACAAAAAAATTAATTAATTTATTTTATCTTATTTTTATTTCCTTACTTATATATCTCGTATACAAAATAAGTGTTATTATTCTAACGTTAAAATATACATAAATGTACTATTATGTATAATTAAATTTGTGTGATACAGTTTGATATTTATTTTGGAGGTTGAATCGAGTCATTTTGTGCACTCTAATCATAAATGGACTAATTTCATATATTTGTAGATTGTTTTAATAAAAATTTAAATGTAAATTCACTTGTACCAAAAACATTATCACAATTTGGCCTTGAAACTTTGTAGTTTCTCGTCTTTACAGAGATTTTAGCCACTAGGTATATATTATCTTATTATGATTAAATAATTGTTTGTATGTTTAAAGAATTACTGTTGATGTTGTAAAACATTATTGCTGGTCTTTATCATTTTCCCCATGTCAGTTTCTTCAAAAAATATATAGATATTATTGACATATTAATCGTAATTGAGCGGACCTTGAAAATTATTGTCTTTGGTTTTGGTTTTAATTTTAGCTCAAATGTTTATGAAGCTTCGTTGATTTGGAAATTTAAAAGTCGTTTATTATCTTCCATAATTTTTATAATTATTGATTGATCCGTTTTAGAGCCAACCGTTTATTTACGATTAAACATTTGTATCATATAAAAGCAAGATTGGGCACTACCAGAGAACCAGCTAGTTGGATACTAACTGGCGTCCAACGAGTTTTCGCCTAACTATATTTCATCTCTGTGTTAGTATAACAATGAACTAATGTATAACATAAGATGTCAGTAGATTTCAGGGAAGAGCAGAGTTTAAACTAAATAAATTAAATATTCGGTCATATCTTAATTTCTAGTAAACTAGTAAAATGTATGTAACTTTGTGAGTTATGTTCCGAGATAGGGAAATTATATATATATATATCTATAATAATAAAAGCCAAAACCCACTCACTGACTGACTGACTGACTGACTGACTGACTCACTGATCACGAAATCTCAGGAACCACTGAACGGATTACAATGAAACTTGGTACACAGCTTCCTCATAGGTCCTAGACGCGCACTAAGAACCGGTTTTGAAAAATTCAATGTATAACCGCGGAAATCGCGAAAAAACCGCGAAAAGTAAAATACATTATTTTTTGTAAACTATGAAGCGTACAAACGTGAAATTCGGCAAACATGTTCATCCTGGTGTCTAGGTGCTCGCTAAGAAACGTTATAAAAAAAAAATCCATGTCTAACCGCGTAAATCGCGAAAAACCGCGAAAAGTAAAATACATAATTTGTTGTAAACCATGAAGCGTACAAACGTGAAATTAGGCAAACATGTTCCTCCTGGCGTCTAGGTCCTCGCTAAGAAACGTTTTTAAAAAAAATCCAGGTCTAACCGCGTCTAACCGCGTAAATCGCGAAAAACCGCGAAAAGTAAAATACATAATTTGTTGTAAACCATGAAGCGTACAAACGTGAAATTAGGCAAACATGTTCCTCCTGGCGTCTAGGTCCTCGCTAAGAAACGTTTTTAAAAAAAATCCAGGTCTAACCGCGGAAATCGCGAAAAAACCGCGAAAAGTAAAATACATTATTTTTTGTAAACTATGAAGCGTACAAACGTGAAATTCGGCAAACATGTATTATTCTCACTGTATTTAAACACGAAACCTAGAGTTCTGAAATTCAGTACATGGTTTCGGGTAAGTTCTTAGAGGCGTACTAAGAAAGGGTTTGAAAACCTTTTACTCGAAGGGTAGCTAACACCCCTATTGCAATATTTTCAGTCAAACGCATATATTTGTTATTAATACATTTTTTCGGTGGCTGTTATTTAGATGAACAACTACAGCGGTTTTTGATCATTGTGAACACTCATGACAAGGCCTAGGACTGCACGCCACAGTTTGCAAGTGGCCTTATCAGTAGGCTGCAGGTATCAGCTGATAAGGGGTCTACATTGCCCCCTACCAGTCAGTCTAGCTACAGACTTTGCTACTTGCTTTGTTTTTTCCTGAACCTCTACACACTTCTGTTCACTTCAGTTCTGTTCTATACGTCAATATATTTTGATCATTTTAGGCAAGACTGATTCCGTTTTCCCTTTTACTTGATACATATAATATTTATATTTCTCTCTATTGTCTTTCTATTTATATATCTCTACTTTCTCACTATGGAAGTCATCAACGTGGATGGGGTGCCTACTCCCCACCATGTATTGCCTATCAATCCTGATGGTCAGTGCTTATTCTCATCTTTGGCTTACTTCGTATACGGCACTGATTCACAAGGTTTCCAAGTTCGGACCAGTGTTGTACAGCACGTTACTAACAATTGGTGCCGATTTAAACCATTCACCTTAAATCGGACGGGGGGCATTTACAGAACAAAGGCAGAATATATGGCTGATATGAGCAAACCGGGAACTTTTGGGACAACATGTGAAATAAAAGCAGCCTCTGAAATATTCCCCTATGAGCTGCAGGTTTACACAGACCAAACTCTGTTAACCAGTTTCGGGCAGCCGGTTGAGGGAATAAAAAGACTAAGGTTTACTGGGCCACTGACAGCAGGCCACTTTGACGTCCTTATTCCCTTAGATCCTGATTCCTCTCTGGCGTCTGACAATGTGAATGTGGAGGCTAATCTTGGGGAAATCCAGGACCCTGCCAACCTCTCACCCACTGATCTCCCACACTCCTCATCCCCGTCTCCAGTAAATTCCCTTACTATATCTAATACTACTGTCTCAGATCACCCCTCCGTAAATTGTTCTAAAACAAACAAGAGACGGGGGAAGAAAAGGCGTAAGCGATTTTCCAATATTAATCGTACAAAACGTCACAGGCAAGCAGTAAATAAATATAGTGAGAACAATCCTGAAGTCAATCGCGCATCCGTAAAAAAATACAGTGAGAAAAATCCTGCAATACATCAGGCGGCTGTAAAAAAATACAGTGAGAAAAATCCTACAATACATCAGGCGGCTGTAAAAAAATACAGTGAGAAAAATCCTACAATACATCAGGCGGCTGTAAAAAAATACAGTGAGAAAAATCCTACAATACATCAGGCGGCTGTAAAAAAATACAGTGAGAAAAATCCTACAATACATCAGGCGGCTGTAAAAAAATACAGTGAGAAAAATCCTACAATACATCAGGCGGCTGTAAAAAAATACAGTGAGAAAAATCCTACAATACATCAGGCGGCTGTAAAAAAATACAATGAGAAAAATCCTACAATAAATCAGGCGGCTGTAAAAAGATATAGTGAGAAAAATCCCGAGGTAAACATAAGTGCGGTAAAAAAATACAGTGTCAAGAGAAGTGAAATAAATTTGTTGCCATGGTCTGTTAAATCAATGTCGGGATTCAAATACAATAGCGATACTGATTACAACAAAGATAAGACTGTTGCCTTAGGTTGCATGACAACATGTAAGTGGTGTAAAGCTAGAAAATGGAAAGATGAAAGTCCTGGTCTGTGCTGTGCTAACGGAAAAGTCCATCTGCCCTCTTCTCAGCCAATGCCAGAGCTCCTACAAGCTCTTCTGACAAACAATCACCCTCTTTCTGAACACTTTCTCTCAAACATCAGGCAGTACAATAACTGCTTTCAAATGACTTCCTTTGGAGGAAAAGAGATTAAAGAAGGCAACTTTATGCCAACCTTTAAAGTTCAGGGGCAGGTGTATCATCTAATCGGGAGTCTTTTACCTTCTTCAGAGCGGGAGCCAGCATTTTTACAAATATACTTTGTTGGTGATGAGGATAAAGAGTGTCAGCTACGGTGCAATAATGCACCTTCTGTAAAACCGTCGTTAGTGAGCGAACTCCAGAAAATATTACATGAGACAAATCCATACATTAGGGACTTTAAAATGGCGATGGAGATTGCACCAAAAAACGAAGGGTTTCAGGTGGTAATAACAGCTGACAGAAAACCCGCAGGTGCACATAGAGGTCGGTACAACAAACCCGCAACAAAAGAAGTGGCTTTGGTGATCGTAGGTCAAATGTTTGAAAAGCGAGACATCATACTCCACAGCCGAGATACACGACTGGTGCGCATAAGTGAGACTCACCGTGCTTACGATGCGTTACAGTATCCACTCATATTCTGCCGTGGGGAAGATGGTTACTCCGTTAACATACCTCAGCTTGATCCGACCACCAAAGTTGCTTTGAAGAAAACTGTATCGGCTTCCACTTTCTATGCATTTATACTTATGGAAAGAGAAGATAAAGAAAACCTAATTTTACGTTATCGCAGTCTCTTAAATCAGTTTTTAACTGATATGTTTGCTAAAATTGAAACTGAACGATTGAACTTCTTGAGACATAACCAGAGTAAATTACGAGTTGAGGAGTATGTGCATCTGCGAGATGCAGTCGATAAACGTGATGGGCAAGTGTCAGAGCTAGGGAAATTAGTGGTCTTACCTTCCAGTTTTACCGGGGGGCCTCGCTACATGCACGAGAGGACACAAGACGCTATGACTTACGTGCGCCATTACGGAAGACCTGATTTATTTATCACCTTTACATGTAACCCTAAGTGGTCTGAAATACAGGAACAGTTACACGTTGGACAGGCTCCTCATTCTAGGCACGACGTAATAGCGCGAGTGTTTCATATAAAAGTAAAAAAAATTGTCCAGTTACTTCGAAAAGGCTGTATTTTCGGGCCAACTAGGTGTTACATGTATACAGTAGAATGGCAGAAGCGTGGGCTGCCTCACGTTCACATCCTACTGTGGCTTACCAATAACATTACACCCAGCCAAATTGATAATGTCATTAGCGCTGAAATACCGGACCCTACTCTAGATCCCACACTGCATGAAATAGTGAAGTCAGCCATGGTACATGGCCCCTGTGGAAACCTCAACAGAAATTCTCCGTGTATGGTGAACGGCTCTTGCAGCAAGCGATACCCTCGCCCTCTCACCAAGGAAACGCGGACTGCTGAAGACGGTTACCCACTGTATCGCAGGCGCTCTCCCACTGACGGGGGATTTACAGTGAAGGTGAAAGACGTTGACTTGGATAACAGGTGGGTAGTGCCGTACAACCCTGTTCTGTCACGCACCTTTGAGGCTCACATCAACGTTGAAATATGTAACTCCATAAAATCTATAAAATATATATGTAAGTACGTAAACAAGGGTAGTGATCAGGCAGCGTTTGGTCTACAGAACGAGTTTGATGAGGTTACACGGTACGAGTCGGGTCGCTACATCAGTAGTTCAGAGGCTGTTTGGCGGATATTCTGCTTCCCGATCCATGAAAGGTATCCACCCGTCATGCATCTTTCAGTCCACCTAGAAAACGGCCAAAGAGTGTACTTTAGCCCGGACAACATTGGAGATAAGGCCAAAAATCCACCTAAGACAACTTTATTGGCATTTTTTAATCTCTGTAAATTAGACTCTTTTGCTCGGACACTATTGTACAGTGAAGTTCCAGCCTTCTATGTATGGAAGAATAACAAGTTTTCCAGAAGAAAGCAGGGTAAGAGCGTTCCCGGACACTCTGGAGTAAAACAGGACGATGTTTTAGGTAGGGTTTACACTGTGCACCCTTTGAATGGAGAGTGCTACTATCTCCGTATTTTACTCCATGAGGTTCGAGGACCCACATGCTTCAGTGATCTGAAAAAGGTTGATGGAGTAGTTCACCCCTCTTTTAAATCAGCCTGCAGAGCACTGGGATTACTGGAGGATGACAATCACTGGCATCACACTCTCGAAGAAGCCGCCATCTCCAACTTTCCACACAAGATTCGAGAATTGTTTTCAGTGATGTTAGTGTTCTGTCAAGTTGCTGATGCCCTCAAACTTTGGGAAAACTACAAAGAAAGCATGTCGGAGGATGTAGCCATGAACCTTCAGAAGGAGCTTCAAGAGGGAGTGCTGCCTGATGTGGCTGTGGTGTATAACAAAACCTTGGTTCTATTGGAGGATATGGTTTTTGCTATATCTGGCCACCACCTACTCCAGTATGGCCTGCCTACTCCTTCTCGCAACGAAACTGTTGACTCAGTCAACCGTGAGTTACTGAGGGAGGTTTCCCATGATATAGCTGAATTATCAGAGTTGGTCCAAAAAAACGAGCCTAAACTTAATAGTGAACAAAAGAATGTATATGATACATTGATAACCAGTATTCACTGTGAGACTGGACAACTATTTTTCTTGGACGCTCCGGGAGGCACTGGGAAGACCTTCCTCATTAACTTATTGTTGGCTAGAATAAGAAAAGACAGAAATGTTGCAATAGCTGTCGCTTCTTCTGGAATTGCCGCTACCTTACTTGCTGGGGGAAAAACAGCGCACTCCACTTTCAAGTTACCTCTGGACCTCAACCGCCATGAAACTCCAACCTGCAATATTTCTAAACAGAGTGACATGGCCCATGTTTTGAGGCTTTGTAAGTTGATTGTGTGGGATGAGATTACCATGGCACACAAGGGAGGGTTGGAGGCACTTCATAGAACCTTACAGGACTTAAGAAATAACAACAACTTGATGGGTGGAGTGACTGTACTTTTAGCAGGAGACTTTAGACAGACCTTGCCTATCGTTCCAAGAGGAACTCGCGCCGATGAGGTGAAGGCATGTCTTAAGTCATCGTACTTATGGCCAAGAGTAAAAACTCTATATTTGAATGTTAATATGAGGGTACAGTTAATGGGTCATTCAGAGATTGAACAATTTTCAAATCTTCTTCTACAAATAGGAAATGGTCAATTAAAGGAAAACGATGGTAAAGTCAAACTTCCACACAATCTCTGCACTATTGATAGCCAAATAGAATCCTTCACTGAGCACATTTATCCTAATTTGAAAAGTATGAGCATCATTGATCCATCTTGGTTAAAACAAAGGGCAATACTTACACCAACAAATGAGTCAGCAACAAATATTAACAACTTTCTCTTAGAGCTGCTACCATTAGAGGAGATGAAGTATGAATCAGTTGATTGTGTTGTTGAGTTAGAGGAAACAGTCAACTACCCTGTAGAGTTCCTCCACACACTAAACCCACCAGGGATTCCTCCTCACAGCCTCCGCCTCAAGGTGGGAGTACCTATCATGCTGATTCGAAACATCAATCCTCCAAAACTGTGCAATGGCACCAGACTCCAAGTTAAGACTCTCCATAAGCATGTGATCGAAGCCACAATCATCACTGGTGTAGGCCAGGGGGAAACTGTCTTCATTCCGCGAATCCCTTTGATTCCATCGGATTACCACTTTGAATTCAAACGTCTACAATTTCCTGTCAAAGTATGTTTTGCTATGACAATCAGTAAATCCCAAGGTCAGACTTTGAAGATAGCTGGTGTTGATTTGCGGAATGATTGTTTCTCCCACGGCCAATTGTATGTCGCCTGCTCCAGAGTCAGCTCACATGAAAATTTATTTATTTTGCAACCGGAAGGTGAAACTTCCAATGTAGTTTACCGTGAAGTGCTGCAGTGAATAGGCCAGTTATCAAATTCAGGATGAGATCATAATGTTTACCATTTCCATCTGACGGCAGTAGACACGGGGACCTGCCTAATAACTAAAACTCCCCAACTTTACGTTGACGGCAGTAGGCACGGGGACCTGCCTAACAATTAAAACTCTCCAACTTGATGTCGACAGCAGTAGGCTAGGGGACCTGCCTAATAATTCAAACTCCCCAACTTTACGTTGATGGCAGTAGGCACGGGGACCTGCCTAATAATTAAAACCTCCCAACTTGATGTTGACGGCAGTAGGCACGGGGACCTGCCTAATAATTAAAACTCCCCAACTTGGTGTTGACGGCAGTAGGCAAGGGGACCTGTCTAATAATTAAAACTCCCCAACTTGATGTTGAAGGCAGTAGGCAAGGGGGCCTGCCTAATAATTAAAACTCCCAACTTAATGTTTACGGCAGTAGGCTAGGGGATCTGCCTAATATTGAAAACTCCCTGACCCGGACTTGACATGAGAAACGACGTATGGCCACCTCCCTGTGGTGTTTCTCGGGTAACGCTAAGAGCCATACACTTTAAAGATTAAAAAAAGTAAACATACAAAAGGTATTGTATTAAGATTTTAATTGAATTAAATAGATAATGTAGTATTCCGTAGCGAAGCACGGGTATGTCAGCTAGTATATATATATATATAAAAACTATTAATTTCAGGAGATCGAAAAGTACATCAATGAAAGCGAACACGGAGTCATTTACTTTTCTTTTGGTACTGTAACAAATGGCTCATCTATGAGTGAATCAATGCGAAATGCTTTCTGTAACAGTTTTGCTAAACTAAAACAAAGAGTGCTGTGGAAGTGGGAGTTGGATGAAATGCCAGGAAAACCTGATAATGTGAAAATAGTAAAATGGATGCCACAGCGAGATGTTTTGGGTAAGACTATGAGATAAGTGTTTTTCAGTTTGGGGTGAGAGGGAGGTTAGTAATAACGTGGCTTTATTTTAATAATAATTGTTGTGCACAAAATATAATTTTTTTAAATCTTCCCAGTGTAGATTTTGTTTCGCTACAGTTTTTAGTTTTCAAGCATTCCAGATGTTATAATATATTTTTCTAACCACTGGAATTACATATTTTTAAAATACTCAACAATGCGTTATTTAAAACTAAATTTAAAAAAATTGTACTATGTTTACACAATAAGATATTTTTCACCTAATGTCCAACAATACACCTTGATGCTTTCCTGTAGTCATAACTATTTTAGTTTAAGTAGATTGAAAGCACTGAATTTCTTTTTCTTCACACATGTGTTTGTCTTCTTTACATCTGTTTGCACAATTTAAAATATTTTATTAATTTTTGTTTCCGTTTTACAGCTCACCCAAATATCCGAGTTTTCATCGCCCATGGAGGACTCTTAGGTACAATAGAAGCCGTTTATAATGCTGTTCCTATGATAGGCATTCCAGTTTTTGGTGATCAGTACCAAAACATAGCACACATAGAGTACGCTGGGTCAGCTATAATTTTGGAATTACCAAACATTACAGAGGAATCCGTATCGAAGGCACTTCATGCAATATTGAGAGATGATAAGTAAGTTTATATTATAATAGGATTCCAATTTTTAATTACTATAATCGTTTATACAATGATTATGCGTAGAAAAATTGAAGGGAATACCAAAACTATGGACTGTAAATAATATTATTAGTTTGGGATTTATGTATAATTGTTTGAACAGAATCTGATGTGGTACGTTCCGATACCTTGTGGTTCTGTTGTAGGCATGACTCGTAATAAAAATATTTATCATATAAACGTTAATGAAATATTTATTAGATTTTTATGTTTACAGAGGTTACGACGCCATTGATAGATATAATGGTAGCACAAAGTTATATTAAATAACACATTTTCTGATGGACACCATCATGGTAGTTACACAGCTCAATCATACAATGTAATAGAAACAGATCTTTTAAATGCAATGAAGAAAAGTGGATTTGGTTGGGTTGTGTAAGAAATGTTAATTTGTATTTGTAGATCAAAGGAGACTCAGTAAGGTGAGTTTGTTTAAAAGGGATGTTATTGAGTATACCACTCTTGAAATCGGCGAGGATCTGACGAGCCTGGTAAATGTGGTAATACATCCCCACTGTTAGTCATGGACTTTTGCCCTATCGGGCTTCAAAGATGTACATATTTGAAGTAACCTCCACTCGCTACGATTGTGTGACTATTCGTCCTTGCTATATATCGTAACTATATCACATTTTCTTGGGAGTTTAGGGTTCGAAGTTACATTATTTACTTCGCTATTTGTCATTGTAGAGAGATGAAGTTCGTACCATGACGTGCAGAATTGAAATCTGAAAATTTGTATATTATTTAGTAATATTTGAAGTGATAAATATACGACCTAGACTGGGAATATAACCCAGGACCTTCGGCTTTACGCGCCAATGCTCTACCAATTGAGCTATCCTAGTCGCTTCCCAGCACAGGGCGCAGATTTCTCACTTGACTTTTTACGTTTATTGCTGCAATTTTGAGTTTCTAAACTAATTACCTCGCACATGCGACATTGAAATTAATTTTTACTCATTTATCAGCCCTTACGTATGTATTTATTAAATTTTATTTATAAATTTTTTCGCTTATACGATTTTTTACTTAGCAGGTATTGAAAATACTGGTAATATTCAATACCTGCTGAGTAAAAAATCGTATAAGCGGAAAAATTAATAAATTAAATTTATTATTTAGTATGCTATATATTAGATAATTCTGTATTTCAATGGGGTTGTATATGAACATACTAGTTCCCTATACCAAATTTCACTCTCCTATATTTAATTTGTATCTTTTATCTTTCTTATATACAGACGACAAAAAATGTTATCGAAGACGGACGGATGACATGTTGAAAACTATATTTTCTGTTTTTTTTGAGGCCATGAAACGGGAAGGTTAGTCAAAAATAGAGCTCGGCAAATTATGTGATTACAAAATTTACCACAAAACTCCGTATAGTGGGTAAATAAAAAGGGAGCAATATAAATAACTGAACATTGTTTGGAAAAAACACGATTGGCATCAACACTTAAAGGTTGCATTATGCAATTATTGTTTTCAGATATGTTGAGTTTTCATTGTCTTTGTTATCGTACTAATGAGTAGTGAACGGTCTAATGTATTGATTAGATAATTCTGAGAGAAATTTGTATTAAATTATAAGTTACCAAAGAATAAAGAGATTCAAATACATACTTTCTACACAAAAATATTTATCTCGTACATAGCAATTTTTTTAAATGTTTTGTTTTTGAGTCACCAAAAATTGAGAATTAATTATCATATTATTAAGATTTTCAATAGTTCTTCCTCGTCTATACAAAAGCTCATTTTTCACCATTGCACTGTTACAACAATTACCACTGCTTCTGAATTAATTTTCGAGATCTTCTACTATTAGAGATAACATTCAATATTTTTTTCCTTCTATATGGGTTGTAACTTGCCACCGTTGAAACGGATTTCTTAACAATTCTAAGGACAGACAAACGGATTAAACTTGCTTTATTAGCCTTCTGTATACACATTTCTTAGTGAACACACTTATTCAATTCTTATGAGATCTGTTTAATCACCGTCATCTTGAGAAATATCCTTTGGATTTATTAGAATAGTTTAAAACAACCTACCTAACCTAATAATTATTACTTTACAGATACAAGAAGAACGCCCAACGTTTATCTAAACTGTTTAAAGACAGACCTGCATCACCGATGGATACGGCCATCTACTGGGTAGAATATGTAATGAAACATAAAGGTGCTCATCACCTGCGTACACCAGCTGTTGGTCTACCTTTGTACCAGTATTTATTGTTGGACGTTATTGCAGCGTTTATTCTAGTCTTTATATTTGTGATATCCATTGTTATTTATGCGATTAAATTAATTTTAAGGATAGTTTGTGTAAAGAGAAAAGAAAAAGCCCATTAGACACATAGTTTTTTGTATTTAATATAGGCTACTTTAGATAATGTTTTGAAAGTTTCGACATTTTTAAATGCAAATTTTCAGTATTATTACAAAAGTAATTGAAGAATGTATTTTTAAGTCCTACATTATTTATTTTAAAATGCGATAATGATGGATAATTTTCACGAGTACTCATATTGTAATTTTGTATAAATTTAATTTATTATAGTACTTGAAACGGAAGTAATGATTTTTGACTATAGCTGGCTAGTGTACATAAATGGTATTATTTAAATAATTATATGTTTGCTTATCCTTAAATAAATATTATTATAATATTAAAAGGATATCCCGTTATTATGTATTATTAAAATTGTTAGTTATTTTCCATATTGGAAATTTTAGCTATTGAATCAGTGGTCATGAATATAGTAACTATTAAATAATATAAATCAGCCATATTTAATAGAAAGTTTTTATGATACGTGTGTACATTTTTTTCCCCTTATTACAATATTTTCTTGAATAATACTGTACATGTTTGATTAAAAAAAACAAAAAAAAAACAGGTTTACTGATGAAAGTACATAAATTTGTTTTATTTAGTTTAAGATATATTACATACATGTGAGGATGTAAAAAGTAGTAGAATTTTAAACGGTTTTCATATAAAAGTCAAAATTTTAAAAAGAAACCAGAGAAAATTATTAGTGTTTTGGAAAAGTTACCGGAAGTGTAATAAAATGTAAAATGTTTTTGTTAAGATGTGTCAATTCAGTTTGTATGCCTTTGTACAATCTCAAATTAACGAACGATAATAGCAATGACAAAATATTAATTCGTCAATTTCTCAAAAACGTAATTATTGAAAAATTCAAAGTAATAATAAAATCAAGTAATTGTTTTAAAATACAAATAACTAGTGGACATAAAAGGTATCCAAAAATGCAACTAAACAACGAAAAACATAAAACCAAAATTATGTAAATCGGACCAGGGAAAGAAGATTTTTGATATTTTTTTTTACATTTTAAACAAATGGAACTTCTCAAATAAAACACAAGTAAATGTGGATTATTACGTCATGACAAAATTATCTAGTTCAGAAAGCAAAGGCTTTGACAAAATCAGAGAAAAATAATTGATATTAGATCCAACAATCTACAAAGTTTGAGGTAAAATTCAGTAAGAACATTCTATCTCAGAATGGACATAATGAGTCTATTGAGAAATGGAAATAATTTATGTTATCAGTATTAAAACAAAGTGCAAAAAATGTGTGGAAATATTCATGTTAAAGTTTCTAAAAACAGAACCGTTATTCAAACATAGTCCAGTAGAATGAGTTTTATAAGTAGCCTAGCTGATGGCTCCAGTTTCACCGGGGGATAGTTGAGATAGTTTTATAAAGAAATAATTTTTGTAGCACAACCCTAATGGCAGCGCTATGGAAATAAATTATACCCAAATACAGCAACACCAATTTTGATCAAAATCGATCCATAAATAACAAAGATATGATACTTGTTTTAGAGGTAAAAAACAAACTTGGAGTGGAACATTTTCAAAACCCTTTCTTCGTACGCGTCTACAGACCTACCCCAAACCATGTTAAAAATTCATAGCTCTAAGTTTCATGGATCCAGAGATATGCCTTAGGGGTAAAAAACATCCTTGGAGTGGAACATTTTAAAAACAATTTCTTAGTACTCGTCTACAGACCTACCCCAAACCATGTTAAAAAAAAATCATAGCTCTAGGCTTCTTGGATCCAGAGATTTCGTGATCAGTCAGTGTGTTTTGATAATATATATATATATATATATATATGTTTATATTATGTTTATATATATATATGTATATGAAAATACAGAAATATGTATATAGGTATATAGAGACAGAAATGTGCCAAGTTTTGAAGCTTTATTGATAGCAGAGAAACCTATTTTCTGGATCAAATTTATTTATGAAAAGTAGTGTACTTGTTGTAATAGATGGAAATGAGAGTATCTGGAGTGTTTAGCATTACTTGTTGATAAATAATATATGTTATAGTGAACTGAAAAAGATTCTTTAAAACATTTTATAAAACAATTTTAAGAAATATTAATTTATTAATTTTAAAGCTTTATACATTTTTTTTTACCAAGCTAGTATTATTATTTAAATCATTATTTCAACCAAAAAAAAAAAAAAAAACGACCTAGACTGGGAATTGAACCAGGACCATTGGCGCTAAAGGTCCTGGTTAAATTCCCAGTGTAGTTCGTATATTGTTCTCTTAAAATAATTATTTAATTAAGAAATGCTTTAAGAATATGTTAGGAATGCATGTCCATAATGAGATAATAAATAACATTTTAAATAAAAAGAAATGAGATATCCAGGAAGATAGATTATGTGATCAGGTATTTTGATACTAGAGATAATCTGTGGTTGTTTTTGAATCTTTAAATTTTGTAATACAAAAATATAAGGAAACATAATATTGTGAATTGTTTTATAGTTCCGAATTTTTAATTAATTAAAAAAAAAAAAAAAAAATTGAACGTTTAAATTATTTCAAATAACTCACTTTGCAATAATTCACCCTTGAGGTAGTAATTATCAAACCAAAAGATTAGAAATTGTTTATAACAAATAAAACGAAAGTAGCTTTACTCGATAACTACCATTGTAACCAGAAGGCAGTGTATCAAGAAGATCAAATATACATGTAACGTATATATTCGGTGTTCAAAATTTGAAGTGAATTTCATTAACATTTTTGCTTTGTTTATATTAGTCAGATTTTAACAAAATATTTTTCAATAACTATAATATGAAAAGCTTTAGCTTAGAAAAAGAATGACAACTTCTAAAGTTAGTTTCTAATACATTTTCCAATTTTACCTATTCTAGTGTAAAAAAAAAAATCTTTCGCTTCAGAAGCACTACGAGTTACCTGTTCAAATTCAAATCTTTTCTAATCCTCAAATATCAACGAAGATCCATTATGGTGAAACAATAAAAATAATGTTCATTATCACTACTCTACATATTTTACTAATATGCTATCATATCAATTTCATTTATTGTAAAAACAAGCATAACGATGCAATCAAGTGCACGATTTTTGTATTATTTCTCCTCATTTAATTTAAAGCAGACAAATGTGGTAACTAAGTAGATTTGTCTTTTAACATTTTGATTAATCTTTGCTGAGCAACTTTTCGGTATTCAACTAGTATTTTTGGTTGTTATTTACTTTCAAAGAAAACATGAAGTATTCACACACTAAAGGTGTAACAGTTTAAATATTGTTTCATTTAACTGTCGGTATATAACGGAAACAGTTTAGGAAAGCTGACAGTGTTTATTTAACATTCAGTTCAATAGCTTTAAATTCATTACATTTATTTTTCACCCCTTGTATAATGAAATGTTAAAGTTTTTATTTAAGGACGTTGTTATATTCAGTTCAAAACGACTGAAAAAGTGACAGCTTGTAACTTTATTATTTTTATGGAATAAGTTAATTTGAGTTTTGATATAAACTGGATAAATGTATTTTATTACACAGAGGCAGAAGATTTCATTCAACACATAACAAACATAAAAATCATCGAAGTGTGAATTCCAGTAAAAAAGATCGAAAAGTTTGAAATAAGATAATCAAAACAAAGTACGTGTAATCGCACTTCATATTTACAACATTCCAAAATATTCATTCAGTTTTATAGGGAGGCACAAAACAGTTAAACCTTTCTCTTTGTTCTATGCCTACTTTGAAATGTAAACCTACACTACATTGTTTAAAATTATTAAAACTTAATAACATTTACTAAAACGTTTAAATAATAATTAAGAAGGAAATTACATAAATTACTCGAACTAATTTAAAGTTACTTGACCACAATTTCAAAGTTTCTAACTAGCTCAATGTCGCAATAGTCAATGAACAACCTAGTTCTGCTAGATGACCTTTCAGATGGGTAATTTGATAAATATTTATCTTTCAAAATATAAAAACAATAAATACAATAATGAATATTATTATGTTTTGTATAAGTGCACTGTTGATATAGTGGCTATATTTATACTTACTTTCTTCACCTAATCAACTGCAGTCATACTTGCATGAAAGATTGGATTTTACAGATGACATCTGTTCAAAAGTTTTGGGATATGAGAGTAAAAGAGGGCTTGATGATAAATACAAAACAAAAATCAAAGGATCGTGGAGTTTTACAGCTAAATAAATATAAACCTACATTTATTTTGATACAATTAAAAGAATGTGGGTTATAAAAACCAACCACCGAAGTTTCCCAATCCTCTTTTACAACGTCCCATTTTTGTTTTTGAAAGTTCAAAGTACTATTTGTGGTTGTGTTAATAATTTACACATGTATGACAAATTTACAATCCGTAATATTTCTGAAAGCTGCAGTACGATTTACATTTTTTTAAGAAGTGAAAGTTTAAAAATGTATACTTTTATATTTAGTAGTCTTTTGTTTATAGTATTGTGTTTAAAATATCTACAGCAACATTTGTATTTCTACCAATACATCTGCTAAGTAATTATCCAAAGGTTCTTTGGACTTAAGCTTCTCATAAAAACAAAGAATATTTAAGTAATTCAAGTTATATCGATATGAAAAATGTAAACTCTCAACAAGTTAACTGACTTGATTTAAATAACTCTTCTGTGAGCACTGTGGTGAAATTCACAATAATTTAGTAGAACATTCCCTTAACTACAAACTTACGAAAAACGCAAATAAGTTACTTAGGATTACTCAGTTACTTACTAACTTAGGATTTATTTAGTTTTAGTTTATGAGTATCTATCCTACGATGATGATAACTTTGTTATTGAAATGTATAAAAGGAAATTAAGTGAATAAACAAATAATTATCCATTTGGATTTGGTTATTTGAGTTTTTTACTATGTTTGTGGTTAAAGGAATGTTCGACTAAATTATTGTGATTTTATTGGAGGAATCAGTTTTTTCTTCATTAAATGTTATATAATAGAACCACTTCGAACTAAAAGAAGGAGTTCTATAAAATAATTTACCTTAACGCCTCATTAATATCTGATAGTTACTACTCAATTTTAAAAGGGACTATGTTTCAATCTAAAATTATACGACAGTTTATAAAAATACGTTCAATAGTTTCTAAGTTAGGCGTATAAATGGATTTAACATAAACACAGTAAAATAGTTATTGCTTTGGTCTATGAAGAATATTTTGAAATTTGAGACAAATATTTTTGATTGAAAACCCTAACTTTTGTGTTAAATGTTGAATATAATTATAAATTATTATTAATTCCTCTCGAATCTCTGTCTATGTATTTAAGTGTCAAATAAATATCACTTATTTCTGTCAACATAAAATTGTATTACTCAGTGTAATATTTAAGTCTATTTAACAAAAATATCATTGTTTTTCTATCGTTCAATATTCAATAACTATAATATTTTACTACTTTATATATTGACATATTTAAAAAATGAATGCAGTACATTTAAATATCAACATTTAAAAATACAGATAACAGCTGTTAACAATGACACAGATAAATCTATACAAGCTTACCTCCTTTGTGTTATTCACTATTGTATTCATCTACCTTTGTTGCTCAGAGATATGTACAGATGATCTGTTCTATTGGTGTTTTATTAATCTTTGGTACAATTTGCATTAACGTATAATTCATTTATAATAACTAACTACCTAGATTACGTTCATATTATAATTCTTTTTGTTATAGTAGTTGAAAATTCGTTTCATATAATTACTATAGTTAAATAACTTAACCATATCCCACCGCAGGGGCTGCCCTTCTGGCAGTTTGGGGAGTGACGACCCCACGTACCCGAGTTACCCCCTTCAGTAGAGTTCTTTCTCCAACCTACCCAGATATCCTTTGAATCCTATTTGGGTAATTTATGTTTTTATTCCACAAGGAGTTCTTTACGCCCCTTTGATGATTTTGTATCATTATTATCAGAAGAATCCAACCGAAACCTTTTAAACATTTATTCCTTCCAATCAACCCGTCTGTAATGATGCACTTCGAGGCAATTTAAATCCTGATTAGCTCACTGGACTACCAGTCGGTGTAGCATCCAAGCTTGATGAAACTAGGACCAGTTGGTTATCATTCTAATTTGAGGAAAATTTCAGACAGCTTACACTATCAGATAAGTGTCTTTATAGCACTTCCGGGAGCACCTCCGCGATCACTGGGTAGGGGTGAGACCCGGTACTCACTGGAACAAGACCTGCAATATTAAAATATATAAACAACAAACAAAACATATATTAATAATTCAATACTGGTTCTGATAATGGTGCTAAATGGAAGAAGAAAAATTATTCCTGTTTTAACTTTCCTTTGACCACTGATATGAGCATTCCCCGCTCCTCAGCAATCGTTAACTTAACAAATACCTCCTTTTATTGATATGTAATTTAATCATAGTCATTTATATTAAGTATGGAAATCAGTATCCTGTACTCTCTCACCTTTCATAATAAGCCTCATCTATAAATCATACATCCGTCCTCTGTTAACATATTCAGCACAATGGAGAGGCCTTATTACACAATTAAATACCCTAAAAATAGCGACGGTTGAAAACATCTTGCCTCTTCATATCTCTAAATATCCTGGGTTTGTATACAGTGGCAAAATCCTAAACACTCTAAACATGCCAACCTTAAACTAATTCACGATATCAACCAAAACCTTCAAAACTTTCTTAAAATCCAAATACCAGCAAATCTGCCTGATTAGCAGAGATGAAACCCCGCCTTTTATATAATGATTTAGGCCAACTACATTCATACAGCTCCTCTTAAATTGAAATCTTCTTTACCTATTCCCTAATAACCCATACAAATGAAGAACACTATCCATCCATAACATAACACCGAAACGAGGAGGAACACTAGTAAACAGAACACCAAACACCATAATCAGCGAAGAAGACATTTAGTCAAGATATATTACACTAACTTCCACAGGGCTTGCCATGAAGTTGGTTTTTCAGAACAGTCATCCAACGCAATGAGTGCAATGGATCTACGTGCCTGCGACAGTGATATTTTTTTTTAGTTTCCACTTATTTGGAAACAGATTTCTTTGACATTTGACGATTTCTTTCTTTCTTTTTTTTTTTAAAGTGGTTTAAAATAGGACCGTTTAACTATTTTTGACCAAATATGATTTTATTATCGGACCTTGGTTTAAGATCAAGATAAAAAAAGTGAAATTGTGGTGTTTATTTATTTTTATAACGGGGGGGGGGGGGGTGATTTATATCCTCGAAAAGCAGTGTATTCGTTTTTACATACACAAATGATAGCAAATCTCATCTGTTGGTTAGAAGAATACACAAGGCTCGGTTTCTCTGATCATCTGATTCCAGTTGCGTTATGTATCGGTGACTCGTTACGTAATTTCTAGAAACTCGTTCAAGAAACGAAAGAAACTGAACGTTTCCGAGCTCTCCATCTACCCAGTTTAGTCTCATGTCAGGTCATCACGTTCTACGAGGTTACGTTGGTGTTTTCTTCTTCATTTTGTGTGTGCATACTCTCTAGATGTCAAAGCTGTACTTATAGAGTTGTTAGAGAATATTTTTTGGCAACTATTCAATTCACTTATTAGCAAAAACATAAAAGAAACCTAGTGAGTCATAGTGAGAAGAAGACACCATACAGAATGTGTAACAGTTAAAGAAGTAATTGAAATAGGACATGTTTAAGAAACATCACAAATACACCTGTTTTCATGTTGATCTTGAACCAAGTTTTAATGATAAAATCATATTTGATTAACAATTGTTAAGCAGTCCAACATGAAACGTAATTGAAATCTGCTGATCAGAGAAACCAAGCAGTGTGTATTCTCCTAACCGACAGATGAAAATTTGTGTTTGACCAGTTCCATATTTATGTTTTTACTTATTATATAAATATGTATTATGGCTGATTAATTATCCACCGTTATACTATGGGTTACGTTAAAGGTTAGTTGCTTTCCTAAATGTAAATTCACGCGATTAATGTCAAGTAATATTTGGGTCGGGTGCGGTTTGTTGATTTGGTGTATAACAATGCTGTAATTTATTGAGGGTATATTAATACATAATAGAATTAATTAATAGTTATTAGTAATAAAGTAATAAACAGTGGCTTTGGATCCAGTGTGAGTTTGGTGAACCAGAATTGCTCAGATATGATTAGCAACTAATCCGAATCCACTTAGACATCACGATGCTTTCACGTTTCAAGCCTAGGGCGATGTTGGAAATTAAAACTAAAACTATTACTTAAAGAAAGGAACCCAGTCCTAAAGCCTGAGGATTTCAAAATAAAACTAGTTACAAATGTGATCAGATCAAAACCACAATACAGAGAATAGCAATATACAATAATCTTGAGATGCTACTTTCATTTATTCAAGATATTTTCAAGTAATTCAAACAATAATTATAGTCTACAATGTTGCCTTAATAAATAAAGGTTATTAATGTCTTAAAAAACAGAAACGGAACTAGAATTGTTTAATGTATTTAATACCGTCTTATATTCTCTTGTACAAAGAACTAGGAACTGTTCCACGTGGGCCATCGTAATAACACTTCAAGTTTACTGCTTCCGTAAGCATCGTTTTAGTCTTTTATCAGAAAATAAATCTGGTAATGTTCTTATCCCCGGAAGCCAAATAGAATACGTTTGGTTATTCCTATGTTTATTCCTACTTTGGGCGTAGTTTAAGAAATGTGTTTCTAGAATAGATTTGACAAATGGAAATAAGTTTGAAAAAAAAAATCTTCAAATTCAAAATTTATTTTTATCTAAAAAAGAAATCGTCATATGTTGAAACAGAAAAAGCGACGACATCATTATGGAGTTTACATTTAACCAATATCCGTTTATTAATGTTGGCATTTCCATGTCGTTAAATTCACCAGAAGGTGACACTTTTAACAATTTTTAACTATATTGGACAAAAATATAACTTAGTAATTTACATATATTATAAGAGTAGTAATGACTAAAATCAAATTTATTCTATTGTTCAGTATTATAAAATACCCTATTTTAACCAAACGTCTGTTTTACTTAAAAACAAAACAAAAGATTTTGTTAAAACATTCAATTTCAAATCATTTGTAATGTTTTGGTCAACAATATTTAATATAATTGATTAAGTCGATACTTCAATACTATCATTAGTATTTTTTAAATTCATGACATATACAAAACTAATTTGAACTATATTTCAATTTTGTTACACGAAACTATAATCAAAGTACTGTCCTTAATTATAAGAATATACTATTAATATAGTCACATTTACAGCAAGATAAATTCTTCCTCCACATCCCCATTTGTATGTTAAAACATATGTTTTACTTCAAGAAAAGCATCATCCTCGAACAATTTATTCAAATTGTATTATTTCAATTTAACAATGCTGTTATAGAGTTATATTTGTCGTATTTGGTAATCAAAACAATACCAGAAAAGTATGATTTTTGTTTTCTATCTACAACTTTGTTATTTCTAATTCTACAGAACAAATAAAATCAACAGTAATGGTATTATACATTTTACTCTAGCTCTAATTTAAATTTGAATGAAAAACAAGATAAATTGTCTCAAGAAAAAGTTTGAATTTAGGTTAAAAAAAAAAAAAATTAAGCAGCTGTAACTCGTAAATGTTAAAAGATATCGAAAAATACCAAAGAATTAAAAAGTCCTAAAATAATGTGTTTCATTTGGAAATAGGAGTTTCTATAAGAAAATGCAGAGCTGAGCTCCGTATTGGATAAATGGAGGGTAAAAATTGATATACCTCCAGTTTTTACTCGAAAATCCAATTTACTTATTGAATAAAACAGGGGTTACAATTGTTTCAATCACTCTCTTCCTGAATGTGTATGTTATATAAATGTGTGTGTTATATGAATGTATGTGTGTATGTAGGAGTGGTTTTGTACGTTTGTCGCCTTGCCACAGGAGGCTGATGTTTTAAATGTAGCTACTTAAAAAGAGTAGACTAAATATTATGTTGTTTTACGTATTTATTTGTACTGCACAAATAATACCATTACACGTAAGGTATTAATAATACCACCATTACAGGTAAGGCGTTTCATTATAATGTTGATGTAGATAAAGATGGAACGAGTAAATAAAAAATTTACTGAATTGTAGTTTTGATAAGTAATACCAATAAAGTTTTATTGAATGAACACATGCTGCAGTCATATCTAAACAGTCAGGATTATTTCAGCAAATATTAAATAATAAACAATATATATTAGAAACGGTATTAGCATACAGAGTAGAGTTTAGCGCACGATATAAATGACAATTTGAAAATAATTATTATCGGACTTTGGGCCAATGGACGAAAGAACTCCAACTTGGGTGTAATTAAAAGCCAAACAACCCTTAACAGTCCCCCCCCTAGGATAGGTCGTTGTAATTAAAGAGCGATATGAACCAATGGGGTTTACGTGTATTCAGATTACAGTGTTTGTTAGTTCAATTAAATTTAGTTCACTTTAAAGTTTGAGATAATTTAAAAAAATAAAACAGGAAGGTTGATTTTTTGATAAAGATAATTAAATAAAAGAAGAAGAAAATAAGTTGAAATTTTGTAATTGGTAAATTATAATTTCGTAGTCAATAGTTTGACTTTAGATTTATTTATTTAGCGTTTTATTTTTTCACATAAAAGTAGTTTTGAGAATGGTATATGATGGGTTAAAAAAATTATCCTTATTTTTTCGCTGGATTATTTATTTTGAGGTTTTTGAAATGATGTCTGTCTGTCGTCTGTGCAGTGTCGACTACACAAACGTGTGAACAGATTTCAGTCAAAATGATAAGTGGACATATTTTGATTATATTTCAGAACTTTAATTTTTTTTTTTAATATTTCAAAATTACCTATTAAAAAATGAATGTATTAAAAAAATACAAAACTGTAGTTTTATCAAAAATGGGTCTAACGATTTTGATCGAAATAATTTTAAGTGTATCTTATAAGACACAAACAAAACGTATTGGGAAATATCTCTTTACAAGTGCTGGTTCAATACTCATTGTTAAATAAATAAAAAAACAAATTAAAAAAATCTGTCATTCGACTGTATAATATAAGTGATTATAAGAGAATCGGCTCTACAGATATCGTTCAAATTATAGTGCACGAAACCTCTGTAAAAAAATTTAGTAAAAGTATGGCTGAGGAATAATTACTAATTATTAATAAACACAAAATTATGTTATTTCACAAGACAGACAGCAACCAGTTTAAGTGTTTATCGTTTTATGTTCTTTTGACATTAAAACAAACAGCAATTGATAAAATAATTATAATTTCCTCGTGAATCTCCATTTAAGTATTTGTAAGTTTGTTTAATGAGCATTGACTTCATGAAAAGTGAATTGTATTATAATAGTTAATAGAATTCTAAACTTAATCGTGATCATTCAATTTTTGATTTTTCAACACCAAAATAATTGATTTCCTTATGCTCACTTTTCAATATCTTTATATTACTCTATGTATTGTCATGTTTACTAAACTGAAGGCAATACATTTGAATACCAACATTGAAAACACAGATGACAGCTGGTGGCTATGTCAGAGATAAATCGATATAATCCTTTTGTCTCAGAGATTGTGCCCATCTACCTTTGTTACATAGAGATTTATAGATTAATCTGTCTTTTCCATGCTTTAGTAATCTGTGTTACAATTTGCATAAACCCATAGACTATTTATAATAACTAGAATATGTTACATTCAAATTTAAGTTACTTTTGTTAAAGAAGTTATATAATCGCTTTGAGTAATTACTACAGTTAAATTATGTACAACTTATCTGGAGGGGCAGCTATTGGGTAGAAGAGTAGCCCCACATAACCGAGTTAGGGTTCTATTCTTCTATCTACCCAGACCTCGAGAAATCTTGAGGTGCTCTACTTGAACATACAACTTTTATCATGATGTAGTCTTGGGTTAGATCTCCTTCTCACATTTTCGTATCATGGCTCTCGTAACAAGCTCATGTTTTTTCCTACCTTGATGCTATTAGAGTATTCGAAAGCTGAGTCTTCATTTTATGTTTTCTTCCTTTTTTGTTAATAAAATTGCGATGACGACCGAGAGGTTTTTTCGCTTTTTAAAACCAAGAATACAGAAACAAAATATTATATATTATGTTTCACTCTGAACAGAGTCTCTCCTTTTCTTCTCACGCTTTTTATACTTATTTAGTTTAATCAGTCAAAATCTATGTTACTTTTATTTTTATCCATCGCGGCCAATGACCGATATCTTTAGAATCAAAATAGATAATAAATAAGGTGCAACATTGGTTGTACTAGATAAGGTATTGAAATATAATATGTCACATAACCCTCTTACTTTCGAATTTTAAAATTAGTTTCGAAATTGCTGTATCAGGATGGTTGCAAAAAAAGTGTAAAATGTAAAATCTACATTAGTTTAATAAACGCATGACAAATTTGGAATTTTAATTTGAAACAGTTCTCTAAACTTTGGATGCGTTGTTGGACTCTGCATCATGTATCTTATAGAAGTGGGAGATAGCATTTGGTTTTTACATATTCGACTCCTTCAACCTTAAAAAAATAATAGCAAAGTATTTGTAGATAAATTATTATATATTTTAGATTTTTCTTTATTATACTTAAAGGTCACACTTTAGGATATACCGTATACACTTGAGCCAGAAAGTTGTAACCGAAATTTCAGTTTTAAGTTTCCTTGTATACAGTCACATTTTATAAAACAACGTTCTCAAGGATACCTATCAAGGATTAAAACATTTTAATTAGTACGTGATGTTTAAATAAAAGTTTCACAAAGGCTCGCTAGAATTATCTGCCAGATTCTAATCACTGGTAAAATACATATTTGACGAGTTAAGAGTAAAGAAAAGTTTAAATGACGTGCTGATAAAATCTTTTATGTTTTTGTTGCCTGACTGGAGAGCGATTATCCTCTAGTTATATTGAAAAAGTTCTCTGTTTCCGACACTTTGGCGGCTAGATAATGAAAGTATACTTAACTAAACTAATCATTTACATTGTTACGTTGGTATTATGTCGACAAAATTTCTAAACGGAGTCAATATTTGATTACAGACATATTTGATCAATAACGTACATTTTTGCTTATTCTAAAATATTGTCGTAAATAGTGATTTTATAATCTTGATTTTTAGTACATTATTAGGCTGAACATTTACTTTGTAGTCTTCGTAATTCATATTTTGTGGTTTACAAAATGTCCATTCAAGTATATCCGCATATTTTTGAAATTGTTTTGACATTTCATGTAAGAATAATTATTGCTTCATATTCGAATGTTTTAAGGCATCGGGAACTTGTGTATGAGAGTTACGTAGGAGTGTGACGTCTGAATTTTCTATAATTTAATTTGTTATGATTAGATGAGCTACTCGTATTTAAGCTAAATTTATAATATTTAGAGTATAGAATAAAATTTGTACCCAAATTATCACACATAGTATTTTTTATATATTCAAAGACGTTTCAGTAACAAAGTTGCCATATTTAGTATTGTATTATAAATGGACAATCAATATTTGTGAAACAAGGAAATTTGTTTTGAACAATACTAATTGTATTTATCAATAAAAATACAATATTTTAATTATTAGAACAATAATATTTTCCAGCCATGTACACATTTCTTTTCCTTTGGAAATATAAAATAAAATGAATTATCATAATATAAATGATGATTCTTTTATTTATAGTACAAGTCAATTCTTTATATTACAAAAAAAAATTATAATGCATTTTTTATATCTAACACAATTAACGTAGGTACCTAAACTAAATGGATAAATAATTTTTGAATGCGGGGATTATGACGAATAGAATTTGGATGTCTTTTTGAAATTCTAAACAAACAATCAATGGGTTCAGGTTTATTAGAAATTACTATTGTTTTTCGTTTGGAAATTTTAAGTTATCCTAGTTCAAGTTATATGTGACTTTTGAATTTAAAAAAGTTTGAATTTCTTATGCTGGTAATTGTGGGTTTATTGTAGATTGATTAATTTTTGTAACTCACGAAATGATGTAAGTTATCTCATTTGTAGATATGACATATTTATTAATTCTTATCCACTTGAAATTAAAATCTTTTCCCTTCTATTTTCAATTATAATGGATCCACATTTTTAAAACTGCCCTCCAAAAATTTTTAATTGATTATTTTTTATTCATACATTTTTTGATTTAACACGCAATCTTCTTACTTCTTCTAAAAAAAATACAACTGTTTGCTTATTGCTAATATTATTATTCACTTTGATATACATTTAACGAAAGTACTTAAACTCAAACATCTTGGGAATGTAGTTCCACCATTGTTGTTTAAATCCAATAGACCTTTTTTTTTGTAGACTATTATTTTAATTTTATATCATATTTTCATAATTATTGAATTTATATTGTGTAGTAATTGTTCGTGATTTTCGTCATGAATCCCGTTACAATGTATTTGATTAACAATATTGTACTTTAGGCTATCACGATTGTATACCATCGTAATTTTTCCGATTAAAAATTTTGTTTTCGGGCAAACGAATCATTAAAAATTCTCGTTAACTGAAAATTTTCAGGTAAAATCCATACTGGCCGCCGATCACAATATGTTGTCTGAAATAAATTGTTTCTTGTTGGTAAACGATCCACAGTAACTTGTTTTTCCAATTATTTTCTGTCTGTCAAATAATCATCAATTCGTGTTACTTTTTTTATATTTTTGAGGATCAAGAAGTATTGCTAAAATCACAATAATTGCAATACGTAATTTTCGCAACGAAGGTGCCAAAGTTTCTTTATGGAAAATTACAACAGATAGAAGTTCTGTAATACAATGTTTGTTAAAAGTGTTTACAGACAGACTTATGGAGGCAATCACATAGTTTACTGTATTTGAAGCAGAACATCAAGCTGTCAAGTCAATACTGGTCTTCAGGCAGAGCTTGAGGTCATGCCAAATCGTCCTACCTCACCTTTATACAATTTCACCGCTAAATTTCCCTTGAGGCACAAGATATTCCGTCAACATAGATTTTCGCTCGAAAAAATAGGAATAAAATCACAACATTTCAGATTTCAAAATAGTGAATTATTCATCAAGTATTATAAATTGAAGATGTATAATATTTATACAAATACATAAAATAAAATTCTAAACTTTTAAAAAGAGCGTGTTATCAGAATAAAATAAGTTGAATATATCACTAGTCTGTGAGACAACAACTAAAAGTACAGAAATGTTAGTGTGTAGTTTGTGTTATAATTATTTGGTTTAAGAGTAATAAATAATGACGGCAGATTAGTTCTAATGCAGGGGTAGGTTGTTGTTACATTTAAGCGTGAAAACTTAGTATTTAATGACATACTAATTGTGGAATCAGATATTATGAGACAATTATCAACAGTTTTTAAACTACTAGGGCTATTCTGTATGACTTGTCGTATTTAAATTATTATTGTTAAACGTGCAGAATTTCATCGAGGGAGGGTGTTAATGTGGTGTACGTTAAGGGTGGAGTAGAAATTAATCTATTCTGATCCATGGATTGTTACACATCGTCAAGCAGCCAAGTACTGGGAACTTCAGCTTTTAAAATAACGTTTCTTTATTCATGTGTAAGCGGTGCCTTAGTTTGAATCTATGGGTATATTTTTATCCATCTTCAATTGTTCTTAATAACATTTTTACAGAAAGAGGCAACTATTGCAGTTGTTGATAGAAGAAATGAAATTTGTGTTTGTTAAGAAATACATTTAACATTTGGGTTATTCTTTTAAACGACTTTGACGAAACATAAAATATGGTAGGAAGGTAAAACCCTTTATTGTTTGGGTTAACACCCATCATATGAAATCGAAAAACGATAGAGCGTTTTAAATAATATCATTAGAAACTAACACGTTTGGAGAGTACCGTCTGAATAACTAATGAGAACAGCAAGTGCTGTAACCAACAGCCATTTTCTATTGCAGTAGTAGCATTGTGAATATTAAGTATGATTAATATGAATAGTGACTTTCAAGACATATTAGTTACAATCTGTATGAGAAAATATATTAAGTATTAATCATGAGCATTGTTTAAATGATTGCATTGCTCTAATGGAAATAATTCTATAAAATCTTTGTAGAAATCGACTTTAATTACACTGTGGCCTTTAATTACAGAGGATCGTTGGCTACCCTACATGTTATAAAAGGGGACATTGCTTTTAATTACAATTACGTAATCCTAACTTAATTATTTACAAATTAAAACTGCATGGACAGAATTGTTATTTCCTTTCCTTAAATTTTGTAATTAATTTATAACTTGTAATTAGATGAACGTGTTTCTGATTGTTTATAGTTACTTTGAAGATTACTTTATAGGAGGTAAAGTTTATAATAATAAAAAAAGTCATATTTACAAAATAAAAATTCTTCTTTATACATTAATCAATAATTGTTAATATAATTGTAAATATTTAGTGTTTTTATATGACAATGTCACATCGTCCCAGTGTTTACACACGGCATTTTTGGTTTATCGTAAGTTACTGACATGAGTGTAACATATATTATGTTATTAGTATTTGTTCTTTATTGTTTGATATCAGACTATAATTTCTGAGATGATTTTCACTACTGGAGGGTAATTTTTAGTTTTGTTCCACAGATAACTTAACTGGTTTTCCCAATTTTAAATTAGTGTGATTTTTTACGTGCCAAAATTTAAACATTTTCTCTCTTTGTGTAAGGTTGTCTCTCAAATTTCTAAATCTTAATAATGTACTATTTGACAGACTTACATTAAATAAATTTTTATTGTTGGATGCCGTTAAAAGATGTGCGGTAGATTTTTTTTGTGTGTGTAGAGTATTTTGGTGTTTCTAACTTTTCGTCCTACGTTTATTTAGTTATTCTTTTATAATATTTACATCTTCTGTTGTCAATATCATTCGTTATCACTTTTATACTGATGAATATAAAGACTCTTGTTGTAAAAGTAATTCTGTAATTTCCTTTTAACCTTAACATTTACCGGTAGCCTAACACTTGTAAGTATTCCCAGATATCACGGTTGTAATGAATATTTTTTTATTTGTGATTTTATTTGGTTTAATTCTTTGAAAATCGTAAATAGTTGTTGTACTAGATAAATAAAGTAGTTCTGAATTTGTAGCTTCGATTTGATTTTATTTGTCAAATTTATTTCATTAAGTGGATTAAATCTGTAGTTATTAAGTAGCTAATAGTTGTTACTGTTTTTATACATTTTATAAGTTTAGTTTCTTTTCGTCTACTCCATTTCCACTTTATGGATGGTAACTTAACTTGTTGCTATATTTCTTTTAAAGAACGTGTTTTACTTTTAGTTATCGCACTTGTTTATCAGGTTTTGCCCTACAACTAGAAACAGGATAAACTTTATTAAACTACTTAGGTCTTCTTTTCCAATACAGTGGTGTGTTGCGCTAATATTTTATTTTTAGTTGATGCACTTTCCTTCTTACCACTAATTGTCATTTAATGTAGGGTTGTATCTCTAAATTTCCCAATTGTTGAATTATCAGACACTGGAATCCCTCAGTTCATTTCTATAACATGAAAATTATGTCTATAAGGTCAATAATACATCCTAACCTCCATGTTTAAATGTTTTTTCAACCGTTGATATATATCTACATTTATCAATTTTCACTCCCCATCATCGTTGAGTGGTTATCATCTGAAACCTTAGAAAGAGGTTCGTAACGTGTACCTGATGAGCCGGTTTTCTTTAAGGTGATGGTTAACCTGGTGAGTACCACGCGCACCAACCTTTGATCAAGAGATTACTGTCTTAAACCTCACAACCACTGAGACACTTTGGTATAAAAGACACTTTGTAGGGTCACTAAAACCCCTAACGTTTACATCTCACAGAAAATATATTGAACTTTTTAATCCAGGACTGGAACAATCTGTGATTCTGAGAGTTAATCCCCTTCTTTCCCATTAATGATGTAATCTTGGGCATGTGACCAGCGGAACAGTTACTTACTCACTAACAATCCTTTCAGTTAAAAAATAACGTTCAGTTATTTATTCACCCCCTTCATTTCCTTAAATTTTTGGTCGTTTACATTTTTTCGCAATTCTTATTTTTTTAGTTCTAATTATTACCACTATTTCTGTATTATATTTTCTAATGTTTTAAATATTTTATTTAATTATTCTCTAATATTAATTAGTTTTATTTTCTACTTTTGTTGAGGTTTACGAACGAATTACTACTAGTTTAACTTTTATTCACAAATAATAAATTAACATATCAGAATCATTGATTACCGTCGAACAATTAATTAAGAGGTTAGTTAACAATATGCTAACTTGGTTCAGACACATCATTCTGTTATAAGACTCATTGTTACTCCACAGTTTTGTAAAAGTGAATAGAGGAAACTTGTTTGCTGACGCTTGAATAATTAATTGTTGGGAAAGCTTCATAATCTGAACTCTGCCACTGTCAGTATTATTGGAACTAACTGCTGACTTGATATTGTTAACTCCAACATAACATGTCAAACTTTATTTAATGTTTATAAATTAAATAAGACAAATAATTTAGGTATCAATATATGGAAGACACAATCATTTTACAAATCGTTTATCAAACTCTTTTTCATATTATTGTGTTATTTGTTATTACTCTTTATCCGCTCACACTTTTATATTCCACGGTATTCTCTGCAAATATATTGTTTTTAGCAATAAATTCTAACTTTTATACTTTAGAATGAAATGATTAAGCAATATTTACTTCAAAGTTTTTAATTCGTGTTATTGTTTTACTCTCAATAATTAAATAATGATTTACAAATCTCTGAACGAATTCCCTATTTTAATAATTTAGGGAAATATTAGCCCTTATTTCGTACATTACATTGCATCCTCATATTTTATTAAAATTAGTCACCTTTACCTCTAAATAAAACGTCATGGTACATTAAAGGATTTCAGCTAAGCAGCTTTTAATTTTTAAAACATCGCTGAAATACGCCACGAAGAGTAATATTAGGTAATAATCGGATTTAAAACTAAAAAAGGAATTAAAACTGGAACACGCAAAAAATTTCTTAAGTCAATTTTTAAAGCAGTCATTTCAACCCATAATTTAAAAAATATTAGTTTAATTTGAGCAAACAATCCTATAATTAATCTTTTAATATAAATCTAACAATTAAATAAAAATACAAAGAAAGACCTAATTTTCTGTTACAATACGTTTTCCATTTAAAATAAGAAATATCATTTAACAGTTGGGTTTTAATACTGGCTGAGCAAAGCCTCTGAGTTGTATTAACAAATATAGTTAGTCTTACAAGCTGAAATGGAAACCAAAATTATTTAATGTACTAACTTCCGTTTTATACTCTGTGTCCAAAGAGCTAAAAACTGTTCTTACAAAACGTAGGCAAAGGTAATAAACATTTCAAGTTTATTCTTCTTACGGCTTTTCTAACAATCGCTTTAAATCTTTTTATCAGAAATAAATCTGATATGGTTTTTATTTACGGAATCAAATAGACTTTTTCCTTTGTTGTTCAAGGTGAAAAACTTCTAGGTCAGCATCGCTTTATAAAACAAAAACATCATTATCTGAGAAGGACGTTAAAGAAAGGTAACCAAACATTGTTATATCGACTAAATGAGTTTCATACCACTACCAGTTTCTACCTCAGTAAAAAATTATAAGTGTCGAATTAAAACTAAAATACAAACAACACTAACAAGTAAACAAAATGGTTTTGGATGCAGGGTGAGTTAGGAGCAGAAACGTAATTGAGATCATCAAAGATTGACGACGTAGGTAAGAGTTATGTGAAAATAACAATTAAATAAAGTAAAATGTTAAAATTAATAAATTATTGGTTCGCCCGTAAGCATCAAATTATAAATAAATAATTAGAGTTAAAATATAAATTATAAATAAATAGCTGTGGAAGAGGCCATAAAGGTTTTATGTGAACTCCACCAATCTCGACATTTTGTGCTGGAAATGATCTGGATCGTCTTTTCCTGAAATGTGAATTTACAAAAACATGCATATTTGAAGTAAACATTGACATATCTGCAACTATATATTTTTTTGTACGTCACCTGAAATCATTTGTTGTAATGAGAAATCTATAAAAAAGGTTTTGATGAAACCAATTCTACACCGTACACAATCCTCTTAGAAAGCGTCATTAGTCCTAAACCCACATTTCGCGTTGTTCCGATGTAAGATGCATTTTCTAAATTCCAACTTGTCTGTAGATCATGGTGCTGCATATTAAAAGTGTGTGGAGTTTATTAAATAAGCCAATACACATGTCAGTTTTCAACAACATTTCTGTGATTACTCAAAAAAATATGGTTGTTGAATCTAGCAATCTTCAATTATTTTATATAGAAATACATTCTCAGAATTTATGATTATTTCAATCAATGTATTTGTCATGTTTAGACTGAGTAATCAATGTTGTTGAAAAATCAGCTTTAATATCTTTTTACTAATATGTCTGTATAATGATGAAATTGGTTTGCTCTAGGTTCTGATCTATGACGGTCATATTATGATTTTCCATCTTTGGGAATGATCTAACAGTAATTTAGTAACTTTTTATATTCTGGTGTATTATCTGCATTAGAAACCAACAGAGCATGCAGTAGGGAAGGAGTTTGTAGATGGTATCGTCATCTCGAAGGAACCAATCATCGGGATGCAGGATTGCCAATTCACTTTCTACATGTGTTTGACTTTTATTGTTCCCGCCATCGTGGCTACATGTTAACAAGCAAGATATGACAACGCCATGTTTTTTTTCTTTTAGCCGTCTGTGAAGTACAATTGTAAAAAAATCGAATGACTATACAAATATTTTTGTCTTATTTTCATAAAAGTTTACCTGGAATTTATATGTCATCGAAACGATTCTAGATCTAAATAATTTACATAATTATTTCCTTCTGTACATCATTTCTATTAATATTCATTGAGTTTATTTAAAAACTAAGAAAACATTATTTACGTTGTAAATAAACTTGTTTATATTTCCGGTATACGATAACAGTTTATCTCTATCTGAAGTGTCTGATTATTTTTTATCATCGTTATCAATTTATCTACTTACTATGCGCAATAACAAATATTTGCGTTTTTATATTATAATGTTTAACTTACTTGAAAGTAGGCCTACAATGTACCATGTAGCAAGACACGTTTTGTATTATTTGTTTTCAATGATTTGTGTAAGCGTTTTTAACGTCTTAGCACGCAGAGTATATGGACGATTAAAAAAAGTTTAATTTTGAATTGAACCCATAGAGATTGTATGTTTCGAATAGTATTTACAACTATTAATCAACCAGAAAACCAGCAGAAAACATTACTTATATTTTTAGAAACAAATTCGCTAAATTAAAACTATACAAAGTTTCACAGCTTGTAAGATAATTCCATTTCCGCACACATATCTTGAACGTGATTACTGATAACGTCTCAGTTTAGGTCGTCATAAAATGACATAAGCAATAATAATTATGATTGTTTTCATGGTCACAAATTGTGTAACGTGTGTTGTGTCACAGATAAAATGTACTAAGCTCAAATATATCTTGGGTAATTTTAGACACGGTAGTCATTAAATGATGTTACCTGGAGCGGAGCAAATTTCTTAGTTAATGATTCCAATGAACTAAATCATATGATGTTTTAGAACTGTTTTAGATGTGTAAGAACTGAAATTTACATTTGCTGAATTAAATAATAAAACGTAGATCAGTATTCTTAGACATCGAAGTAATCTATCGCACTCTTTATCTTTTCCTTACGAGTTTAATTGTGAAAGTTTTTACGTATAAAAAGAAAAAAATGAAATAGTCATTGACACAACAGAAATAATATAAATATGATAATATGAAATAATATGATAATCGTTTTTGGATTTAGTTGGTTAACCTAACCTAAAATTTGTTTTATAATTATACTAATGAATCAGCTGTTATTAACGTTGTAAAATTAATTCTTATAATAAAAATGTTAACCTTTCAAATAGTCAGCTGATTTCACAGTTCCTTTAGGCATACTAAATTTTAAATTTTTGGTGATCAAGGTGGATGAAAATTTCAATTTCGGATGAAATTTCAATTTCGGATGAAATTTAAAAAAATCATCTTTGTCTCGACAAAGACATCTTTGTCGATTCATAATTAAATGCAAGAAATCGTGATGTTCGGTCTAATTGTTTAACATATAAAATGTTGAAAATTCAATTAATTTCTTATGAATATAATATTATTTTGGGTAGATTTTCATTAAGTACACGGTTCGCGGATGAACTCAACAACGGTTTGAAATTATTGAAGTTTGAGTGTTCAGCCAAGAAATGAAAGAATTTAAAGTTTAGTGTAATTAAAAGCTAAAACTAGAAAACACATTTCCAGATAGAATAATTAGAGAGTGCAATTTAGGAGACTCTACTAGAAAGCTTTGGGTCATTAATTACTGTAAATGTGAAATTGAGTTTATTATTTTTTAAATGTTTTTGTTATTTGTTTTTTTAAATAAAAAAAATAAAATACATATTTTTAACAATTTAGAGTATGATGTTTTGTTATGAAACACAAGCCTAAGTGTATATTTCTATAAATCACATTTAAATTATATTGATCTATTAAAGTGAAAACTTATTTGAAGACAGTGTTCAAGAAGTGTTATGTTATTAACTGTTTCATAGTAGATTTAATTTGTGTAATATTATTTTATATTCCCATGAACACAATTGCCATCTTATCTGAAAACTTAGTGTTGTTGTATGAATTGAATCTGCAAGATATGGTTTGTCTATTAATTTACCACTAAATGAGATAACACCACCAGAAATCTCAAATATAATTGTTTTAGTGGCAACAGTATTGAAATAAATGTTGCAAAACTATTGCACAAATTTTCTTAAGCACCCTTTTCCAAAACTAAATAAAAAGGAACAAAAACTAATCCTCTCCCAAACTGTCAGTTCAGTAGTTGTCAGTGGAATTGAAAATGAACCAAAGACGTCGTTTTTGAACAAATATATTTTTAAATAAGGGTTTAAACTTGCTTCACTTCTGTCATAACCAATCGACCTCAAGGAATATCGTCATAGATTAGAATCGAGTTTTTAATAACGGTTGTCAAGTTTCATTTATATTTTTCGCCCATTATCTTCAACATTAATATGTATTGTCTTGTTATTTAACACAAAGTTTGAGTCATTAATCTTCACTAAAATCGTTAGAGTCGAATTTGAGAAATTACTTGTATATATATATATATATATATATATATATATATATATATATTTAATGTATACCGGCGTTGTTACACCGGCATTGTTGGAGAGAGCTTAATTACACTGGCATTGTTGGAGAGATGGAGATCAATCAATACGTTTTATTTGGGTCTTTATTGGCTATACTTGAGCAAACTGATAAACATTTTTTGTTTTAAATATCCTAAGATTGGTCACAAAATATGCACATACAAAATTTTAATAAAATCGGTTCACGTGTTTGTGCACATACGACAGAAAATAGACGACAACGCTAGACTCACAACAACACTTTTTGGACTCAAGGGATCTCAAAAAATATATGACTCATCACATAACTAATATAACTCTGTTTTTAGAAGATGATTTTTAAGTAAATCTCGACTTTTCTTTGTGAAATTTTAGTTCGTAGCATTTTATTAAAAAAGCACCTGGCAGTTCTAATGGTTAGCACTCTGGCTTCACAAGTGAGAGGTATCGAGTTCAATCCAGGTGGAAATTAAACGTTACTAGTTGACCCAGTTTCTTGAGAGCAATTGGGAGACTACAGTTAGTAGCTAATTCTGGTTGAGAAGGCTAGAGCAACAGCGACGGGAATTTTGAATTTATGACCAAACATTACACGACTGAAAAGCCGTCTAACAAGCTCTTTACGGGTTTTTGCGATATGAAGTTTTTTTCCCCTTTAGTTTTATTGAATGAAAGCGAGTCTATACAAAATATATACAAAGTAATATTTAGGGAGGTACTGAAATTTCTAAATAAAACAGTTAATTGTGTTAAAATTTACTTTACATTATTGTGTAATAATAGTAGATATTTTAGCTTTAAAGTTCTTTGATAATGACGGATTCTTTGCATTATTATTGTGGTTAAATCGTACATTTAACATAATTTGTTTATTTGAAATCTAATACAACGTAAACCAGCTACGTTATCAAGTGACAAACCAAGAATACGAAAAAATTACAAACATCAACAAAACCTAGTAGCCGGGGGCATGTTGGAAACTAAAACTGAAATTGTTATCTTAAAAAAGGAACTCGGTCGTAAAGTTTAGTTTTTATGTGCTATATTGTCCTAATAATGAATATTTTATTTTCTACTATTTTACTTTACTTAATGCAGGTAATCATATATATCATATATATCATAATCATATAATTATATATATATATATATATATATATATATATATATATTGTGTTATAATTTCATGTCATTGTTAATAAAACCGAATATATTTATTTATCCGGTTAACCCTTTGATATAGACAACTTTGTGTCCATAAGTTATGTAAATCTATTTTGATTTAATCGGCAAGAGTCGATTTAATCTATTTTGACTAAACTATAATTTGTTGTTTATTAAACGATTATCTTTGGTGAAAATAGTTGCAGAAGGGGGGGAGGATGACACCTAATTATTTGATAGCTTAAGAAAGCTTCAACCAAGTAGTGATATCTTAGAGGTAACTTGAATTATTGAAACCTACCATTACAGAGATATTCATATTTCTTTAGGGTTGTAAAGCCCTAGTTCTCCAGACTGGATGGGATTTCATGCTAATCAAAGTGTCGCCGTCTCTATAGTGAATCTATCTCCCAAGCTTAGCAATAAAACTTAAACATCTGTATATTCTGTATTACGTGTAAAACTTGTTACGCTCAGATTTATCTTTGCATTAGAATATGAGTTTGAGTTTTTTTTTACCTGAATTTGCTCTGCCAACAAATCGTACACTCACTTCCACGATGACTAATAAGTTTCGTTACACTGGAAAATTTATAATACACAGTAATATCATCTGTGATAATTACTGATGGTAAATTAATGGTAAATGGAGGGTGTCCTCAACTGGAACGTACACGAGGGGTAAGAGAAAAAAACTGACAGAAAATTCTGTTGTCAAATGGTTTTACGCAAAAAAAAAAAATTCAAAACTTTTAATTAATAAATAACTCGAAGTTTCTTAAAGCCTTGCTAAGTTGAGCCGACAGATTCTAATCACTCTTTAATTACAAACTTGAGGAAGTAAGAGTAAAGAAAAGTTTAAATGACGCCGTGACTTTAATCTTTTACGACGTTATTGCCTGTCTGTAGACCGATTATTCTCTCGATATATTGGAAAAGTTCTCCCAGTTACTGGCACTTCATGCAGCTAAGAGAGGTGGAAATATATTTTATGCTTGACTAAAACAATCAATAATTGTTACGTTGATAAAACTACCAAGTAGTCAGTTTATTATTATACGAATTATTTTTTTCAATAATTTTCATCTTTGATTATTCATTGTAACTAAAACAGTTTTCTAAATAAACATTTTAGCCTCTTGTGTAAAGTAGATTTTAATGTATTACTAAAAATAGACTTTAGAAATATTATAAAAAAAAACACTATTATACAATCTCGTATGGAACTTTAATATATAAATTTAAAAGTCATCTTCCACTCGTTGAAGTCAGGTTGGTCGATGTTATTTGATGTAATATAAATTTAACGAGAGAATCTGATCGGTAACACCCCGGGGATAAAGTCCCATCACAGATATTGCAGGAATAAATATTTCATCGTCTCGTTTTAAATCTATTTTATTTGAAGACTTTGCAATATTTTTATCATTAGAAAATGAAAATTCTATCATAACTTTAAACCAAAATATGTTTGCAGCATTTTATAAAATTATATAATTTCATTAATTATAATAATAGGGAGTTAATACAGGCATGTTTGTGTTAAACGGGACTGATTCTTTAAAAGTCTCTCAAGGGTAGTTTTTGTAATATATTTTAAAAAATTTGGAGATTCCTATTTTTATTGACTTCGATATTTTCGCTGTCTCTAATTTGCATATATTTATACGTTTCTTCATTTTAAAATTACCGACTATAGCTTATATTTGTTTAACTTCAGCGTGACACATTAGATTCCATATATATATATAACATCATAATTTGAACGAGATAGTTTAATCAATTTTGAAATCTTTCATTTTTGAAATATAATTCTACCATGTTTTTTCTGTGGTTTACAGATAAAAATCTTCGATAATTTTTGAGATTTGAAATTTTTTATCTATAATCCTATTACGTTATTTTTTGATGAGTTAGAGAGAAAAATATTTGACCAATCCATTCTTTATATTGTATCCATTCATTATTTGAGATCCACTAATTTATATTGTATGTGCTACAGATATTTGAACAATTTTTGATGTTTTAATATTTTGATCAATATGATGTTCTACCTATTTATGTTTTGTGAGTTACTGATCAAGAACAAGTTTGAGTTATTTTAATTTTTGATGTATAATCCTACCACGATATTTTATATGAGTTACATATCAAAACATTTGATCAATTTTGAGATACTTTTATCTTTTGATCTATAATTCTAACCTGTTATTTTTTTTTTGAGTTTTAAGGTTTGAACAATTTTGAAATATTTTAATTATTTATCTATAATCCTACACCGTTTTTTTGTGAGTTACAAATCCAAAAGTTTGATTAATTTTGAGATATTTTAATATTTTGTCTATAATCATAGCTTGTTATTTTCTGTGAGGGAACAAAATGTATGATACATTATGAGAAATTTTATTTTTAAAATCTATAATCCAATTCTGCTATTTCTGTAAGTTACAGATAAAACAGTTTGATCAATTTAGAGATATTTTTATGGTCGTTATACAATAATTACTTATTATAATTTGTTAAATATTATTTCTACGAAAATAGCTACTAGTATATTCACGTTTTACAAATTTGAATGTGTTTTTAATTGCTAACGATGTTTTAATTTACTACAAGTTTATAGCTATAAAAACAATGATTTTCTCTATTATCTGAAACGGAACATTGTACACCATTACAAGTTGTCAAGATAATATGCTGACTTACGTTTTCAGGCTGAGCTTGAGGTCATATCAATGTCAAAGTATTCAGCTTCACCTTTATACAATTTCGAAGCTAAATTTCCCTTGGGGTAGAAAATATTCCTTTAATATACGTGTTTGCTTGATGAAATATGAGCAAAAATCTTACTTCTCAGATATTAAAATATTGAATTATTCAATCACATAGTTTTACAGATTTAAATAAGAAATATTTGTACATCAAGTAAACACTTTTGTATTCTTTTTCAAATGTACTCTCAGAAAAAAGTACAATTGGTGAGAAACATTTTCCGTTTTCTCTTTATAATACTAAGTATATATTTGAAATTTTATATAATTGTCCTTTTTATTAAAATCATTTTAGTGATCGTTTTAAATATTTTACAATGTAAATACGTGATAAATCAAAGCTCTTATTTACCTGACGTAGCTTTTTGTATTCGTTGAAGGTCAATTTTTAATTGAAATTCTCTGTTTGATAATTGCCGACTATGATTATTTTTACAAATAGTAACGGGAAGGTACATTTGATGTTATTATGTTATTGGTAACTTTACAGTGAAGTTTTAATTTTGCTTCTTTCTTTAACATAATCTATATTACAGACTGTACTTAATCATTATTAAAATGATTGTTAGTTTTATCTGTACTTTATTGCTTTTTTTTCATACAGATTAGGCAAAACATAATGACGAATTCGACTCTAGCGTTTCAAAAACTATGTGGATGATACATAAAAATTTGGAGTGAATCGACTGTTTAAAAACTTGTGAATATTGTACGAGTGGTAAGTTTGTTGTCTGGTAAAACTTTCTTCAACCTAACTTAACTTCGAATTCTGCTGTGGGCGTCGACTTTTAGAATCAACTGGTATCTCCCATTGTTTTAGGGATTTTCGTAACCGAAAGTATTTGAAGGGAGAGAGAGTTATATGGATTACAAAGCTCTGACTGTGATTATATTCAGTTTCTAATAGAATAAACTATTCATATACGTTTTTAACTATTTTGTAGAAAGAGCGATCAAGACAGGCTATCCGAATCCAATATAGGAGGACTGAGCCGCTATCCTTTTTGCGTTTTATTGAAATAAATAAAAATTATTTATAATAAACAAATTATGGCCTGGTTACTAATTAGTTCATCAAGATAGAGTGTCAATGTGGGAGAGCTTGGGGTGACTTTAAATTAATCCCTAGTGATTCAACTTAATGGTTATCATGCACTGACAATCCTCAGCCACGGACTGTGAACGATTAATATTTAAATTAACAGCTCATTATTAATGTGTTTACAGGAGATGTATGCACAGTAAATTATGTTTTATTTTTGAAACCATTAAAATGTTTTAATAGACAGTCTAGAAGAAGAAGATAACGTTTCACTGTTCGAAAAACCACATATATTTGTTACGAAATAACACTACATTGGAACTTATTTAGAATAATAAATTAAAACATGAATTATTCACAGATTTTGATGAATCGCAGAAACAACTTTAAAACCAAACATATAAAATCCCAACAACAAATGAATGTACATATTTGTAAAATTTACAATTATGCTAGAAGCGTTCTAACATAATAATGAGATCAGCTGTTATATATAAAAACAAACCTTCTTCTAATTAGGTAAACAGCAGCATTTAATTTTTTTTCATTTTAAATAATAATCAGTGATTTTACGTGTTGTAATTAAAACCCTCAGGTATTGCGGATTGCGTTGCACTAATGAACTTAACTTCCGTGATGAAAGTAATTCTATTAAATCTTTCCCTTTGTAGGAAGGCGACTTTAGTTACAAAGTGGCCTCTAATTACACGAGACCTTTGGCTAGACTACATGTTATAAAAAAGAACATGGCTTTTGATTAAGGTTTTCCAACTTTTTTTAACGAAGTTTTGCTAGAAAAACCTACCGCAATTAATTTGAAATTAAATGTTTGCTTGCACGGAATTGTTATTTCATTTCCTTCCATTTTTATTTACGCTTTGCAAATTGGATGAATGTGTTTTTGATTGTTTGTCGTTCTTTAGAAGTCCAGTTTTTAGAGAGGTAGAATTTATCAAAATATATATTTTTAAATGTGTTTTTAAAATATAAATTGTTTATTTTAATTTTTATTAATAATTGTAAAATCTTTAGTTATTTGAACATATATCAAATACATCCTGATTCATTGATTCAGCGTTTTTGGTTTATCATTAGTTTTTTGGTGTAATAATTACTGAATTTACTTGATTTTATTTGTTTTTCAAATTTTAGTTGTTTATATTTTTTATTAGATTTTTATCCTTCGAAATTGTTTGTTTGATTTTAGTTACATTGGGCGTTAGAATTTGTCGAATATATTTAAGTTATTTGACTTGTATGTTCCAATATTTATTGATAATTACCCTAACCACAATTACAGAGAACAATACGTACAAAATCAATAGTGATTATTTAACCTGTTTAATTAAATACACACATGTACATTTTCATACCATGGTATCAACATCAGTTTTTATACTGATAAACTCAAATGGATATGTCAAGCTAAACTAAAATAATTTGTTACCCATAATCTGTCCCACTGGACAGATGTGTTGGCCTGTTCAGCTTGATGTATTACAAAACATGGTGCTTGTCAAGACACTCCCATGTGATTGGAATCGTCTTCTATTTGAGAAATTCTGAGTCTCAACCATCAGAACTGACATCACCAGATTATATACTCTTTTAAGAGTTACCATAATTTAGTTTTTGTGTTTATTTTAACGGTATTATTTTGCAGTCTTATCAATAAGATAATTGTTACATAGGAATCCAGAATACCTTTTTATGGTAAGATTTTCGTTTTTTCAGTTTGGAATTCACAAACCTCTCATCTCTACAAAAGTCATTTACCAATTTTCAACTATAATCATTTGTAAAGTTATTAAAACTCATTTTTTAGTAATCGTATCAAGTCACAGATTTTAATCTAAGTTATTTAAAACTTACTCCGTCGGGTCTTTTCTATTATACGACCGCATGGAAGTGCTTCTTGTATGCTGTGCCAAACAGAACAGCTGAAATGCTGCTTTCTACTATAGCAGAGTGTATTGAGCCTGAACCACGATTAAGTCAGATATTTGGAAATCTTACAGTGGCATAACAAATATCCTAACATCAACTTCACGCATCTTACAGTTAACCATTCGGAGAATTTTGTCGACCCGATATCTGGAGCTCATACTCAACGAATAGAATCTTTGTGGGCGTCTGCAAAAAGACGAAATCGTAAAGAGTGTAAAGAGCAGGGACATGCTTGACTCTTACTTATTTGAATTTCTATGGCGGAAACACCACCAAGAAACTGATCTGTTCGATCAAATTATCAAAGATATTGTAGTATTTTGGCAACCAGAAGTGTAAAACCTAACCTAACCTAACCTACCCTAACATAACCTAACCTTATCTAACCTAACCCAACCCAGACCAAACCAGATGTGTATTAGTCATAAAAACGTTCACATGTCTGTGTTAGTGTGTTTTTCTATTTTGTATATGTGTTAGTTTTGTGAAAAACAATAAAACCATTTATTTTATAGATGATTTCATCAATTGAGGTGAGAAAACCTACTTTATTATCATTCTGTTAGTATAGAAAATAATTTGAGCCATGCGGTCGTATAATAGAAATGACTCACTCCGTCTTGCGACTTACTTTGTAACATAGGTTACGCGTTTCAGAACGTATGTTCCATCTTTAGATTCGCTACTCAGAGGTCGTTAAAACATTAAAGCACTACAAAACGTACACATCACATGCAATAAACAAATAAAATTAAAATGCGCGACAGGTGTACACCAACGGTTCAAGAACGACCTAAAACGCGTTACTTACGTTAAAAAGTAAGTCACAAGACGGAGTAGGTATTAAATAACTTATATATAATCGTTTCCTATCATGACACTATTGAAGTATTTGACAGCTAAGAGCCTTTATTTTATGTTGTTTTATTTTTTCTTTAATGAAGCTAAGACGAATGAAAGATTTTTCGCCTTTAAACAACAAGAAATAAAATTATGATAAAATCCCAGAATTGGCAATGGTACAACAAAGTTCTTCTCAACTAAATATCCTTTCTTACCTCCTTCACTTTTTCATAATTTTATTGAGCTTTTATCTCCTTTTATAACAATTATCAACTACCCCCTTCTTGTTTACTTGTTATTATTTCTCTTTGTCTCTATTTCTTTATTCTTTCTATCTCCTTCACCTTTGGCAGCTTGAATCAATAAATCCTAATTAAATGAAATCCACTTAGAAAATGATATGTTACGTTTACATAGTCCAAACTATGTTTCTATTACGTTTCAAAATTTGTTATAACAAGAATTGTATTTAAAACCGTTCCGTAACGTATAATGCTACTACACATAAACACAATGACATTCTGTTTGCTGAAGCTTCAGTATTTAATTGATAAAACTTTGGGATTTGAACGTTACTATTGTCAGTGTAATTATTGGTATCGAATCTACAGTTAACTGCTGACTTGATATTGATAACGGGAACATGTGTCAAACGTTACACAATCGTCATAAATTAAATAATGCAAATAAATATTAGCATTTTTTAAATATATAAACTGTTATGTTTACACATAGAAATGTCATTTTAAAATTTGAAACTTGTTAAATATGTGTATTTCTTTAAAAAAATGTTAAGGTTAATTTTAAATTTCCATCTGTGACATCTAAACGAAACATTTCGTTATATAGATTTAGATACATTGTTTTGAGCAGTAACATTTTCACTTTTATATACATTAGATTGAAATAATTAAACACTAATTTGATGACTACTCATTTCTAGTAAAACTTTTTAAATTAATTTCCGTATTTAAAAAAATAAAATAATGTTTTGGTATCTCTTTCCCATATACTTTTTATTATTTAATGAAATTGAGTATGATTACTTATATAGTAGATTACATTCCATTCCTATATATCCTTCAATATGTACAATCCTCCTATCCCTAAATAAAGACAAAACATTTATTACCCTTTTTCTGTGTTCACATACAAATTTACATTTATATACATTGTAAATGTATATACATATACATTTATATACATTAATATACATTACTTTATTCAGTCGTAAATATATAATAAATGTACCAACGTCAATTAATCTTAGTTAAATTTCTTTATTTTTAGTAATAAATCTTTTAAATAAGGTTTCATCTTAAATTTAGAAGGTAATATCAAAAACCTAGAAATACCTTTTCCCTCCTATCTCAATCTATTTCTAATTAAAATAAGAAAATATCAGTTGACAGCTGGCTTATAACTTCGGCCAAGCTAAATCCATAAATAAGATCGTGCTTTAGCTTTAATTTATTTATGATATTCTCAAGTAATTAATACAATCATTACAGTCTGGCAACATTGTATTTATAAATGCATTTAATTAACATCTTAAACTGTAAACGGAATACTAGTACACTCGTGCATAAAGAGATAAAATTGTTCAAAAACAGGGTAGGCCAATGTAATAACATTTCTATTTACAGCTTCCGAAAGTAAAACTTTTAATCTTTTATTAGAAAATAAATCTAATAATGTTCTCATCTCGGAACATTATCCAAAGGCAATAAAAGAAGTGACGTTACGTCCATGTTGAAACCTGCTTCGAGTCAGGGTAGTTTAAAGGAAGTATTTATAGTACGATAAAACAACATAGACACAATTAAATGATCGTTATGATTTACATTTTCTTTCCCACACAATTGATAGTATTTATATTTTGTAACAAACACAGTATTGATTTCATTTTATAGATTATATTTTTATATAATCCAAATCACAATTTATTTTTGTCAGATTTTATCACTAGATCAATTGTTATATTAGAAGGCTATTTCGAACATACGTCTGTCATATTAGACTCAAATACTAAAGTAATTTGCCTTAAACCTTTAAAATAAGTAGTCATTAACCATAATCACAAAATTGGTTCCATCATTCCATTACCAACCTATTTGAACTTAAAACTTTTCAATATAAAATCTGTGTAGTTTATCGGGAATATCAGCATCACGTTATTCAGTTTCAAATAATTCCCAACCAAAAAACCGGATGTATACAGACAATCCTTATATAGCCAACCAAATCCTATGTAACAACCAATCTGGTGGATAGACAACAATTAAACTATATAATTAATTACATATATTTTGTAAAATGAGTTTATATCCACGATAATGAGTTGTAATCGATATTAAATTTTTTGATTGTGTAATATTTATTTTCACTTGTTTTTTAAAGACGAAAATCTTTTCGGTCGTCATTTTTTATAAAAAAATGGAAGGAAATAATTTAGATTTAAAAGCCCTAACCCTAGAAAAATCAATTAGCGTTAGCGTTGGAAGAGTTGGTCAAGAGATACCTAATAGGAAAGATGATATAGAGGGGTCTAACCCAAACATACATAAAGAAAGGGTAGAACCAGTAACATTCCCATATCATTGCTAAGCCCATACTCACTACAGTACGGTTGTATAATATTTACTAATTTTTGAAATATTGAAACTCATGAACAAGTTCATGACAATTTGAACGTGGATAAGTTACATAACTTATTGAATAATACTTAAAACTACAACTGTTCCTATAAAATGTTTATAAAATGGATAATTTTATTGTTAATTTAATAATTATTCAGTATAAAAAAAAATCCATTTTATTTCTGTAGCTGATTCACTGATATCATTACAGAATGATATGAATAAAAAACAACAAAAATAATAGTTGAAGCACAATTAAGTTTTTTACGTTCCTGATTGTAAAAAATCATTTCAAATTAAAAAAATACACAAGATGTCACAAATCTATGCTATGCCCACTTGTTTTATGTTTTAATATTTGTAGTAAAAAAATCCTTTATTTATTACATGATGACACCAAATTTATGGTTTATTAAACATTAAATAATTGTTGTTAATTGTAATACTAGCAAGATGTACTATATGAATAATTCCACTCATACTCAATAGCCAGTGTTTGTTTCAATAAAATAAACATCCATTCAAAAACTTTTAATTAAAAGTACTATTTTCCACAGTATACAGTTGTAAGATTGCAATTAAAGACGTTTTCAAATTAATTAAGTTGAGCATTTAGGTTAATGATAGTAAAAAAAAATCTGTGGGCGTAATTAAAAGTCAATTAACCCTTAAGTAGGAAACAGTTTTCATGATAGGGTAGGTCGTGCAATTACAGGGTGATATATACTCAAGGAGTTTAGACTATAAAGTGTAAGGTTTTATTCAATTACTTCAATCATATCCTTAGGTTTATTAATTTTGTTACAAGTTTTGTATTTAATTGTGCACTAAAATGTATTATAACTGAAAATATATAAAGAGGATTGGCTAATATCATGTTAACGATATTACCGGAGCAAAACAAACTTATTGAAGTTATTAGTTAATAAAACACTGTCAATTTCTCAGCAAAAAGTCGACTATTCAATAACTTAGACATAATGTATTGTCTGTTGTTTAATTCTTTACAGTTTTTTATTGGTTACGATATATTCACAGTTTTATCAACATGATTTAGCCGAAAAAATTTATTGTTGGAATTATAACTTTTTTCAATTTAAGTTTTGATTTTGTTTTACTCTCATGTGTCTTTCATAAACAACAAGTTCAATGGGCTCTGATAATTTAATGCTAGTATAACGTTATTTGGAATTTAAATTCCATTAATACGAACATGAAATCTTAAAAAAAATTCTTTGCTTATGTGTAATTCTAAATAATATTTGCCATTTTATTTATTTATCTTCACTACAGCTCAACAATAGTTAATTTGATATAAGCTTTTTATAAAACTACCTTTTCAAGATGGTATCGATAATTATTTCATAGCATAATTGTAGGTAGTATCATATTCATTTATCAGTTAAAGAAAATAATACCTAGTCATTAATTTAAAAAATGCTAGTGGTAAACAAGGTTTATTACACATAATTTTAATTTGTTTTAGATACATTTTAAAATTAATTTTTGTAACCATAAAATTTTTAACTCGCTCAAAGTCAGATTAAAATAACCTATAGAAATTATGGGATATTTTGTATTTGCGAGCTTAGACTATTTTCACATTTTAACCCTAAAAGTTTCCGACAGCAATTTTTGACAGATAGAGTTGTATATACTTTTCGTTTGCATTTGTGGTAGCTACGTAGGGGCGAAACTTAATTAAAATCAAATGAATTTGACTTTACAAAAATATGCAATTCTATTTTGGTCTAACGGAAGGCTTACACTCTAATTTTAAGATTTGACATTCTATAATTTAAAAAAAGCGATGAATTTATTCCATCTGATCTTGTTATTATTTCAGTGCATATACTTCTAGTCTGTTCTTAGTCTTTCGTAGATTTTAAAACCACGTAATAAAGAATTGTACTTAAAGAACCTTATATCTTTCATTCTCTAATAGTTCTGATAGTACCATATATCTTATATTCCCTAATTTTACTCAAAGAACCTTATATCTTATATTTTCCAGTTGCACTCAAAGAACCTTATATCTTTCATTCTCTAATTGTATTGATAGTACCATATATCTTATATTCCCTAATTTTACTCAAAGAACCTTATATCTTATATTTTCCAGTTGCACTCAAAGAACCTTATTTCTTTCATTCTTTAATTGTACTGATAGTACCATATATCTTATATTCCCTAATTTTACTCAAAGAACCTTATATCTTATATTTTCCAGTTGCACTCAAAGAACCTTATATCTTTCATTCTCTAATTGTACTGATAGTACCATACATCTTACATTCCTAATTTTACTCAAAGAACTTTATATCTTATATTTTCCAGTTGCACTCAACGAACCTTATATCTTACATTCTCTAATTGCACTGAATGGACCTTATATCTTATATTTTCCAGTTGCACTCAAAGAGCCTTATATATTTATTCTCTAATTTTACTGAAAGAACCTTATATCTTATATTTTCCAGTTTCACTCAAAGAACCTTATATCTTTCATTCTCTAATTGTAATGATAGTAACATATATCTTATATTCCCTAATTTTACTCAAAGAACTTTATATCTTATATTTTCCAGTTGTACTCAACGAACCTTATATCTTACACTCTCTAATTGCACTGAATGGACCTTACATCTTATATTTTCCAGTTGTACTCAAAGAACCTTATATATTTATTCTCTAATTGTACTGAAAGAACCTTATATCTTATATTTTCCAGTTGCACTCAAAGAATCTTATATCTTATATTCTCAAATTGTATTCAGAGAACCTTATATTTTATATTCTCTAGTTGTACCCAAAGAACCTTATGTCATATATTCTCTAATTGCACTCAACGAATCTTATATCTTATATTCTCAAAAACTATATAAATTGTTTCTTTATCACATATTCTTACAAAACTAATGTGTAAAAATTAGAAGCAAAGCATAATCATGTCACCAATTTATGTTTTTTTGTTTGTTTAAAAAGGGTGACATTTAAAAACTGCCTTACCAGATAAAATCTATTACCAATATTTGTGAATATCAATATTAATATTATAGCTCAAGTCAAAATTAATCATCTAAAATGTATTTTAATGGTAATTGAAGCAGTATTTCTTGAATTAAATTCCTGCCATATCTGTGAGTCGGATCGGAAATTTACAACAAAGCAAAAAATAGTGATAGTTACTTGTTTCTATACTCATATCATTTGGTATCGTAGCTATTAAACAAAATGTTAATGTCCATATAAGTAGATTATTGATTTATTTGTGTTCATACTATTATTAATTATTATAATAATTTTATAGAAAGTAGTAAAAAACACACTTAAGAAACTTTAAATTGTTTCCAACTATGTTAGTTAAAAATATTGAAAGAAATTCTGACAAAATTGTAAAATAAAATACCTGTCAGACTAAAATATTCCATTCTACCTCTTAAATAGTCAAAAAGAGAACAGAAAATCAGGGTTTATATACATTTTTACGTAAAAATGCTACCCAATATAGTTTATAATAGTATTCTTCTTGTACTATAAGTTATTAATTCAATCAATATTAAAAAAGTTATCATTTGACCGAAGGGTTTAAAAATATGCGTGATACATAGAATTATCATGAGTAGCATATGCATATATTTGCAGGCAAAAATGGAAGTAGGTTTTATGAGTTTAACTACAAACTTATATGAAAACTATAAAACGTAATTTATAGTCATTTCCACGTACAGCTGTAAAGTTATATTTATGTAACACATAAAACACGACACGTACCGTAAACTGTAGTCCCATAGTTTGTATGTGAATTGTAAACATTATCAATATTGAAAACTAAGCCAATTAGTTGTCACGATGGGATCATGAGAATTCACATCCTATAAAGTTTATTCACTAATATTTCTCTCTTGAATTTAATAGTTCAATATTTATACTATTATTTGGAACTTGAGTGATAAAATTATAAATTTGGCAATAACTTGAATTATTTTATTAGAAGGTTTGTGTGTTATAGTATTACATTTTGCTTGATATATTGTAAATATTTACTAAACATATGTTGTAAGGAACCTACTGAAAAGATGTGTATAATTAATCAGTTTAAAATTAAAAATGTTTAACCAACGTCCATTATGTTATTAAATTTTGTTTTTATGGAAAGGTTTCTCGTCTTGGAAATACGCCGATAATTTCAAATATCCAATCATACAATTTAAAACTACCGTTGTAATGCAATGAACTGAATACTGGATCATGATGTTAAAAATTGATAAAAAAATACGGAAGAATTTACAGCCTATTTTGAACATGGATTGTATGAAGTACAAAACACTCTGTTTATTTCATTTCTGCTGGAAGATTCCAATAAATATACGATTTGAAAGTGTTGGATTTTTACTTTATGAATGATGAATCTAGTTTTACTTTTTAGCTAATTATGCTAATAAGCTAATGTTATACATCACAAACCTCCACTATTCAATAATTCATAATGCATAGATGATAACAACCTAACCTAACCTAACCTACGTAATAATCATAAATATTGCCGCCAAATTCCGTGGGATATGAATCAGGTGTATGATTTTATTCATAAATAATTCAGAACAATTTTGAATATTAAACGATTTACATTCAGATTAAATCTGCCATGAATAGAAAATGAACCAACAGTATAAGAACAAATTTCATGGACGTCATTAAAATATTATGGTAATATCATATAAAGAAAACTGATTTTAATTGAATTTTATATTCTCATGCTTTGAAAGTACGAAGATGGTTTTGTTAATAATTCGGTTTTTCCATTATGAAAATGAAATTATGTCAGTTGAGAATTTGTAATATAGATGACATACATACGTGCATATTTCGTAACAATTTAAAAATCATAACAATATATTAAATGTGTAATATTAGTCATTCAATAGAAAGAAATATTCTACACTGTAAACATCAAATAAAAGTAGAAGTGATTGAGATATTAAATGATAAATTATTTTCTGTTGCTTCAAACCAGAAAAAGCATAATTCGTTTTGATTGGAGTTCTCTAATCTATAATTACTTTGAGGATTTAATAAGGGAGTTTCTTAGAAGACAGAGTGTAATATAAAGTACTTCTTTTTCCTACAAAATTGAAGAAAATATCTCTTTGTCTACGGAATAGCTTAGCAATGGAATTTGCATAAAAACGGGCTGATAGAAGGGCTCAAATAAATCACTCCTATATATATATATATATAAACTTATAACTTGTGTGTACTAAATATAAACGATTAAATACATATAAAGAAATAAAATAATATTGGATTCCTTTGTATCAAAGATAGAGAAATAGTTTAAATCAATAATTGATAAATCCCTATATTTTTCTCAGATTAACTACAAGTATAACTTGTTTTAACATATAAGATAATGTTCGAATATTTTTTTCAGACTTTTTAAACCCTTAATTATTTCTTGGGAGAAAGCAGACTCTTTGATGAACCTTCTTGAAACACAAACAATAGAGAATAATTTTGTGATTTTGATTCACATTTTATTATCCGGAATCATTCTCTCGCGTACACAATAAACTGCTTTGTGGGTTGGCGTAAAATGATCAGAAGTTAAACGCAGGAAAGGAAGATAATCATTTGGATATACAGATGCTGAATTCAATATTGGTCTAGAGCAAACTTTGATTAAAGTTTTTTAAACAACTTATCATAAACGGGAATGTAGTTTCATTCTAAAACTAGATTCTATAATATTTAATTTTTAATAATGTATTTCGTACTTAGAAAATTGTTTAATGCTCATAAGGTTTTATTTACAGTTTTATCTTTGAGTTATAATTATTTTTATTTAATTTTTATATTTTGTTAATTTATTCATCTAATTGATAAACAAAAATTAAATTTCTTTAATCAAAATACAATGGTTGTCAAGATTTAAAAAAAAAATGTAATCAAATTGATTAGCACACTCAGATATTGAAGTGGTACATACAAGTTATCATAATGGACAGCAAGTTAAAGTCATGCATTACAAAATGAATCAACATAAGATAGTATTTGTAACAAATACAAATTTACTAAATTAAGAATTGGAAATAAAAGTATTTTATTTATATGATGTGCTCGAAGGGAATAAATACTTTTAATTAAAACAGATTTAGCCAATTATTGCTACCGACAGTTAGGCAGACTTCGTCTGTTAAACATGATAAAAATCAAACATTTTCATACTTTGATTTGTATACAAATGATCAAATACCATATGTGAAGAGAAAACATTTTAAATGTCTAAACATTTAAATTTAAACACAAATTATGGCAATGTCTGACTTAATTATTATTCATATAAACATTAGCTTAAAAATGTTTATTTTATGATTATAGGTTTTTAGAGTACAAAATTTGGTTCTTTATATAGCATAGCATTTAAGGTTATAAACATAGCATCATATAAGGAACCAAATTTCGTATTCTAACAACATATAATCATAAAATAAACAGTTTTAAGCGAATGTTAGTATTAATAATAATTATATACATAATAGTACGAATGTTCTAATAGAGAGCTATATATTTTTTGATTTAAATATACAACCATTTTAAATATCTAAATAAACCTAATTAACAATGTAAAGAATGTATCACGTTAAACTGAAAGTTATAGCTAGCCATTATTAGGATATTAAATGATGACTTATTTTCTATTGTGTAAAACCTTTAACAATACAGTGTTTCAAATACGAAATTATTTTGACGAATTTGAGAAGAATATTACAGTTGATAAATTGTAATAAGCAGTTGATAAATGGAGGAACACAATTTTGTGTAAATAACATTTTAACCTATTTATGCTAAAGACTGTTGGTAGATGGTGGAACTATCTGTTAGTGATTAAAAAAAACACAATTAAATATATGTAATGCAGTAACTATTGAAACCATGATCACCAAGGTTGAAATAAAAAAAGCGGTTTGTATAAAAATAATTGTGTTTTTAATTATCAATATTTTACTTATAGAATTAACATAGAAAGGGCAAAAATAAATTTTAGCTATATTTATTAATGGTAGTTGTAAGTTTAAAATATATGTACGTAGAATAAATGAAGGATAACATTAACATTACTATAAATATTTTTTCTCAAATTAACCACGAGATTATTAGACGTAACTTATGGTTTAAATCCTTTCAGACGTTTTAAATTATAACTAATTTCATTAGAGGAAAGGGAATTCTTTAATGAACATCCTTCAAATAAAACAATATAGAGTATGGAAATTGTTCTTCTTAATGATGTGAGATATAAAATGAAACCTGGAAGTTAATGTAATCATTTAGGGTTGAAAATCATTCCACCCCTTTTGTTCTCAATTCCCAAGCTGTGTTCCATAAAGATCTAGAATATTCTCTGAATACAAATTTTTTAATAAATCGTCATCAGAATAACTTTGTCATTGAATTGGCAGCTTTTGTTATGTTTCATTTTGTAATAATAGTGATAGATTAGGCCAGAATAAGTTTCATGAAACTAATCAAACTGTGTTTCATTCAAAACTATCGAAAACTACAGCTTCCAACTGGCTTTAGATATTCCCTGTAGTAAGTTACACTTGTAAAAAGTTCAATCACTAAATGAATAAAAACACAATTTTTAACAACATAAACTTTATTTGTGAGAACGTCAGAATTGTTAGTGTAAACGTAACAACATTGGATTCATTGATTGATTGATTTTATTTGGAGTTTAAGGACATTTTAAACCAACCCTGGCACCGCGACCGATGGGATATTGTGCAACTAAAGCCTCCTCAATCTAGCTTAACAGATTGTTCCCCTTACGAGTTTGAGTGATCAACTAACTAGCTTGTTCAATGATAATCCCCAGGAATTTGGAATTCAGAAACCTTTCTCCTCTTATTGGTCAGAACCTCGCAATTGAAAATTATGTGATCTGTGGTCTCCTCACCCTTACCGCACAATCTGCACACAGTTTCACCATGATAAGCTCCTATCCTGTGTAAATGCACTCTTAGACCCGTAATTTGTCTGAGTTGTCTCCTAGCTCGTGTCGTTATTGTCTATTCAGGATTACCTGAAGGGATGTCCTTAAGTAATGGTTTAATGCGGGAGTCTCCTTAAGGCTTCCCCATCTTTGCTGGTGTTTTGCATGAACACACCTATTTATGGCCATCTTGGCCAGACACACAGATATTTCCACAGCCGGCTCAAATCCTACAAACTCTGCAGAGCCCAGTTTAGCTAGATTGTCTGCCTTCTTATTACCCTCAAATCCCTTATGCCCCGGCACCCAGTGCAAAGTTACCCGATTGGGTTCTCTCGGCCTTCCCATACCAGACTAGATTTTATTGTACTGCCTGCAAGTGCAATAATTGCAGCCAACAGATGATAACTTCGTCAGTGAAACTTCGTCTTTTATTTGGATTACGCAGCACAAATAAAGTATATAATTTGGAAAATTGTGTTTTCATTCATTTTGTGATTTTAGATGAAATCATTTTGTATTATTATTGTGTTTTAATTATGGATATATTTTGCGTTACTATTTATTTTAATTACTTTATCAACTTGTGTTTGTTAGATCTCATGTGGTATGTATTACGCTTTGTAACACATTTTAATAGCTGTTTTATTGACGTGTACTTAAAGAATAACTATAGGTTTTGATAAATAGAAGTAACATATCAATAAATTTTGAGCTTCCTTGTGAAATGTTTTAAAATTACAGTAAAATTGAAGACAATTTTCACAAACAACAGTTTAAACCTCAATGTCACCATCTTCAGTGATGCACGTAATTTAAAGTTGTAGTTTGAATATTGTAGTTCATGCATCCACCTATTATTTGCGAAATATTGTGTTTAAGATTTATTTTAATTTCAAGTATTCTATGTTGTGTTCTGTAAAGGTACCACCTCCGATGTTTTCAAAACACGTTGTTATAATTACGCGCAAAACATGAGGAAAACCTTTATCGACTCGCTAAGGTATGTATGTATGTATTTATTTTTATATTCCTTTTATTAGGTTTTAATAATTTTTGATAAAATTGACTTATTTATCAATTATTTATCAATAAACTCTTAATAAATTTTAAAATTATTTAAGACTAGTCTTTATATTGACTTTGCGTTCTTTTGATCTAATTTAAATACATTAGCATTAACGTCAATCACGTAATATGTATTTTTATTAACGTATTTGTTTGGAGTCAAACATTTGTTAATGTTGAGAATGTTTGTAATTCAATTTTTTTTATCTGTCATTTTAAAACAATTATTTGCATTATAATTATATTTAATGTCTTTTTATATTTTGTAAATTTAAGTTATGGTGATTTATTTGTCTTGTTTTAAACATTTTGACTTGCACTAATCAACGTACAATATTTGTAAAGAACAAAAGGAAATAAATCAAATCAATCAGCCACTGAACATGGGGAGATATTGAAGCAGAACATGCTATTTATCCCCATAGACAGCAAATCAATCAACGTCATGCATATCAAAATGAAACGTCATAAACTATAAAAAACATAAATTAAACTAAATAAATACATTTTATTTGTATACTGTATTTTTAATGATTTCATTTAATTACGTCGGAAAGTTTGACAGACGTTGATAACTTGTGTGTTCAACACAAATCAGAAATTTATAATAATTTGAGTACAAATAAACGATTTTGTAATTATGTCAAGAGAGGAAATTTTAATTCCTGATCATTACCAATTATAGTAAATTTAATTAGGTGTGAAAGATAAATTATTAATTTTAAAACGTTTTGTTCATATCTTTTAATGTGTTTGTTTGTGTAATGCATATGAAATAAGTTTGGCACCACAAATATATTACTCTCATCTCTCTGAAATATATTATTTTGTTGTCTTTAGATACTATAATTTTCAGTATTTAAAGCTTCTTTATAATTGTTATTTGTTGTATTTATTCAAATATTGAAATCTTAATTTGTTTAAATTAATTATTCTTCATCGGTCACACTACATCGGACTACATGTTTTAAAACATTTACTAAAGTATGGCGTATTGTTCTAATTTTATATTAATAACAACGACCAATTTACCCACTATAGATCTTCTCCCTTCGGCTAAAAATTATAGTTTTATTTGTACTCTTGTCTGTTATTTTTTGTTTCTACGGTATAATCTTAAGTGATATTTAATTTATTGTTTTCCTTCTCTTGCCTCGTAGATCCTATTCATTGTATATCCATTGGACATAAGTAGTTATATGATTACAGAAGTACCCCTTCGTAATTCAAAAATTTATATCATGCTAAATTTAAGTTTTAAAGAATTTTAAGGGTAAGAAATGATGGAGTATAGCAAAAATGGAATATTTTTATTATTTAAAAATAATGAAAACTTATTTAAAAAAAAATGCTTTAAGTTAATTAAAATGTTTGTTACTAATTGGTATATTAAAAACACTTGGGATATAGCTCTGTAAAAATGTAAATTCTTGTACATTCAGTGATGATAGCTAATGTAAACTTTCAAGCTAATTTAAAGACTGGCTTGAAACATAGTGACTTCAATGTATATTCCATTCTTAACTAATATTATCTATGCCAAGTTCTGATTGTTCATCTTTTAAGAAATTAACATAAAATAGTTTTCTAATACTCAATACAACATACGATGAGAAAAGATTACTCTTACGAATTACACCTCTCCTTTCTTTCTTGCCAGGTGAAAGTTGTCCAAGACTTCAGTTGTTATGTTTTATTCAGGTTTATAAAAGGACAAAATCTTTTTTTTAGAAACTAGTAATTATTGGAAATGTATCCTTGGTACGATTGTATGCAGACTTGTGCAATAAAAAATTAGGAACCGCAGACACCATAGCTAAAAAGGGATTTTAAAGACTGTTTCAAACTAACCAACATATTTATAGTGCTAAAGTTTGATTTAAGTAGCTAATTTATCCGTAGAATACTTACCAAATTTGATTGAAATCAAAGTAAAATTCCCAACACCAAAATATTTGTAAAGTTTATACTACGCATGAAGAATTTGTTTTAGTGAAATGTTCTTAAATTTAATTTATTATAGGAAAATATATCACTACCTTTGAGCACAATTTTTTTAATTATATGTAATTGTAAGCTATTGTAGGACTTTAAAGATAAACATAAATCTCATGCAACTATTCATTCCGCCGGCGCGCCGGTTCGTTTAATATAATTACTCACATTTTTCAATTAACGACCTTTTTCAAAAGTCTCTATAGAAATATTAAGTATATGAATAAAACGGTACCAGTTACGAGTGTAAAGTAAGTGTTTTCTCATATTAACTTCTTTTTCCAATTTTCTAAATTGAGAGATGAAATGTTTTAAGCAAGTGATCATTGCTGATTGGTTGTTGCTTTCTTTACGACTGAAATGAGTGGATATCATAACTGGTGTATTTTTTTTATCTAGGCAACTTTAGTGCATATTTTCTTCTTTGTGACTATTATGGTCATAAAAAACTTCATTGCTTCTTGCATTTCACCTCTGATTTCCTGGAATGTGATAGACTTGTGATCAAAAAACTTCAGGTTCATTAGATTTTAGCTTAACTTCCAATACGTAACGCAATTATATAGGTAATATTAGACTTTTAAAAAAATTTAACTCATTACATAATATATCGTAAAAAGTAAATAAATAATTGAGTAGATCGAAACTGAAGTGTAACACATTTGTATTACAGTAAAAATCGTCTAAGCTTTAACGTTCAGACTATTCCTGTAACGAAACATCATAAAATATTATGGTTGGTAGTAAAGTATCGCTTAAAATTAAATTTAGTAACGTAACAGTAAATCGTGTTACGAGATGCTCTTTGAAACTCTGCATCGATCAAATCAGTTTCTCTATCGTAAGCTGAAATATACTAGGGTTAATAAAATTTACGTTTTTACGAAGTTGAACCTAAAATGTTTTTAACAACGATTTTATTTCGGACAACTTTTAAAGTGAAAAATAAACTTTAAGAATCCTTGGACTAAAATATTACAAAGACAATTTAAACTGTATGGTAGGTTTTAGAACTGAAGTACACTTTGAGGTAATTTATTCATAATATATCATTCACAATTCCCAACTATAGTTTATATAATTAAAGGAGTTATTTTATAAATAATGAAAAATTGTGACTTTTGAAAGGGCGTAAAGGACAATTTAAGGAAATCATAGTATTACAAATAAATGATGGGTACTCAGGTAGAAAAACAAAAAAGTAAAATACAGTCCAATATATTTTTCGCAAAGTTATGGTTATTACGTACAATGTAATTTAAAATGTGAAACAATATTATCATATTTATTGGATTCCATCTATTGACTTCTTTTGTCTTAGACGCGTTTCAGAGTCGAAACCCATCTTCAGTAATCGCTCGATAGAATTATTAACATTAATGTTTCGTAATTTATACACCATAGAGGTTTCACAAGCTTCTAGTTTAAACGCTTGACTTATATAGTGACTAATAGTGACTTGGACACTAAAATGAACTTTAAATAATATTATAAAAAAATTTCATTCCGTATTACAATTTATTATATTTAACTTGATCTAACTTATAGTTCGAGTAAAGCAACACTTTATAAATTTGTCAGTACTATCTCAAGAGAACTATAAAATAATGATTAAACATGTAGTGAGCTTCGTAATTTATCTGATAAGTAGAAATAACCTGTCCTAATTTACAATAACATTCAATTTAGTACACTTTTTAGTAAACAGTCTGAATTTATTTGTTCTTTAATTTATCAGTTTACATAGAATGTGAAATAAAATAAGAAAACATTTTTGCATTGACACTGGTGTCAAATTATCAACATTTTGGGCCTAATATTATTTATATTGATGTACTTTTTGTAGTGATCTTCAATTATTAGTTAATTATGGTCATGAAAGCTAGAATTACGATATGCTGTCTATTAGTCACTTGATTAATAGGAGTCTTGTTATCTTAAACATATAACAGTCTGTTGGGCTAAGGTTTTAATTTGTATTTTATGGAAATCACACTTTTGTATTAGTATTGTGAGAGTATAACCAATTATTGTTTTAATATTTAACAATAGAAAAACGATAATATACATTAATTTATTTACTTTTTACATTGGAGTAGGGTTATAATTTACAAGAAAATTATTGATTCTGTTATTTAATTAAAATTAATGTTTAAACCAACCAATTAACTGGGATTTATGTGATTGTTGTTAATAGGTACGAACAAGAAGACTGTTTTTATCAAACACCCTCTCACTTGTACAAAATATTATTATTTACTTGTTGAAGTTATTTATTTGAAAAAAAAAACGTTGATATTATATATATACTTTGATATTTCAACAAAGGTGACATTGTCTTAATAAAATATTGCAATGAAATAATTATCAAAAAACATTTAAAATTGATTTATTGACTGCTGTATTGCTTCTGTCTACAATGTAACAAATTGATACTGTTAGCATCTTTACTTTTTCTTTTTGTAAAATAATAATTTAAAACTCATAGACTTCGAATAGATTAATAACATTCGTGTAGGTCAGGTTAGTCAAGAAAGATCTGATAGAAGAGATGAATAAGAGGGATTTAACGTAAGAGATATTAAAGGTGTAGGCACCCAGAGTTGCCATTCCAGTACTCACTGAGCGATTAGAATTGTACGCCTAGTTAGGTGTATCATTCTGTAGTGCTTACAAAACTCAAGTCACCTAAAAAAAGAAGATTTATTTATTTTTTTTAAACACGAATTAAAACAACGATAATCATCATAAAAACGTAGTACTAGATATTATGTAAATATTCATGCAGTACCAAATCGATGTGACGACAATAAAAAAGTGGGGGGGGGGGGCTTTTTAATATAGTACATGTAGGTAGGTATATACGAGGAATCATTTATTTATTTAGGTTCCAAATCATATAAATATATATAACTATTTTAATGAACACAATCACTTAAATAATTCATGTAACTATAAGCAAGCTGTTTTGATTTTTAAATTCTGCTGCAAAATAAATATACTTAACTGTAATGTTTATATACATATGTGTCCCAAATTATTAACTTTTAAAACGGTTTGTCCGATTTATTATTTTACATCAGGAAATGAATATAATTATTTGGGGTTGATAACCAATCCACTCCTTCTGTTCTGTATTCACAAGTTGTATTCTATAATTATCAAAAATAATATTTAAATAAATATTTTTAAAAAATAATACGTCGTCACTATGGAGGTTGCAACTTTTGTTACTCGGTGCTTTTTAATGAAACTGAGGAATGAGAGTTTTCATGGAACCCAAAAAACTAATTTACTCAAAATATATTTCATATCAAATAAATTAAACAGCCATTCAATTAGTATCTTCAAAGTAGATCTCAATAAGGCAAGGTTCGTGACTTTTTAATACTTTAGAATTTCGTTACTCAGCAGTTCAATTTTTTTTCTATCTTTACAGTTTATTTCTGCAGTCAAAACTATGTTATAAAACAGCAATAGCTTTTATCACTTTTATAAAAATAAAAGTAACGCGAAACTTTCGTAGTGGGATGTTAAAGTGCTTTCAATGTTTATTATCCCATTAAGTATTAACAACAAGCTTTTGAAAGTCGGAACTTATCTGTGTAATTGCTCCACAACATATATTTTCTGTCACTACCTAATACTTTATTCGAATGGAAATTAAATATGAATACCTTATTTTTCTAAAGTGATTTTCTCATTACTGTTGACACATTTGAGAATAGTTAATTCATTTATGCAATTATATCGTTCAGTATAAATTGTATTTTCTCGAGAAGTGAACTTACAAAGCTAAAAGTGGAAACAGATTCATTGTATATTTCTTTTAAATATTAATTTAAAAATATAAACAACAATTTCTGCACAAGTTAAATCAACAATATGTCTTACATTATTGTCTGCAATATTTTAACACTGAGCTAATTGATTTCTCAAATTCGTTTAAATGTTTGCATAATTCATTATTTTATTATAATCATTGTTCATAACTAAACGTTAAATATATAAGATATTTTATTTTATTATTATTATTTTGCGAATCTTACCTTACACTAATGGAAGTAGAGGAGAAGCGGTTTTACTAAGACATTGCTAATGCCAACAACTGTTCTGAAAAATATCCAAGTAAAGTAAAATAGTGATATAGATCCTGAAATTGAAGAGTTGTGTGTGATATTGTTTAAAGGGAAAATCTTGGTCGTATAAAAAAGAAGAAAGAAAGTAAATAAAGATCTCTAACCGTCGAATAGTATTATTGCGTCAGTATAGGAAAAGAACAAGAGTTGGTCAAGAGAGACCAGAATCAAAAGATGAAAGTGAGAGATCTAACTCAAGACGACATGAATAAAGGTGTAGATCCAGCTAGAGTACCTCAGGATTGTCATGCTGTAGCAACCTCCTAATGAAATATTTGTTATTACGTCAAAGTGGTGACTCATAGTTCTTTTTGATTTTCGTGCTTCAAATATGCAATTACGTTGACTGGTAACAGGAACGTTTCTTAGAAGATGGTGTTCAGCATCATGGTCGTACTTTTCCTGAAAGTGTAGGAAAACAAGTTTTAGGTAAGGATAAATTAAGTAAGGATTTAGGATATAAGCTGGTTGTTAGAGAGGCTGAAACAAATTACTAGGTAATGGTAATAATATAAACAATATTTATACCTTTTATAACATAAGTAAAGAATTATAATATAATCTAAACAAAACAAAGTTATACTTTAAATATATAAGTTTTATTTCCTACCTCGACTAACTACCACACTATTAGAAATAAATAAATAAATAATATAAATATTCTTTTTAAAAATCCCAAATCATTTCGTTTAACTGAGAAAGTAAACTCTTCGATAAAAGTACGTAAACTATAATATAGAGAATAAAATGTGATTTGTGATTCATAATTTACCCTCCGGAATTATGCTTCACTGCAACAGCTTGACGGGAGATATAAATGAAGAGACGAGAAAAGCAGGAAATGAATATAATCATTTGGGGTTGACAACCATCTACCCCTTCTGTTCTCTATTCACAAGTTGTACCCTATAATTATATAAAACTGTATTTGAATAAAGATTTTAAAAATATAATAACTCGTCACTATGGAGATTGTAACTTTTGTAATTCGGTGCAATGATTTTAACAATACTGAGGAATGTAGTTCAGAATAATTTTTATGAAATCAAAAAAACCTAATTCATTCAAAATACTGTTTGCAACAAATCATAGAAAAATGTCTTTAATTAACTAAAGGAGTTAATATATATATATATATATATATATATATATATATATACCTAGGTATAAGGTATATAGGTATAAGGTATATATATACCTTATATATATACAGGGTGTATATAAAGTCCCGCACGGACTTAATATTTTCTAAACGACAACAGTTAAATCAATAAGATTTGGTACATCAACACCACACCTAAAAATCTACTTTTTTAAGGAACTTTAAATTTTCTGTCATATCATGGGGACGTCCCGCAAGGAGTCAGAAGGAAATCTTAAATAGGAGCATAGGTCAATATGCACATCAGTTTAAAGGGCTTAGCTAGCAGAGTTCAATGCCGGAAACCACGCCTCAAAAGGATCACCCGTTACAAAATGGCCGCCATTTAAAGTGTGTGTACATAAAGTCCCGCACGGGCTTAATATTTTCTAAACGACAACAGATAAATCAATAAGATTTGGTACATCAACACCAGACCTAAAAATCTACTTTTTTAAGGAACTATCAATTTTCTGTCATATCATGGGGACGTCCCGCAAGGAGTCAGAAGGAAATCTTAAATAGGAGCATAGGTCAATATGCACATCATTTTAAAGGGCTTAGCTAGCAGAGTTTAATGCCGCAAACCGCATTCAAAAAGGTTGATCCAGTACAAAATGGCGGCTGTTCAAATGTTTTATTTTGTTACATTTTATTAGTACAGTAGCCACAATCCCATTAAAGCAAAACTGCAACTAAATGAATACTGCAGCTAAATACTATATTATGCGTGTCAATAGAGAAGTGATTTATGACGTTAGTTATTCTCAAGGGTTACAAATTTGGTCCTAACTTATTGATAACGGGGAAAACCTGGTAATAGTAACAATTAGAAAGTTCTTATCTTTGGGTCACCGTTTGTACTTTCATATTAGCTAGTCATTCATAGTAGGCTATTCTAGTTTTCTTGTTTTAGTAGTGCTGTCCAATCTTTCTGTAAGTGCGCGTTAGTACAAACAAGTTTGTACTATTGCTTGTAGTTCTTCAACAACACTATGTCGTTACCGAACGTGAACGTATAACACTTCTTATGATGGTTGGTTGGGGAAACAACAGACGATTACACGAGGAAGCGTGCCATTTATTTAATGACTACTTCCCCGAGAGGCAACCAATTTCTAGAACAACTGTAGGGAGAACTGTTGAACGCTTTATGGAAACAGGAAGTGTTTCCGATCGTCCTAGATCAGGAAGGCCCGCTACTGCAACAAACGAAGACAACTCTTTAGATGTCTTTCAGTCATTTATTGAGAACCCGCACGAGTCCCTACGCTCAGCAGCTCATGACATCTCTGTTAAGTCTGTTCAAAACATTCTGAAAGAGTCAAATTTTAAGCCTTACAAAGTTCGTTTGGTGCACGAACTCAACGAAGATGATTACGATCGACGTATAGAATTTTGCGAAACTATGATGGCTAAAATAGATCGCAACGAAATTGATGTAAACAATATTGTGTTTTCAGACGAGTGTACATTTATGATGAATGGAAGCGTAAACAGACACAATTGCCGTTACTGGAGTAGCGAAAATCCTCACTGGATGCGGGAGGCACACACACACAATATCAACTAAAGGTGAATGTCTGGCTTGGTGTGATAAGTACCCAGTTGGTAGGTCCTTTCTTTATTGAAGGAAATTTAAATGCAATATCGTACCAACGTTTGCTGGAAAATGAAGTTACACCAACACTTCGAAACATGTTTGGAGACAATTTTCAGAATATCTGGTTTCAACAGGACGGAGCGCTCCCACACTACGGCATCGACGTAAGGGCCTATTAAACACTGTTTTTCGGTAACGGTGGATCGGAAGGCGGGGAACTGTAGAATGGCTAGCGCGTTCACCAGATCTGTCTCCATTAGACTACTTTATTTGGGGTTACCTTAAGGACAACGTCTACAAAACAAAGCCTCAAAATGTAAATGAACTGAGACAAAGAATACTTCAAAAATGTCAGGCGATTCCTCAAGTTACCCTGCAAAATTCTCTTAATAGTTTTTATGTGTGTCTTTCCAACTGTCAAATAACTGGAGGTGAACAGTTCGAGCATTTACTCTGAAAACATTTGGTAAGTAAACATCTGTTTTCCAATAAAACCTTTGAACAGCCGCCATTTTGTACTGGATCAACCTTTTTGAATGCGGTTTGCGTCACTAAACTCTGCTAGCTAAGCCCTTTAAAATGATGTGCATATTGACCTATGCTCCTATTTAAGATTTCCTTCTGACTCCTTGCGACGCGTCCCCATGATATGACAGAAAATTGATAGTTACTTAAAAAAGTAGATTTTTAGGTGTGGTGTTGATGTACCAAATCTTATTGATTTATCTGTTGTCGTTTAGAAAATATTAAGCCCGTGCGGGACTTTATATACACCCCGTATATATAGTCACTATTGCAACTTGTTATAGCTATAACGGTATTTAGAAATGTTGGTTAGAAGAGTTTTCATGAATCAAAACAAAAACCCAAAATCACTAACACATTAAAAAAAAAAAAAAAAAAAAAAAAAAAACTGTTTCCAACTGATCATAATATAGATGTAATTTGTTCTGTTCCATCTTTTAGTTTAAGTTGTTTTTCATTTTCTAGATTCAATTAGTTATATATCACACTGCATATACCATTTTACACAAATGTATAATGTTAGGATTTAGGATAAGAAAATAATTTATTAACAAATAATAGTCAAATGTTAGCATCGGTTAAATCTTCAATATCAGACATGTGGTAGTTATTGGGAAATAATTGAAAAAGTGTCGCAAGTAATTACTTAGCTTGCATGTCATTAGCATGACATGGATAGTGAAGCTGTATATACTCTGATAGTGACCTAGAAAGGGAGGAGTGGCATCCAAGACGTCAGCAGGGACGGGGAGACGCTGCTGGTCACCAGAGAGACGTGGCCCAGGAACGTACTTACAGGGACTCACTGGAAGTTTAGAAAGATTTACTGTCTTTGTTGAATTGGTGAGCAGATTCATGTGTTTAGAAACACAACTAGCTATTAAATTCAATAATTTGCCATTGCTCTGGATTGAAGGTTTAAAGGTCTGATTAAGACAGAATATATTGTACTTTGCATTTGAATGATTAAATATCACAAAGGAATAAGAATATTCATAACAATAACCTGTCGATTAGTGTTATAACGACAATGTGTTTATGTGCTCCAGATAAATAAAAACACATGTCGTTTCTCATATAAAATAATTTAATAAATACAGACTTCTTGGAAGAACGTCTTACATGAACAATAAAGCTTCTTATTAATGTAAAAAATATTATCTTATTATTTATTAGAAGGTAACACAATTTATTGCGGGTAAACATATTAGTTCCAAATGTACGAATTATACTCATCATGCTAAAATATATAGTGATGTTTTTAAGAGTTGTGTGAAATAAAAATCTTAGCGGTACTTCCTTATATTTATCCGAATAATAAGCAAATTGTTAACAAAAATATAAGCACATCATCTTTACTAGAATGTGAGGCGTGGCGTGAACTTCGTCTGTGGCAAAATAAGCCTAAAATTCTAAAAACTTTTTTTCAATCTGTGTATTCATCAACACAATCCCACTATATCTCAAGATTACAACACCTTTATGTTGATTATATGATGAGTAAAAACATTAGTAATGTTTTGAAATCAAATAGAAACAACTCATTTAAAAATTTTCATTGTAATATATTATAAAATAGTAGTTTTGATTACATTGTTTATAAGTCTAATGTTTTATATATATATATATATATATATATATATATATATATATATATATGTTAAAAATATTACTAATACAACAACTCTTTATATTATTTAGTTGTATCCCGTAATTTACATATTTGTTTTATCAGATGAAAACCTTTAACTCCTGTTATAGAGTATAAAAGTTTTTGTTTATTTCATTTCCCTTTTATATTTATTCCTCTTAGGACTAGGAATTGAAGGAAGCGACTTAATGTAATATTTTTAGCATCGATTCGTGTGCATGTATAAGCTTGCACAATGTGTTTTAGATTTATACCGTAATTGTCATTTATTATTTATCAACACGTGACATTCCTGTTCTAATAAGTTTATGGAAATTTTATTAAACACTCTTTAACTATAAGCTTTAAAAAAGTGGAGAAACATAAGTTCTTGTTTAATTATGTTGAGTGTCAACATACAGGGAATCGTAATATTGCTACCTTGGTTTAAGTGTATTGGAGTCATTCATCTTCAATAGAATACTTATGTACTGACAGAATCATCCACTGAAGTGAGCAACACTTGTTGAAACTCTTATAAACAAATGAAAGGAAACTAAATATTAAACAATAAACGGTTTATTTGTATATTATAATATTGTAGACGACGTTCCAATAACTTAGTTATCTTTCTTAATTGTCACGTGCACACAAACCCTTCTGATACACAACTACAACTGTTTGTATGAATGTAACAACTGATTATGATGGCACAGTTATAAAAGAGTCGTCTTGTAATTTATTGTACAATAAAGTATTTATTGTGAACAATTTATGCTTTTGATTCATTTGGTGACAAGTACAAATATATTTTTTGAAGATAGAGCTAATTAGAAACTCGTCAATTAATGGAAATAAAAGGACAAGAGTGGTTGAAAATATACTCAGAATATTTATATAAGTCAAAACAAAAATACAAAATATAATAATAATAAAAACGCTGTTTTTCGGACAATCGCCATTAGTAATTTATAAAGGTAATTTAGAAGAATTTCAAATTTTCTACAAAAATTAATAACAGTGTTTTGTTTTAATTACTTAATATGACTTTTACTAAATACCAGCGATTGTTTCATTTCTTGAATAAATAAATTTCTATTGATATTGAAGTAAACTATTTATTTTAAGTTTAAATACTAACAACTGATTCTTGTAATTGGCTCATCTCTCAGTTTTGTTTGTATGATGTAAAATAAATTTGACAAAAAAGAGAGTTCCATTAGCAAATTTCCTTTATAGACTTTAATCTCTTGCCATGATAGTGAAAGTTTCTGTTTTCGTACCAGTATTGAATAAATCGAACTGTATTAAATTTGGATTTCGAATGTAGAGCATCCTAAAATAACAGTTACTTAAAATTGCATCCGAGAAAAATGTTTTCGCTTTTTTTAGTTTTCCCATAAAACGTGTATTTCCATATTTATAAAATGTATGTAAAAATAAATTTCTTTAAAATCTCGCACATTGTAGGATCGGATTAACATATCCCTGAACACTGTGGTTAACTTAGCGTTCAATGCTATTCCGCAACAATAAACCGACTGTGGATAAATAGTGTTTAACTGCTTCCAATACTATGACCATTGTCTTTTTTCATGGTATTGGAGAATGTAAACTCTAAGAGAAACTAAAAATTGTTGCTAAACTAAAAAATTCTTTAAGGCTATTTCCAACCATTTGTTATATTTATGAGACAACAATTGGAACAATTTGGAGTCTTGAATATTTTGAGCAATATATCTTTTACTTTGTTTTTAAATTAAGTTATAAGTAAATTAGTCTAAATCAGATATATTTAAACCCCACTTCCACGTAGTTATTTAATTCCAAATAAAATTTTAACTTGCATTTTTTCTTGGGAAAGTGAATATTTGATACCCAAATTAATGTTGTAAATTGTTACGTAAATTCAGTTGGATGAAATATAACATTCTGATTTTCAGAATTAGATTTATAAATTTTATCGCCAAAATACGTACTGGTCAAAACCATCTTCCTAATTTAACCTAATAATATCTTCCTAATAATTCAACCTATTTCTTGAAAGACAACTTCATTTTTAATCAATAAAAGTTTACTTTAATTACGCGACTGCAGTTAATAGAAATGTAAACACCTTTACCGTCGGGTAATGAATGGTTAGCGTATCAAATTTATCTCGTTGCCGTTTTTAAAAAAATTCAACCCGAGCTTCCACTAATTTTTTACACGATGCTTGGTTAACACCTAAAGCTTTTGTGCTATCACTGAGCTAGAACCCGAAATCTGTTCACATTCGTGAAGCGAGAGTACTAAAAAATACTCCTGGTACATCTCTACCAGGCTAAAAAATATATAGGTATTGGTTTACAAATTCTTAATAAAATGAATGTTAAAAGAAATTTTATGTTTTGTTTTGGAATACACCCTTAAATACAAAATATATGATCTATCTTTATTCATTGAAAAACTCGACCACGTTTATTGACATTATAGTAATTACAAATTCTGTTTACACTTGATGTATTCTTGTTTGTTTGAGTTTTGTATTTAGCATGATTACATTTTTTAAATCGTGTTTGTTAATTTTAATATAATCATATTATTATAGTTGTAATGAGCAATGAGATTCCCGATAGATAAATACATAGATGTACGAAACGAGATGGGATAAAGAAATAAAAATAACAAGACCTAGATCGCATCTGCTGCTAGAGAAAGTAATAGGTAAATTAGCGAAAAAAGATGAGGAATATTAATACATTTGAGAAAGATTAATACAGATGAGAAAGAAATTTTGTAATTCAACTGTTGAAAATCATAATAATTAAAATATTTTATTATAAATTATTTTAATTGGTATAAAACTATAATATTTTATCATTTTTCATTTTGAAAATGAATATGTAACGAAATAAAATAGTTTTTAATTGTATTTCATATAAATCTTGAAGAGTACAAGATCCCATAGCTTAAAGTTATAATGGATTATAAAAAGATTCCATTTTTATATGTCGAGGTAAACAAACCATTTACGTTTTAGAAATCTTTCTAAAATTTGCGTTGCAGAATGAAGTTATTATTTATATCCGGAAAATCTGAACTTAATCAGATAAACGCTTTGGCGACACGCAGACCAGCACTACAACGCTTGTCCAGTGGGGTTTTACATAATTAACTGCTATCCATCATTCATACTATGACATTCAACACGTCTCTCCAATTTAATTTAACAAAGATAAATTATTCCATGAATATACTGTACTCGAATAGTAAAAGAAATAAAAATACAATTATAAAAATTTAAAAAATACTTGTTATAATAATAGCCAAACGTGATAAGTTGTGAAATTAGATTTTGTAAAGTGAAATTAGTGAAAACGGAGAGAGCCATATAACTTAGATTGTTTTATAGGAGCAAGCAGTAGTTCTAAGTGTGTAGAATATATTGATAAGTTGACTTTACAGTTTCTTAAACTGGAACGAACAGCCATCATCTAACTAAAATATCACATTTTTTCTGTACGGAATGAAACTTAGTTTCGTTTATAGTTTTGCGTTTTGGGGAATTTTTGATTTCATTATTGTATAGACTAAATTTATTTTATGTTCAAAGCAATTGAACTAAAAATGGCGATTATATGAGGTAAATATTAAAAGAGGTGAGTATTTAAAAAAGATCACACAAATTGTAAGAAATACGGTTGGAATTGTTAAATAAATTTATAGATAAACCTATAAAATATAATTTGGTAAATTTGTATGATTTTATATTCAATTTAATTTTAAAGACAAATTAGTGATATAGAAAGAGTTTTCTGATTGATTTTAGTGTGTTTCTCTGAAACAAAGATGTGATTTCTAGAATTATTGTCACAGTATACACCCTAAGAGGTCCGGCTATTAAATATGCGAATTTTGTTCTTGTTTAAAGGTAAACATCGCCTTAGTTTACCTTTAAGGAAACAAACTTAAAGGAAGTTAGTTTCTTAGTTTCCATCGCCTTATAAAAAAATGAAGAAAAGAACATACAACAAAGAACCCTAGTCCTCAAATTCTCTCATAACTTTAGAGGTAGAAGAGAATAAGATTGGTCAAGAGAGACCTGATAGGAAAGATGAATGAAATGTATATAACACAAGTTTACATACAAATAGGTTCATAGCCAGCTAGGTTCCCTCTAGTTGTCAAGCTCATGTAAGTGATGTCACGTTGGTTCAAAGACACTACTGTCCATGAACCATAATGATTTCAATTTCGTTTTAATTTTGTATCACAGCGATTTACAATTTTTATAATAATTACTGAATTCGTACATTTGGAAATAATTGTCATATTAAATTGGTATAGTTAATTTATAGACAATGTTATAAATATGTTTTAGTATTACAGCAATAGGTAAATTAAAGTTGTTTTGTTTTGATAACTAATTATTTAAAAAATTATATTCTATGCAAATAATTACCATATTAGTAGATAAAGTATTGCGTCTTTTAATTTGTTACTTGTTGTAAATAAATTGTACTAGTTAACATGTTAAAGTTTTCTGTTAAAATTAGAAATTAGGCTAACTTTACACAAACTAATAGTATTTAAGTTAAATGTGGTTAAAACTCCCACAAACTTTTTTGTCATTTGCAATTCTTCCAAAAGTATCTCCTGCATCATTCAAAGTGTTAAGAAACATAGTTTACAATATCTAATTAATTTCTTTGATATGAAAGCAACAGCATAAATAATACAGCAGACCTTTTTTTGTTTTACAGTTAAAAGAGTGACGTGGTTATATATCACAAGATGGGACGCCTCTATTGTTTTTAAACATTAATAAAATGTTCGTAGTTTTTACAATTTATTTATATTGATTTTTGTTAATATTTTGTTTATTTTAACACATAGTTTTTAATTATTCAACAGGCTCTGTTTATATTTTTACAAAATAAATAAATACGTCAGAAAAGTACCTTAAGTTGTTCTTTTGTAAGATCTACAAACAAAAAGAACAAAAATAGATTTAAATAGCAACGATTTATCTCAATTTATTAACATTTATATTGCTAATAAGGACAGATATTTTAGACGTTGATAAAAGTATATAAAAATAGTTTTACTTTATCGACTTGCAAATCCTGTGAAAAAGAAAATTGGAATAACTCTTGTTGTACCTAAAAGTAAATATGAAAAATATGTTTTGGACAAATTGATCGCATATTAATTAAGTAATTGCTATTCGGAAATGTTTAGCAGTCAAAATCCTATTTGAATAAAAAATATTCTTGTAGTAGATCACAATAAATAATGTTCGTGATATTTTCTTAATTCACGATTTTGTTACTTCGCATTTTTAAAGAGTTAAAACACAACTCGGTACTTTCCTAGGTATAAACAAAATAATAAAACTGCCTTTAACTTTTATCGTTTTACGACCGTAAAATATAAACAATATTTGTAGTGATACAGGACTTATTCAAAGGAATAATAACGGGATGTTTTTAAAGACCGAACTGACGACCTTTATACATTGAAAACTACATTGAGGAATTAGAAGGAATAGAAGGTAAGTCAGTAGTTTGTGTATTTAGAATCATCATCGGTTGAATATTTATCATATGTTAAAAATAAATTATTGTTGTACCTATGATAAAGCATTATGTGCTAGTTTTCAGAATTATTTACTATGTGTTTATACATTCTAAATTGGACAATGGTCATTCAGTATGGGGGATAACTGCTATAAATTTTATTATAATTTTACAAATGAAATTGAGTACGATAATTCTAAAAAAATCTCAAGTTAGGAATCAGGTTCGTTGTTCCGAGATATACAAATTTTGCCGCTTAAAATTTTATACTTGTTGCGTATATTTTATAAAAAAGTGGAAATTATAAAGTGAACAAAAGGCTATATTTATTATGCTGTTAAATAAATACCATAATTTTGTTCCAATAATAAATATTGTTTTTTATTGTATATGATATATTACACATTTTTAGCACAAAAATTCTTCAATAAATTATTGACTAATATAAATGCTGTACAATATGTACTAAACATTGTAAATTATTAAAACAGTTTTTAATTAATGAAAATAACACAGAAGACATCTTGAATATAATAATGAAAATTGGAGTAGCGGTAGTGCGTCGTTGTGAATTGTGAATGTTTCTGTAGTAAAAAAATAGAAATTCTATTATCTTATTTATTTTTTAATAGTAAAATTTTCTTCAAATTATTGTTCGGTTAAAACAAAGAGCTTAAAGTTGAGTCGAAAGTTAATTTTAAATTATATTTATTTTTACTTGATCATTTTTAGTAGGATAGTCGGCTCCAGTGGTGTATCAGCATCTATTATTTTTTATTTTTTTTTTAAAATATTCAAATGTGAATATGCTTAAAACAGATTTTAACCTTGAGGCAGCAATTGATTCCTTATATAGGCTATGTTTAGTTTTATAGATATGTATGTATATTGATATGTTTTATTTGGTTCTATATACTCTTTATTGATGTAATTAATAATCTGTTTTTTAAATTTTTTTAATTTGTAAATATTGTTTTGATGTAGAAATCAAATAAACAAATTTATTAATTCAAAATTTTATTATATTATATGCTGAAGGAAGAAGGTATTGTGACTTTAAATAGATGTTTACATTATAATTTTATAACTGGGTCAAATGATCCATCACTACAATTAATATTAATTAATTTGTTGAAGCTAAACTACACTTACTAATTCCAAAAATAAACACATATTCAACACTAATCTCAAAATGAGTTAAACATCTTAAAGGAAATATATATTATAAATGAAAGTATTTCATTTAATTAATATGTAAAGAATAATTGAATTATATTTTGATCGTGTATTTTCACTAGTTTTGTTATATACATTAAACATTTTACAATTTGCAACAAGATAACTGAGTGGTTTTACAATTATGTGAACCATTTACCATCATTAGTATTAAAAAGAACTAATACTAAATGACAAGAGAGTGCAATTTAAATTAATGAACATTGTGTTTTAGATTCGTATACAAATTATTACAAGAGATAATTGCTTTTCATGATGATTATTCACATAACAATAATTAAACAACTATAGTATTTTATTCAAATTAATAATTATACAACTAAAAAGTGAGACTTTTGCGACCAAATGCTAATGATCATTTAATGATTAATAATTTAATCTTTTGCATTCAATTATATTTAAAAAGAATGCAATTCTATTAGCAAATATTTAGATATGAAATTATCCTTCTCTTAAATATATATATTTCTGTGTTAAGAAATACTGTTGTTCACCCACCTTAGATATTTTATATTTACGATGACATGAATCCAAAATAACGTTTACTTAAAGCTGATTAGGTCAAAATGATGTCGTGTCTCCTCTTGACGTATAGACAATGTCAAGACAATTTTATGTAATAAAGTAACATTGTGGTATTAGTACGATACTAGGTATGATACATCTCTGGCCGACTGCTATTAAATATGTTTTATTGTTTTCAATGTTGTGACTGTGTTCATTAAGGAAGAATATATTGGTTCCTTTGAAAGCTTGATATTAGTAACATATAAGTCATGTTTATTTAACATTACAAACATGATAATTATAAATATTTGAGGTGTTATAATATGTTTATTTTATTTCTTCACTGATGCGGGACTTTTCTGTCTTTTAGTGCATTAAAATTACTTCAAATATCTCGGGCACCATCATTATCAAGTGGAATAATTATAAGTTGGACCATTGCACCATCACTATTTTTAAACACTGTGTGGGGTGAAACAAATATGTATGAATATAAAAATCGATCCATTTGGATTTATAAAATCCTAATTTTCTTGTACTGACACTCGATTTTGTTAGCTGCATATTAACTCATAATGTTGAAATGTACATGACTACACTTCATAATTTTGTTACTCTGTGAAATTAACGTAATTACCCAACTCGTTTTTCTACCGCAGTCAAAATAAAACAATAATATTAAATGTTTACAGCTTTTCAATGCAAACTTTCAACGAGGTTATTGTATTTACAACTTTAAAGCACTTCAAAAGTTTATTGTTCAATAAAATAATAACGACAAGTTTTAAATGACTGGACTTAACAGCGTTATTATAGAATACTACTACACAAAGTATTTTCCTATCTAGTTATATTTTGTGAAACATATGTGTATATATAGCAATTAAAGGTGTATTTATATTTATCGTCTCATAAAACCAGTTTTATCGTTAAGGAAATGTGACTACAATATAGAATTTTATTCTTATGATTAGATATTCGTTGAATATTTTGTGTTTCTATCATTTAATGAACGTTTTTGTCTTTAAGTGTTTTTGAACGTTTTATTCATTTATAATACGTTTACCCGTATCAAGCTCTATGTGAGAGACTCAGTTATTTGTTTTTCGTCTTTATGGTTCGTCATATATATATATATATATATATATATATATATATATATATATATATATATGGATAAAACCAGAAAATTTCATAGAACAACTATCTAATATATTGGAAAAAACTATGAAATTATTAATGAAAACCAATACATCTACAAAAGATGTTATTTTCTTTAAGTCAATTTCTTTTAAAAATGAGTTAATAATTGTTGGTAAATTTTTGTGTGCAATTCGTCATACTATTAAAAATCGTATAAACAATATAATATATACTGCTTCATGTCGAAAGTAAAATAACGCAACATGAAATTTAGATATGTCTACCGAAGAATAACTTAATTTTTCAATTTTATTTAATTTATCCATGTAAATTGTAATGTACATTTACAAAATAATCTACCAATTGACATGAGCCTGAACATTGGGATGTTTTTCCTTGAAATCCTGTCGGAAAGTTTGTGTATTATTTATCATTATAAATTTCCATATACAATAAATATACATAATAAATGTTAATACACTGATTTCACAAAAACCCAATCAAAGAAACACGAATATGGCGACTTGGTTAACCAGAGATGTACTGATATTTGAATTCCAAATATGTTTAAAAAAAAAACTGAAATTTCTACCTACTGTATATACAGATTTAATTTCATGTATCTCATCTTGTTACAATCATACTTTGATATTTCCGTACATATAAAAGTAGAGTATAATCAGTTATGTTTTAACCGCTTTGGCATGTTATACAAATTAAGAAAAATGTTATTTTATATCAGAAATATACTTGAAAAGGTTTTATTTATTTTGGAACGCCACCTGCATCAATTTGAGATCGTCTAGTCAAGTAGGTGTTCTATTTGTAAATGTTATGTTTAAATTTAAAATAAAAATTTCAAAACCCTTGTAAAAAATTAGTAATAGCATTTTTAAAAAAGATTTAAAGTCATAAATAGTCATGTCACCACAAGTTTATCAAAATAGGTTAATTTTAAGATATTTCAATTGTTATACCTTCATGTGTATTTTGTTTTAGTTATAAGAAATATATGGAACATAGCTCTACCATTTTTAAAAAAATTACAACAAATCAATTCCCTTTAAATACATTTAGCAGTTTCATAAAAATGTATTTACCATATAGTAGATATACTATAATAATACATTTTTCTCTTCTGCTATATATTTAAATTTTAGTTACAAAAAATTATTTTAAATGTGTTTATTTATTCGAGAATTATCAAAAAATCTCAGTTTTGTTTTCATTACCATTATGATATAATTTGGGATTATCAATATATGAATGCTTATCACAGTAATTTACGAGTTTATGATAATAATTTCTAATACTGTAGTACTAAGTGAAATAAGTTGTATAGTAACTGCTGATGTTACACAGAAATAAAAAAAATCGTGAATATATTCAGTCCATAACTTACGTTATACAGATCAAACCATAGACGATTATTGTAATCATCTTGCATCTTTCATAGCACTGTATAACTCTTCTGAAAATAAATCAAATTAAAGCCTTTCATTGTGGAGTAAATGCTCTTATGTGATACATCTGAAACAAACACTATTAGGACAAACATAATGGTGTGACGTAATAAATTGATGGGACCATATGTGGTTTAAACGAAACCCAATTTATTTATTTCAGTGGTATTTTTGCTCTAGCTTCATCTCAGTGATTGAGTTATTAGTACAATACTCGGAGATACAAAATATTTCTGAAAACTCACAATGCATACTTTAAATAATTATCTACAGATGTATTTTTTATGAAGGTTAAAGTAATTAGGCTGTGCATTTCTTGATCCATAAAACGAATTAGGTAAATTTGTGCTCAAAAATACTAGTTTTACGTTTTAAAACACATCAAAACTGAGGATTTAGTTTTTTCTTCGTATTACGTAATTTGAATTGATTATGTAATTTCGATATGTAGATCTGTTGTTTTACTATTGAGTTTGTTAATCTGTATGTTACTTTGTTTATATTAGTTATAGTCACACACAGTATTTCAAAAGATTTAAACTAGTTTTTATGTGTTTAGTATAAAGAGAAAATTGGAAAGTAGGCTAGTTTTAAACAAATATTTTTTTTTGTAATTATTTATTAGTATTGACTAAAGTGGTTCAGGTATTAGATGTACTAGTATATAGACTTATAGACGGACAAACTTCAAATTCCACTATATAAAGTTTTATTTTCCAAAAAGTTATTTATGTCTAATGTTTATGAACGAACTGAACTATTTCATAGATAATATTATAACATGTAACTTGGTGGTACATTTATTTTATTTTTACTTCAGAAGACTATTAACTATTTAGGCACTGCATAAGAATTAAAATAAAATAAATTATGTATGAATTAATCATATAAACTCCGATCCCTCTATTTCCTAATCTCTATCTACAATTTCACACTCAATGGTTGTTTCAGTTTAGTTTGCGGTGTATAAATTTCCCAAGAGACGAAACGCTTCCTTCACTTTTCATAATTCTTGATGAAATTAAGTTTTCGTTTTATCCCATGACATGGAAATATAATACCTAACTATAACACCGAAAGTTTTTAACCTAATAAACATAGCAACAAGATCATAATAAACCACTTTAAAAAGAACTAAATTTTGCTTTTAAATCAAAAACCACTGATTGCTTTTAATTGGTTTTGGGAAAATATATATAAGTATAAGTTATACGTTTCCAATTTAAAACACCGTCCACAACTAGATAATCTCAGATTGATACAGTTCTTGTTGTCAAATACAATAAAACATTATCTTGTATATATTTTATATTAAAATATAATTTTTATTAAATAAAATAAAAAGCAGTTTAAACGTAATCAATTATGCTCTGTGTATATTTAAAGAAAGTATGGTTGCACAGAGTTGGGATAGAGGAAATTAAGAAGGAATTTAATTTATTTATAGGTAAAAATTGCAGTAATTTTTGGACGATTTAGTGCATCTCTGTTGAGCAAAGTCAGTAAGTCTTGTATGTTAGATTGGGGTTTTGTGAAATCATTTTATTCAACATTATTTCAATATTTACTTTTATAGAGAAATCTATGATGATAAAATTAATATTTCACAAACTTTTCGATATCCATTCAAGTGAAAACAATTTATACGCAGTTCTCATTGTGTGGTTAAATTAAGTTGTATTAGTCATACAAAAATATTATAATATATGATTTCGCAATTTAATTTCAAAACCAAATAATGTTTTACCGATGTGTAGGTCATATTATGTTTAATGTAGAGGGGGGGGGGGAGTTCGGTTTACACACAGACAAGCGCGTGAATTTACGAGTCATAGGTTTCACCTACGATTTAAAACTTTAAAAGTTTTCAATACTGAACTTATATTTTAAATCATGAATATTATATCTCCACAATTGGCCAACAATATTGAAAAAATCTAAATATTTGAAAATTTAAATTGCCATACATATTTTAATGAACTCGCATAATTTTAAACAATTTCCTTTAGAAAAAGAAAGATGAAACAGTTTTCATATCGTTTGCAAAATGGTTATGCAAATCGTCTCACATCAACAATTGTTTCGTTCAGAAAAGAAACGAAATATTTATAAAATTAAATGGCGCAATATCTTTTTCTGTATATATTTTGGAATTTCCGCTCTCAGAATAACTTAAGTGTAAAGATTAATTAGTTATTGAAATTGTTCGAAAACAATAATATTAATATAAACTATAGGAATTGGCCGTGTAAAAAATATTTAATTTTAAAAATTGTCACGTCAATCAGATTTAACACTCGTATGTGGCAGTTCTGAATGTGACAGAATATTCTATCCTATCCCCATCAAATCTATCCCAAGAGAACTCCGTGCCAACAAGGTAAGGAAATATAGCCGTGATTTGAGAGCGACGTAACTATAATCTGGAATCAAACAGGACCTCGTATACACTTTGTATTGGTGTTATATTTGTATGCTTACTGTACTTTGTATTTAAGAAGTTAAATTGTTGATTAATTTGTGTTGTTTTGAGAATATTTCTAATTCTCTTTTTTATTCTAAAAACAATAACGATTACATGAGTTGTTTCATGATTACATGAACTCTAATGGGTTCATTGAAAGTCAGGACAATTTGTAAAGAGTAGGCTAATATTTCTTAAGGTTAAAACTTTGTTTTTTAAATTTCATTTGAATGGTTATTTTAAATTTCACTATGTGAAAAGGTTTTAGTGTAACTAACAATACTCGTATGTACTAAAATTTGCGCTCAGTAGTAATTCTAATTGCTAGTTAAAGATAACATTAATAATCCCCAAATTGTCGATACATATTTTGATTTATTCAATTTAAAATTTATAACTTAAGTATTTTTAAAACCTGGGTGAAAATAGCAAACAATTATTGTATGTTGTTGTTATTATTAAATGTTTAAATTTACTTTCTATTCGATATTTCATTTAAGTCTTGTAAAAGTATTATGATACTAACCCTTCTTATATCGTTATTTTTATGCCTGAAACCAGGTATTTGTTGGTTTTTTTTGGAAGGAAAAATGGAAAAATCTTTATGGCGTTGTCCGGGGACTGAAGGTGGTGGGCGGCCTCCCTACCCCGGTAAAACCAAAACCGTCCATCCTCTTCTTCCTCCTCTGCGGGACCATCTTGCGACATTACTTCGCAGAGAAGAATTAAATACCCCACAGGGTCATCCACCATCCCATCGACCGGTTGGTCGAACACCGAAACTGGAGCTCTATCTCAGCTCACCTTAGCTGTTTTCCTCGTTTGCCCATAATTCTATGAATGAAACTCTCTATTGCCTTCCATTATTCTCATCCTCTATCATAATTTCGATCATATTGATTGGGGAAATAGGTGAACAAAACTGTGTTGTTAGCTCTTCCCTCTCCTGACTCCCCCGCTGCAGTAAAAGATCGCATGCTCTGCCGTGTCTTCTTCCGCTCTGCAATCAAGACAGCTGGGATCTTCTGATCTTCTAAATCTATGAAGGAGTGTCCGGAAGCTTCCATGCCCTGTTAATGCTTGAGTTAAGAAAAAGCTTGTTTCACCATGTCCTCTGTTCATCCATTTTTTTATATTAGGGATCAGCCTGTAGGTCCAGCGACCAAAACCCACCTTTCCTGCCACCTCCTTAGCAATCTGTCTCTTGCACCTCTTTTTATTTGAGAGCCTGTTCTTTCTCCATTTCCTTCCTCATCATACGTCTCTCTCCTTTCCTCCGCCAGCTAGTCGATAGGGGGTATTCCGGCCACCACCAATATCGCAGGTTGTGAGACTGTGTTGTATCCTGCAGTGATTCTAAGTACCACCTGTCTTTGTACTGAGAGCAGCCTTCTTCTATTAATTTGCTTCCCCAGCGCTTTGACCCAGGCAGGGGCTGCGTACAGTATTATTGAATGCACTACGCTGGCATATAACCTTCTCTTTTTCTCTCTCGGCCCTCCCACATTTGGCAGCAAACGCGAAAGATTCCCTGTCACCCTTGCAGCTTTGGTGGCTACCTTCTTCAAATGCGGTCCAAAAGACAGACCCCGGTTAACTTCTACAGTTTTATTAGGTTTACTAACATTTATTTAATAATTATTTTTTTAATTTGTACTTGCACATAACAGTATAACCCTACTTTTATTCGTTGTGAGCCTCATGGGTTTATTAAATTGATTACGGAGTTGACAAACTGGAGGGACCTTAGCTGGATCTACACATTATATCATATATATATATATATATATATATATATATATATAACCTCTTGACCAATTTTTGTTTTCTCCTGACCCTCACGTTATTAGAGTATTCAAGGCAAGGAATCTCCATTTCATTCTATTCATTTTACATAAGACGAGAATGATCGAGATGTTTTTCGCCAAGAAAATAATAACAGTTCTTTTTTGTGCTCTGTTTTATATTTTGCCATGCTTTCGTATATTGGGCTTTATTCATGGTATACAATGTCTCACTCTTGTTACCGTAGATTGATTTAATTTTTCAAATATTTAAGAATTATTGGAACCAGTTTGGTAACATGTAAAAAAAAAAAAAAAAAAACGAAGCAATTTATTAACAGTGCTGAAATTTATTAACATTGAATTAAATTAACCATTCACAAAAAAAAGTAAATACCAGCTCAAGATTACTTAACACAAAAGCTTATTAATAAATAAGTTTTCAAAAAAAAGATTACATGCCCTTAATGAAAATTTACAATTAATTTTTAATATTTTCCCCCCTATATACTGTTATATATATGTATAACTGTTATAGATGAAATTTTTTAAGAGTAAAAAAAAAAGATTTTATTATCAAAATTATATTTAAGTTCAAAGTTTATATTAAATCTAACAAGTTTTCATGATTAAATTACTTATAAATTATTATAATTTTATTTATTAAATTTCTTACATTCTAAATTGACCAACCAATATAAAAAAAATTACCAAGAAATTTGTTTATAATATAAAGAAAATTAAATTTTTATTGACGTCAATAATTTTTTTTAAATTTTGAAAATTAACCCCTTTGGGGTCGTGGGCCGAAAATTTTTGCATATGCTGTCCCATCCAATAATTAATTTTAAAATTAGTACATGTGGTTTCACCAAGAATAATCACTAAGACGAGTTCACTTTATTATGCCTTATTTTTCTTTAGAGTTTTTGTTTTATGAAACACAGGTAAAGTTCTTTTCAGATAGTCTGAGACTCATTTCAAGAAAAAGATTTTTTTTATAGTTGAGCTCTTATGAGCTAGGATGTTCAGAGTTGTGTTTGAACTGGTCTTTTGTCCTGACCTTGAACCAGCATAAGCTGCACAAAAAGACAACTTGTTAAAAGAAGATTAGACAAACTCACACAGGTTTTTTTTTTTTTTTTAACAAGACTTTTTACATGTAAAGAAGTTACGTTTAGAATAGTTAAAAGAATAATATTTTCACAATTACAAAACGTCTTGAAAAGGAAATTAGAAAATAAGTTTTTTATTAATAAAGAAACCAAGATGACTTGGTCTTTGTCTGAAATCCAAATGATACAAATTACAAGAAATAGAAAATCAAAAATTTTAATTAAGATGAAAGTTTGATTAATTAATCTTTGATTTTATGATTATCTTAAAAATTATGATTTTTCAAGTTAATTAGTTTTTTTTTTTAAATGAAACCTGATTACGTTAATTTTTATAAAAATTATGTTTTTTAAGGAAATTACTGACAGTTCAAGAAAATTAATTACAATTAAACTATTTCTAGACAATACATGGCTGCAATTAAATTTAAAGATATAGAAATTAATTTCTTAAGATGGTTAATTTAAATCTTATTACCTGGAGTTGCGTTTCAAAAGCATGCGAGCTTTTGCTTCAAAGGAAATCATCCAAAGGAACCATTCCGACGATTTACGCACTATACTTGCGAACTTTTAAATTTTGTACATGATTTACTAATTTTGACTACGAATCCTAAAGAAAAAGCCCGATTCGATGTGATTAAAGAAATTTAACTTGAGTATTATATTATTCGACCGACTTTCAGATACGACCGGCCTGTCTACATTGTAGTTACTTCATTGAATGAATTGAAGATTGAGCAAGGTTAAGGTACAATATCCAGATCATACGATATTGTTTTCAAGGTTGCCCAGCAGATGGTAGCATGACACAAGTGAGTCTATTAGAGCATTTAAATTTAATCTGTACTGCAGATAAATTATAGATCTACAGTCAGTAGACAATTTAGGCTCCCGTTACACTCTTTATGAACTTTATATTGTATTGAATAATGTTGTTTACACTTTTTCCTGGTAATTACGTGTGGATAATTTGTAATATAAAATATGCGTGTAAAGTATTGTTGTAAATAAGCCATACAATCTAAACTTTGTTAATACTAAAAATTTCCTATATATTATTACATAACTTAAATTATACTGTACAACACTTACAATTCACTAAGCAATAATATAAATATCAAATAAATGAACGTCTTAGATTGTATTGAAAAAGGATAAATAAATAACATCAACTCGCCTCTAGGCTAAAAGTCATGTCGAAAATACGAGGGAAATGTCAAACAAATTACAGTTACTCAAAGCAAGAAAACTTAAGCTACAATCTCACTTTATTCTACTTAAATTGGTTGACAACTATCACCTCAGCTTTATTGTCTAATCCGTTTTCATCTCAAAGTTATCCTTTTAAAGTCAACATATATCATACAAGAGTGTTTTCGATTAGAGACTTGTAAATGATTGAACAATAATGTATGGAAATAAATATATATATGTATAAAATAGTAAGTGAAAAGTGAACATTACTAAATGAACAGTGACTGAAATAATTTAGTCGTATTAGATTATGATTGAAGATTTGGACGAGTTATTAAATTATGCAAGTTTTCTAAAGAGTTCCAGGTATCATTAGGATTAATTCCGAAATAAATCAAAAATTATACAAATTCGTTTCTCTTGAAATGGATCGTTAAAATATTGCGTTCAGTTGTTTTAATATGTCTGTATGTCTTAAACGTAAAAGTAAATAATTGTCAAAGTTTGAAAATAAAAGTTGTAACCCATTTATTATTATATAAATTTTACGTTTTTCGTATCTAATTTAAAAGGAGAAATAAAACAGTAAATATCCTTCATCACAGGCCTAGTCACAAACAAAATGGTATTCCATTGTGTTTCAATTATTAGGCTGGATTTTAAAAACTCGAGTTTGAAAGTTATATTTATTTCATCAGCTATAATTTAGTATATAGATATGAAATGAGATGAATAGAAAGATTATTTATTGTTTGTTTTGCTTAATATCAATAGAGTAGACAAGTTAGATTACACTGAACTAGGAAGTAGTGTTCCTACTACCGAGGGTAAATCTGGATCTGGTAAATTTGTTTGAGAGGAAATGTTTGGTCTACTTTATTAATTTTAAATTGAGGCTTTTATTAAATAAGCTTGCAACATTATAATCTAGAGGAAATGAAATTAAACTCTGTTGTAATCAGCTAATAAATGAAAACACAATAAAAAATCACTTTATTTTTGCAACACAAATAAAAGACCACGTTCCAATGACTAAGTCATCATTCTCAGCTGCTACGCGTAAACATACCCTACTGGTAGTGGTCTGTTATAATTCATTATCATAGTTTTAATAATTCAATTTAGTTTATGATGTAATTCACTTGTTAATGTGTATAAAATATTGACAGTTCCAAGTAAAAGCTATTAAAATTGAATATAGTAACGTTACATGTGAAAGCTTTGTTAAAATAATAGTTCAAACTTCTTCACAAAGAGATGTACTAACAGTTTTTATTTGTTAATATATTGAATACGTTTAAAATATCCATTCAAGGACTTGATATATTCCAGATTTCAATCACAGAGAGAATAATTGACTATTGAATCAGAGTCAAGGAAGATTAAAAACTAATGGTAACCACACAAATAGAGTGGTATTTCCCCAAATAGGACAAACAAAGCAAAGAGTATTAATTTAAAATTAATGGATACACCCCCTGATCAGTTCAGCATACATCCCCTGTGGTTTAGAATAACATAGTTAATGAGGGTGATGTAGTTGGTATTCTGCTTCATTAATACTGCGGTTTTATTAAGCATTTAGCATCTTTTATTAAGTTGATGAAACCTAATTAAAATCAGAAATGTTAACGCATCAAGAAAATAATCTCATTTGTATCATCATATTTTTGATACAATTTGTTGTCATTGGTTAATTATGCAATATTGATTATATTCAAAATTATTTATTGAAATTGGTTTCGATTAACATTAGTTAAAATTATGACTATTATAATAGTTTTTTTTAAAATAATTATTATGTTTCATTAATAATTTCAAACAAATAAAATAGGTACGATTAGTGATCAATTCTATTTCATTAGTTCAACTAAACGTTTTACAATATTTTAAATATTTGGAACAAAATTTGTATTAAATAAATTGCCTGAAAGTGATATTTTGAAGAAAACCAATACGATAATTATTTCCGACGTCACAACAGGTCTTTAAACTTGAAAAAGATTTCTACAACATTAAAACTACTCACTGTTATTATCAAAACTTAATGAAGTTTTGGTAACAGTTCACATAACATCAATTATTATGCTAAACACTATTGAAACAAACAAGAACTTAGTGTATCCGCGATAAATTAGAAGTTATTTTCACTTCAATCGGGACTGATTAAGTCACTGTTCAATTGGTTAAGATCTGTACACATTTATTACTCCCGAATTTGAATCTTTCCGAAATGACTTGTTAATTTACTGACAGAATTAACAATAATTCTATATTTAGATCAAATTTAGTAAGGAATTGTATAAGCTACCTTCTATTTTATTTAACACTAGCTGATGACCCCAGTTTCACCTGCGGATAGTTGAGATAGTTTAATAAAGACATAACTTTTTAGCACAATCCTAATGGTGTTGATATGGGAAAAAAAATCACCCAAACACAGCAACACACCAATTTTGATCATAATTGACCCATAAATAACAAAGATTGTTTTTGTTTAGTGGTAAAAAACACACTAGGAGTGGAACATTTTCAAAACCCTTTCTTAGTACGAGTTTACAGGCCTACCCCAATCCATTTTACCAAAATCATAGCTCTATGCTTCTTTGATTGAGAAAATTCGTAATCAGTCAGCGGGTTTTGCCTTAAATATATATATATATATATATATATATATATATATATATATATATTTAAAGAGAGAGAGAGAGAGAGAGAGAGAGAGAGAGAGAGAGAGAGATATTAATAATTCTTATATAGATTGACGTAACTAGATAATTTTCATTATAGTTTATTATTAAATATACTAAGCTGTATTTTGATTAAAAATTTTGAATAATTGTTTAACTCTTTCTGTTCATAACGAGCTATAGTATAGGGAAAACGATTTAATACACACACACACACACACACACACACACACACACACACACACACACACACACACACACACACACACACACACACACACACACACACACACACAAAAACTCCAAACGTTACTTCTATTACACAAAAAAAGTTGTGTCATACTATTATATTTATTTTTCTCTAGGAAGCTTCAAGCTGCATCCCCTGATGTTCAAGTGGAATCGTCCTTAATTAAAAAAATGTAAAACTCTACAACATTGTTACATCACCTGCAGAAGACAGTGGAAATGACACCTTTTGATTATGTAACAGGATAGCTGTCAGAAGTCTTTGATATTGAATAGAAAACTGTAATTACAACAAAAAAAATTCATTGGCAATAACTAACTTCTTCCTTTGGCTCACTGATTTATATTTTAAAACAACAACCAGTGCAATTCAACTACATCCCCTTTGAGTTATTCTCAATTTCTCTCTCTCCTTATAAATTATTTCAATTAGTGTCAGTTAAACAAAGCCATATGGTCTTTACATCGATGGCAGATATTTTCAATATAGTTGGACAAATTTTAGTAGGGATGCGAATTTGCTTTTCACGTTAGTATGGTTATTATCACATCCGGAGGAGTATGAGATAATACTTAAAGGATATGAAAAATATTTGATGGTAGTAAATGTTTTGTGAAGTGCCGGGGCACATGGTTACGATATATCTCTCCAATACAATACATAAAAAATATTTTATAATCTCACCTGATTAATTTACAAAATTATTAGTAAAATGAAACACGTCGATTAATCCAAAACATGTAATCAATTTCTTTTATCACTCTCATCATATATCCAACAGTGTAGAATAAAGAAAATTAATAGGCTTCATTTTATTTTTATGACTTTATGAATTTTTTGAACTGAAGTAAGGGATTATTACACAATATGAAATATCGTAAATATTATGAAAAATAATATTTTAAACAAGCGCTAATTATTGTTACGTTATTATTTCTAGTTTGGGTGACTAGATGATTTTGATGTAGAACGATGAAGTCTGATAATATCAGATGGTTTTTAGGTTAAAATACCTATTAAATCACTTGATGAGATTGTGTTGCGAAAGAGATATTCAGCAAAATCCCATACTCACTTTCTCAACAATAAATGTTCTAAATATTTAAGAATTAATACTAATAGGGTTTCTAAAAATCTAGTTATTTCCATTTATCAGTTAAATTGGAAATTAATTTAATAATTATTTTAAAATTATTTTCAACTTATCAGTACTGTAGTATCTTATAAATTGTATAAAATTAAAACATTGTACAATTAGCTAAAGAAAATATTATTTCTAATAATTTTGGATATCCAATAACTTCAGCAATTAAAGTGCTGAGGTGTTTTATGATTCGATTAGAATTGCAGATCTACGATTATAGGATATTTGTATATCATGAAAGTTTAAATTTATTATTTATTATATTTAAATATATTGTGAATTAATTATAACAATATTTTAGTAATTATGTTTTTATCTCTAAATACTTGGTCATGTCCTTAACATAATATGAAATATTCATTTGACTAATAAATATATGTACCAACACAGGTATTTAATAAATTAGAGTACATATGAATAAAAATAGTGCAAATACGTTTTACAGATGAAATAAATGAATAGTAATCAGTGATAATAATTAATATTTTATTAATGTTAAATCGTTTTATGCAAATGAAAATTTTTATCAAGATATATATTTCACAATAATAATTCTGTCTTTTATTAAAATGCCATTATTTATGGATTCGAAGTCTTTGAGTACTGAAAATACATTGGGACATACAACTTCCTTATTGTTAAACATTATTAGTCTAGGAAAGATTAAACTTAATATTACTTTAAAGAAGTTTGACAGAATGAAGCAAAAAAAAATCAAATTTTAAAATAGTTGGTAGTTGAGTTTGATTAAAATTAATTGTGAAAAAAAAATAAGTAAACTTTTTAACCGCCATATTTTGAGACGTATGATAACATTATGTTCGATACAATTCTTTTATCATAAATTGTATTATAATATATGTATTTATCGGTCAGCTACATGACAGAGCTGTTATCTTTTAGTCTCTGTCAAATCAGTTTCTTGTTTTTTCTTAAACAGGGTTAAAAATAAATAAATGACTGTTAAAATAGATATAGACAAAATGACTGATGAAATTATTTTGACCTCGTATAGCCAATGATCACAAGAACCACAGAGTCCGAAATACGTTAAGTTGTTATCAAGGAAAATGAACTTCTAGTGTACTGATATGACAAAAAGAGAGACAGACTTATATAAAAACGATTTCACAATCTTCAATAGTCCAAATTCAGGTAAGTAATCGTTCAAATGTTATTCTCTGTTTTATGTTTTGTTTTAAACGCTTTATCGGTTAGTATTAAACACAATTTTCAAGCTGTTATTATATTTACTTAGGTGAAGATAAAGTACACCCACAGGAAATGTTGAAACAGGAATGACAGAGAAACCAGTAGGCTACTATTATAGTGGATGCATAGAATGGAGTGTAAGTTAAGGACTTTATTTATTAAATATAGATAACTTATTGAATATACACGTAAAAAAATGTTATGCTGCCGTTTAACTATTTTTTTTTACAACGAAGATTGTACCAATAAAAATTGTTTAACTAAACCATTGCCGTTTACGTAACATTTTGATGGTGATAAAACGTTTGTATTGCGTTTTGGTTGCTTCTCACAGTTTTGAGTGTCTAGGATCATATTTAGATATATTGTCTGTCCGTCAATATTCTGTCTGTCTATCTGCCCATCAGTTGCAAGCACTCATCAATGCAAGCAGTTTCGTGACAAGTAAAGTATGAAGATTGATGTGGACGAGGTGGTCTGGAGCATTATTATGTTTTAGAATAAATTTCGATAAGAATTATGGGAGAAAATATGGCGAGGATGCAAGGGGAGTGTCACAAATTACATCATGAACATGTAAAAATTTTATTTTATTTTTTTAAGTTTGGTGTGGGTTAGAGCATTACAAAAAGATTATACTTTGAGTACCTTTACTTAGGTAGTGGCTCTAAATGGGGGCTGGTGTATAATATTATAAATTTGTGTATCTTGTTCAGGAAGTTATTTAGGTTGTTTGATGAGCGGTAAGGGATTTTGTAGCCATGTCCGCCGAAAATATTGATGATGTGCCTATCAAGAATGTGACTATATTTCATATATATATATATATATATATATATATATATATATGAGTTTTTCGTTTACAGATGTAGGCTTGTTTATGTTCTTCCTATGTTTGACCAAAATTATGTCTATTAATGTCGGATCATATCCATTATATAACGCAATTTGTTTTAATGTTGATATTTTATTGATGAAGTCTTCAAGGTTCATAGGTATATTGAACAGCTCTTTGGATGAAGCTGTTGTTCAACTTAAGAATGTACTAAAACACATACATAATTTTCTCTATTCATTGTAAATTGTATTATTTGTCTCTTAACAAACATGCCTGCAGCGGCACGTGCAATTGGTGTCTGCTATATTAACCCACCCTAAATTACGATCGTAACCCCTTTATTTCCCTTCTGTCTCTTGCGTTATTAACTTATAATTATTTCAAAGCCACCTGCATCAACTTGTTCACCCCTCCTTTATTTAACAAGTGATGTGAACGTATTTAGTTAGGGTTCACATTGATACAAATTAGCAGTTCTAAGAGTATAAACCTTAGTGGGGAAAAAAATATTTGTACGATTTTATAATTTATTTTGACAAGTTTGTTTTCTCATTCTTTATCCTATCTTTATACCAGATGGATTGTGTGAAGTGTATAGTATATATTTGAGTATAATAAATAAATAAATTTTGGAATCGTGCAACAATACAAAACTTTCCTTTTATTGAGCCCTGCTCTTTGGCGCCTTCCTAAAGAGATTTATGCAATTATCACTTAAAATTTTTGTATTGCAGATTGCCTACCGTAGAAGATTGTAATAAATAAATAAATAAAAAACAGTGATAAAAATACTATTTTTGTATTTTATGTTTGTTATTATTATTTTTTTAACTTAACCATTTAAACAATGTCTCAGAATTATTATACAATTTCTATATATTTTTAGAAAACAGCTGGTATCGATGATAAGAAAATAAAACAAAATTTTTTATATGCAGAAAACATTAAATTTATTAATGCAATTGAAAATTATTTTCATTAGATATTTTTGAACTCATAACACTTTAAAACTCTTACTATTCCAAAAACTCAATAACTGTAACTTATCATTTTTGAATCTTGACCGATTATTTAATAAACCTTGACATTAATTAAGTACAATGTTTGCTCAGAAACAAGCAAAAAACTCATAGTCCATGTTTAAATACATAAAGATATTTCAAGCTGTTTTACACTAAAGTTTAAAGGACGAAACTTATATAGCAGTGTCAACTACTTTGATGTTCAAGTTTCGAAAAATTGAGATTTGTGCCACAGGAAACAGAAATAAATTATTTCAATAGGGAATCTATCAAGACGACTACTGGCACATCATTTTTCGTTAGTTCAGAGTTAACATATGATGTCTGAGACAATCTTGTGTTACCTAATTAATCCTGTCTTCCCTGTAATCCTATAGAATATCCTAATTTTGTTACAGGATTTAGAGGTTATTAAACAATAGAAAAAGGATTATTGGATTTTGAAAGCTGTGATGCAAGGAGATAAGTCGCGTATAACATAGGGGTTCCCCACTATGTAACTGCTGCAAGACAACTGTAAAAGCATAAATCTTTAAAACTATTACAAATCTACAACTCTACAAACTATTACAAATTAACAATAATAAAATTAACTTTATTATTCTATTACCCTTCCTGTAGGCAGTTAAATGTTTTCTCATTGTTCTAAAGAAACAACGGATTTTATTAGTCCTGGTTGTCTTATGTTTACATGTGCTAGATTTTAACATTTCACGTTTCGCCACTTAAAATGCCTTTTTATAACGCTTGAAGCTCACAAACTATACATTGTACAAATATGAACTCTTAAATTAGAAAAGAAGAAAGTACAAATTTTACTGAAGTTTTTTGAAATCGAAAATATCTTTTTAGTTACAGAGTAATAAATTCGAGAAAACAGCCAATTTTCAAACCTATACGATTTTTTAGATCGAAAGTGAGTTTTTGATTTTTGAATGTTATTATAGTCTAATAGAAGTAGAATTAAATTTGGAGTCAAGTTGTGCTAATAAAATTTCAAAATTGTTAATATTTTTTTCCATTTTTATCTAATTTTTAATAAAAATTTCAACAATTATTAATATCAGGAAGTATTATTGTACATCAAAAGATGCAGACTTGAATAGAGAGAGAGAGAGAGAGAGTAAACTCTGGAAAAATCACTTTCAAATCTCGAAGGGTTTACGAGAAATTGCAGTTTGATATGTTTCATAAAATATCATAAATTTTTTTAAACCAATGATATGGGTATCAAAAGATGCAGAATTGAAAAGAGAATAAACTCTGAAAAAATCATTTTGAAATCTCAAATGGTTTACGAGAAATATCAGTTTATATGTGCCAGATTTTAACATTTCACGTTTCGTCACTTGCAATGCCTTTTTAAAAACGCTTGTAGCTCCCTAACTATACATTTTACAATAATGATCTCTCTCTCTCTCTCTCTCTCTCTCTCTCTCTCTCTCTCTCTCTCTCTCTCTCTCTCTCTCTCTCTCTCTCTCTCTCTCTCTCTCTCTCTCTCTCTCTCTCTCTCTCTCTCTCTCTCTCTCTCTTTGTTGTGTTGTTTAAGGATTTTATAAGTTGCACAAATGTTTCACTCACCCATCTCCAAAATCACCCGAAAATATTCCTTTCGAAAAATTTCAGTTAGGGCGTTGTCAAATAAACAAAACAAAAACATTCATGCCTCCGTCGAAAAAAGTATTTATATTTATAAATAGAGCTATCTTGTTTGTGCCTCAGTGTGGAGTGAATTCGCAAATACCTGTTTCAATGAATTAGGAATCGTGCAACAATACAAAACTCTCCTTTTATTAAGCCCTGCCCAGAGGCGCCTTCTTAAAGATCGTTATGCAATTTACGTTACACTTTTGGATTGCAGATTGCCTTTCAAAGAAGTTTGTAAATAAAAAAAATAATAATAAAAAACCATGATAATAATACTATTTTGTATTTTATTTTTGTTTTTATTATGTTTTAACTTAACCATTTAAACAATGTTTCAGAATTATTATATAATTCCTATAATTAAATTACTATGATTAAATTAGGAGTTGAGGTGTGCTAATAAAACTTTAAAATTTTTAATATTTTTTTTCCATTTTTTTCTAATTTTTAATAAAAATCAACATTTAACAATACCAACGATAAGCACATCAAAAGATGCAGAATTGAAGAGAGAGTAAACCCTGAAAAAATACTTTCAACTATCAAAGGATTTGCGAGTTATTGCAGTTTGATATCTCCCTATCAAATAGTAGAACTCCCTAACTATACATTGTACAAATATGGACTGTTAAATTAGGAAAGAAGAAAATACACATTTTACTAAAGTTTTTTTAAATCGAAAATATCTTTTATAGTTTCTGAGTAATTAATTCGAGAAAATTATGTAATTGGAATGGAAAAATTATGTGTATGGAAAAATTAAAAAGGATGCCATCAAAATTCAATTCAGTTTTTTTCAATGCATCTAGAACCAAAATTATTTATTCATTACTTCTCCTTTTGTAGATGTTATGATCTAATAATCTTCATATTTTAATTGAATTAAAATATTATAGAATTAGGTAAAGTTTATTCTGATCATCAATATACCGACAGAACTGTTTTTAAATGATTTGTAACTTAGGGTCTTGAAATTTACGGCTGCATAAGATATAAATGTTAGTGGAATGACCGCCAATCTATTTTGTCCATAATCCGTGGGTTGTTCTTTCAGTTTTTGTCAAAATATATTAAATCCCCGTAATAGAGAAAAGTAAATTTGTGTAATTTTATACTTAAATCGATTGATAGCCCTAAATGTTTTTACGGTAAAAATATTTAGTATCTATTATATCAGTCCCAAAAGTTAATAGACTTTTTTTTTGAATAAAATCGATAAAACGTTATTGAGATATCACTGAGGACAGAAATACAGAGTTACACTTCTCTCATACACACAAACATAGAAAGCCAAACAAATATTAAAAAGATGTGAAGGGAAGTAGTTGATGACAATTTAGGAAACCATTCTTCCTACCCGCTCAATAAAGGCATGTTAGAAAAAGAAGATTCACTATCAGAAAATAAAATAAAAATAATAATAAAGAATTCTGGAAATAAAACAACTTAAATTTTAATATGTACACATTAATAGAAGCATTCATATGTTACACGTCAAGATGCAAGGCAATCTTCAAATTTTTTAAATTTGTAACCTGATGTTTAGCATTTTGTTGTCTTCTACATAAATAATATATTTATATTTATTTGTAATATTTTGATAATATTTTGTATATATGTAGTCAAAGTATTTGTTTACAGTTTTTGTCTCAAACTTAAATAAATACTTATTAAAGTTATCAAACTTATTAATACCCATAATAGGTATTCCATACTAGTAATACAATTGTTTAAAAGTTATAAATGTTTTTATTATTTAAGCAAGAAATTTAATTTATGTGATTTCAATCTAGTATTAATTCTATATCGACTCATGCTTTTTTTTATTGGTTTTTTGGCATTTATGCTTTCCCTATATTAAAAAAAAATAACTGCAAATTTTTGGCGTTAGTAGTCAGGAAATCTAGTAATATTTTATTATATTCAATCAGTAAACAAAATGTTAGTTGGGAAACAACCGAAACGTAAAGAGAAGTCATTCCAATCACTTGTAAGAAATTACCTATAAAAAATATTTAATATAAATAAAACTAAATCAATTTCTTTAACGTCCTCTATTTTAGTAACTTACTATATATATGAGATAACTCTATGGATGCAGAGTACATTTTATTTGAAACTACTGTAGAGATATTTCAATTATATTTCTCTTTTCTTCGTGTAAAGTAAGTAACCTATTTTAAACTGTCGACAATAAAACACAACCATGGCAAAGAGACTTTAAACAGCATTTCTCTTGCACTGTTTTAATTATATTAAGGATTAATAATTGTTTCCAAGAATGTAAATAGTAATTAGGTTAATTAAGAGAAAGAATTTAGCTTTGTCGTATAGGTCGACGATTGCACAAGTTGAGTCTATGAGTCTCGTGAAAACAAATAATAGACTTACATTGTCAGCACAGCAAATTTCGTATTCATTAGGCTTTATACTTGGTAGTAATATTTTCTAAACAATTATTCTGAATTTTTTATATTTATTTAAAATAGTTGGTATGGTGGCAAAAATCATCGGCATGACAGGGCTGAAACGTGTACGATACTGGAAGATCAGTTTTTATTTAAGTGCAAGTATCAAAGGCGAAATTTTATAAATTTACTCATGACACCCAACAAGTTTTAAAAACTTTGATAAAATTTGGAAGTACATTAAGTAAGTATTTATGTAAAAAGTATAGATAATTACAAAAGAAATTCAATATTCAGTTTTTCAAAATACTTTGATCCACTGGTCAAAGTTGTAGTTACAAAATGATTTCGTCTTTTTTATTCTTTTCAATTATCAAGTCGTTATATTATTGAAGAAGACGGAATAAGTAACACAAAGGAAAACGGAATGACACCAACAGGGTTTGAGCCCGGATTGCATGTGTGGTGGTCACTTGTCCAAATTGTGGTGAAATAAACTTGCATCTGCCAACTGAGTTACGGTGAACTCCCAAAAATGTGATCAATTTATCAGTAATTGTCTCAGGGACAAACATATAATACATAGGAGTTTACTTTTGGTAAAATGCTTAACTCAAATGCTTTGGCTATTGCTTCAAATGTTTTAATTTCTTACAATTATTTTGAGAAATTAGTCATTTTGTGTTTTTGTCACATTGTGTAGACCAACTTTTGATATTAAAAGCAGCTGAAGCTATGTTAAAATTATATCCATTTATGTAATGTAATAAAAATTTGCCCTCTTTTATTGAATGTTGTTCATAATCAATTACATAAAAACATTCCTTTATGGACTTAGATGGACCTATTTTCGAGGTAAATTATCTTGTATTCTAATTACTTTCTCTACACTAAGTACTCAAAGTTTGTACAATGGTTTTTATTTTAATTATTAATAAATGCATAATTGAATTATAAAACAAACACCTCTGGGCCTTACAGTACTGGTGTTTCATTCTCGAGACCTTAAGATCCTTCTCTTATTTTGTCGCCACTTTCTTGCATTAAGTTATATATACATTAAGTTAAATATATATTATATATTTTGCCATGTGAAATTAAAACAAATTAAGAAACTACCAGATAAGCTATTTCAAAAAGACATAATCGTTCTAAAGATATTAAAGGGTGCTTTATTTAGAAAGGAAATTTGTTATTGTACGTTGGAACAACCTAACTAATACATACATATATTATGTTTTTATAATGCCTAAACGTCTTGCGATAATGAGTACTGGCGTGGAAACTCAAGAGGACCCTAGTACGTTGTATCTATATTTTATTTTGTAGTCTTGGGTTAGATCCAAATCGATAATTTTTCTATCAGGTCTCTCTCGACCAACTCATGTTTTCTTCCAAACCCTGGGGTTATTATTGTATTCGAAGGCTAGAGATTTTTATTTAATGTGCATTATTTTCTTCTTTTCTTAGAAGTATATTATCATTTTGCCTTAAGCAACAAGAAAAATGAAATAAATATAATAAAAAAATATCAATTTGACTTATTTTGAATACAGATTGAAATACAAAATTTTAGGTGATTTTGAAATTATGAAAGTTATTTAGTGTAATTATAAGGTCAATATTAACCAAAAGTTCTGATCTAAACGTCACCTTGTTAAAATCAGCAATTGCCTCACATGAGTAGTAGAAATTTAATTTAATTATTATGTTTCTTATTGTCAACTCAACTTCAAGTTTCATTTATAACCTCTGTATGAACGCTAATATCGTACTTGAGGTAAGATTTGAACATTATATTTTATTTACTTTATCTTTAGGAGATAAAATATTAATACAAAATTAGTGCTATAAAAATCTTAAATTGCAAATTATGGGTTAATCTTATCTACAAGGTCGTATGTATAAAAAATAGTCTATAGTAATTTATAATTTATTTTAAAGAAATATAAACTATTATCAATAAGAAAATTTTTAATGTTAAAAAAGAATTTCAGTTCAAAACGAAAAACTTAATACTATATCTTATAAGATACTCTATCCCCCCTCCCATAATCAATAAAGAGATGCAAATCCATTAGAAACTAACTTCACTCAAGTACCATATCCATATTAAATGTTGAGCTTGACTTATGAGAAAAATTATACAGTATAACAAACACACAGAACACAATTCTCATAAAAAATACGCGTACGTATCAGACGCGTTTCAACGACAAGGTCGTCCTCTTCAGTGATACACCAGCTACGCCAATCAAACTATTATATAGTATTATAATTATTATATATAATATTATTTTTTATGAGAATTGTGTTCTGTGTGTTTGTTATACTGTTCACTCAAGTAGTTTTAAATTATAATTCTAAACTTCCAGTTTTATTTACAACAAAACAAATTGTCGTTGTTCAAGAAACGAAAAACTAAAGGAATCCGGTTCATTTATCCGGTTGGCAAATATATTTCTTCTCTTATTTGTTTATTGCACGACTTTTGTTTCTAAATTTTCCTGGTTATTTTGTGTGGTTAATTTTCAATATCTATAAGTTCAAAAACATTGATGTAAGCACTTTAAAATAAGTAAATACTCCAAGTATTGTTGTATATCTTAAGTTATATTGCACAGTATAATGCAACTCATCAATCAATATGTAAATATGTTTATGTGATTGAATATCAAACATAATAATGTCATAAATTGTATTTTAAGATGATAAATAAATAACAGCAGCTCGCCTTTAAGCTACAAAAACGTAGTAAATACGAGGTAAGTGTCAAAGAACTTTAAATTACTCAAAGCAAGGGAAGATAAGATAAATATCACCCTCTTCTACTCAAATTGCTTGACAACAGACGTCCTAAACCTAGTGAATAAATAAAATTGCTCTCCTCTTAAAGTTATCCTTTTAAAGTCATCGTATGAGAGATTTTTATTATAGTCTTGTAAATGTTTGAAAAATAAACTTTCAGGATATATTTCTTAAATTATAAAGGTTTATGTATAAATGTTTTAAACTAGTCCTAATATGTATATAAATCATTGAAATTTACGTGAATATTTTAGTTAGTTTACGATTGATTGCTTGCCCTTGTATTTGAGGACACGACCGTTAATATCTTTAGGATATATTCAGAAATATAAATAAAATCGTGTTTAACATATTCTGATTGTCTTCAATTAAAATAAGAGATTAAAATGTTGCGTTCAGTTATTTTAGTAAAATTATAAAAATCAGTTTTATTACGTTCAACCTTAGAAGCAAATAATTAAAAAATCTTTTTATAAATATTTATTTGTAAGCTAATATTAGTGTATTTTTTATTTTCCTACTTTACGTTTTTGCTTTCCTGAATTAAAAAACAAGTTTTGAAAACTATGTTCGTTGAAACTTATTTGTGAGAAACGGTTAGGCACTTTTTGTGTAAAAAAAAATTCACAATTAGATTGTTCTGTTACTGTATATTCATCAACATGTATTAAGAACAGGAAACAATGCAAAGCCGGTATAATAACACTTCTGGTTAACTGCATCCTTGACGATCCTTTCAAGCTTTATACGGGTACATAAAATCGTTAATAGTCTCAGTCTTAATGTAATGGGAATGGAATTCTACAGGGTCTTCAGTTATTAAGCTGTATCTTAGTTAAATCGTTTAAAACAGTTATTTGAGTTTATTTTGTTCAGCAGAAATAAAATAAGTAGATATTGTATAACTTTATTTTGACAAGCTGTGTAAGTCAGAGCTTTGGTCAATATTTGGTTTCTTAAATTGACTGCAACGATAAGGATATTTCTTCAAGGTTAATGCATTTTTACTTAAAATATATAATTTTAAGTCTTCTATTCAATGTCTTTTTTCAAATCTTAAAGACACTATGTTACATGTACAGTCCTAAAAGAGGTACGATTTAAAACAAATTTCATAGAAATCGGTTCGACCGTGCCTCAGAAATAGCAAGAAAAGCGTTATTATTATTTATCTTACTACTTCGTGTAAAGTCTTAAGTCATTTTGGAATGTGGGAATTATTCATTACATATGCACTTCTATGCTAAAATTTCCCCTAAAATATCAATGAGAATTTCATTTATATGTTACCTTAAACTTTATAAAGTGCTGAGAGTAGATCTAAAAATCGAAAGAAAATATGAAAGGCCTATCTTAGTTGTATATTTTGTAGTTTTTTACATTCAGATTTATAATTTTTAATAAATTCTACATAACCAGGTATTGCTGGATCTGCAGATACGGAATTTGTGAAGGTAATTTAAATAATTATAATAACAGTTATCTTTTGGGTTGTTATATTTGCATTATTAGCGGGATCATTTTTTTAACACATTTTTTTAAATCGGTTCAGTGGATCCTTAAAAATATTAAAAAAGCAACCCTCAGGGGGGCCACATCAGAGGGCAATCCCAAGTGTTCAGGCTGGATATTTACTTTTTTCATCTTTTCTTAGGTTAGATCCCTATCTTTCCTCTTTTGTATCCAACGTGTCCAACTCTCCGACTTTCTTTCCAACAATTGTGCTCTTCCTACCCTGATGTCATTAGAGTATTATTTGGTTAGAGTATTGGGTTATTGGTTTTAATTTTATGTTCTTTTCAATTTTTTTTTTATTAGGTGATGATGATGAGAGGTTTTCCGCCTTTAAATAACAAGGAAGAAAAATGTAAGTATTTCAGTTTTTCCTGCTTTGTATGATCTTTTGGATTTTTAATATTATGTAACATTTTTCATACTTATTCCGTTGCGCCTATGGTTTAACGTAAACTTTAATTGGCTAGGAAGATTTATAAATATTAGAGAACACGATTATGCCACCAAAACAATTACTTCTATGTAATAAAACAATAATTTTCGTATTAAAAATTTTGTCATCTGGTTTATACAATGAAACAGTTCAATGACTTTGCATTTTTTTTATATATAATCACAATCAAAATCAGTATCTTTGAAGCGCTTCTATAAATGCAAATGAACAGCGATTAATAAACTGTATTAGAGTATTGTATATTCCTTAGAGTCCAGGTTTAGTCCTGAATCCTGGAGTTCTTTGTGTTTATGTATAGAATTGATTTTTTGAAATGCTTTACTTTTGTACATTACTTATAGTATCTAAAAAGCTTCTCGAATTTTCTTATAAAATATATTATATTTTAGGGATATAAGGATATATAAACTCATAAGTTGTTATGGTCATTTAACTGGAATTCATACTTACGTTTTAAATTTCATTCATTCGTTGAATAATATTTATGAAAAATGTTTAATAAATTTTTTGTCTGACATCACAATTTGGATTTACTTTAGATTCAATTTGGATTTATTTTAATAAAATAAATATATTTCCTTTATAAATTATGACATTTGCCCATTCAACTAATTATTGAATAGTACGATTTTTTACTTTAGTAGATTTTAGTTATTTATAAAGAAATGTTTGCTACATTTCTAGAAAAAGACATGTGTTTATGCATGTAATACTCCAAGTTTCTTTAACGTTTATTCCCCGTTCTTATTTTGTCATCCAAGAGAAAATAGTTTCACTACTTTGTTAATTTTAAAAATTACGATTTAATAATTTAATTTATAATTGAACATATTCTCCAGGCACGAATTAAACATTGTTAAAATATTATTTTTGGTAAATTCACTTTAACATTTGAAAAAAAAAAAATCATTTCATTTGTTAACTTCTTCAAAACATTGTCCAACTTAAAACATTTAATTAATATGTATAATAACTATTTTCAATAAACTTTGAGCTTGACGAGTGAGAAGGAATTATTAATTACAAGAATAATGAAGTAACACAAATTCTCACAGACATTTATTACTCAAATGAGTTTCAACGACACAATCGCCATCTTCAGTAATCTTTGAGGTACTAAATGTAATCAGTAATCAGAGTATAACTAAATGGTTTATTGAAGATTGCCACTCTGTTGTTGAATCGCGTTTGATCAATTAATTATATGTGTGAGAATTTGTATAAGTTTACTATTCTTATAATTAACAACTATCCTGTTAAACTAATAATTAATACCTCTTAAAAAAGAAACAGTATTAATTTAACGGTAACGGATACACCCCTTGGTGTTAAAAGTAACATTTCCTAGTCACTGGGAGCAATGTAGTTAGTATCCGGTTTCAATATTACTGTTATCTTCATGTCGTAGAAGACAAACTTAATATTATTCCATTAAATTGGTTTACATTATTACTAGTTTAATATATGAAATTTACGATATTTTTTTTTTAGATAAGAATTAATAATTTAAAACAAATGAAATAACTCAATTTTTTATCAGAAATACATTCTGATTCGTTCTTGTGTCATTCCATACATTTTGAATATTTAATACCACATTAGTAAAAAATAATTTTAAAAAGTGATATAAAAAGTACAGAATTTATTTTCGATATTATTACAGACTTTACAAGTTTAAACTGATTTCTACAGCACTAAAACTACCCACTGTTAAATATAAAATTTCATCAATATTATACAGTTTTGGCAGTAATTCTCTTGAACTTAATTATCTCTTAACTTGAACTATAATTTTACTTGCATTTCTGAAGCAGTTTTTCTCAGAATCGTTTAAGTAAGTAATATTGGTTTCTATAATAGCTACAGTGGTCTTCTACTGTGTATTTGCTCTGATATGGATATCAGAACCTTAATCTTTTTTTTTTTTTTCAAAGGATCCGTTTCCTCTTTATTAAAAAGATTAGATTCATTTTTATAAAAAAACTCATTAGACTCATTTTTAACAAAAAGTGAGCTTTCAATGACAGTTGATGTAATTGCAACATTATGTATATTTTCTATATTTTTCGATATACATTAAAATTTTGTATAAAGAATCTTAATCTCAGTTTCTTTTTTATGTTCAATAATTACATAAATTTTCTTGCATAAATCGTCCCATTCGTTTCTGTTACTATTTTTGCCTAGCTTGAAGTGTAATTTATACAATTCTAATTATATTCTACTTAATTTACTGTATAGATATTTATTTTTATTTCTCACTATAGCCATTTTGTCTTTGCGTACTCAAATACTGTACGGGAAATCATATGGTAATACTTTTAATGAAATCTAATGAAAAAAGGTTTTGTTTCTGGCATTTTTTAAGAAATTTTATATCTACTTCTAACAGTCTTACGTTTAAACTTATCTTATGGAACCTGTTCTGCTCTGTTGACCTGGAAGCTATAATATTTGGTGTTAAGTTATTTGTGTTTTTTCCTAATTTTGTGGTTAATTTAAGGGAACTTTTAACTATTATCGTGAATTTCAACCCAGTGCTCATTGAAGATTGTATCTTCATATTGGTATTTAATTTATCAGTTGTAAACATCTTATAAATCCTACAACACTAGAGTATTGGATTAAGCAAATAATATTTTTATTAATGAATTATATCCATTAATTCTAACAATTAAATTGATGAGATGTTTTGTACTTCGATTAAAATTGCAGCTGTACGAACGTGTATGAAAGCCTAATGTTCTAGTTAAATTCCAAATATAAAATTCTGTATGCAGTTTTGGTTTATCTGCTCATTTCCGATTAGACTCTCTGGCTATGCCGGGTGGTCCCAACGTAACTTCGAGACAAATTTTTACCATCATATTTTCTTAGGTAAATATAAAGTACATCTACAGGAATGATGACACATAAATGAAATGGTTGGAAAGAAAATTCTTTAGAACAATGTTTATAGTTGTTGAGTAGAATGGAGTGTAAGTCAAAGTTGTATATGTATTAAATCTACATAATTTTATATAAATAAACATGAAAAACTGTATTGATCCCACCAATAACAGTTGTTGAATAAAACTACTACTTTTTATGTAGTAAAAATATTGCGGTTTTGCTGAAATGTACGCATTGAGTTTTGGTTGGTTCATAAAGTTTTGAGGGTCTAGGAATTTCAGAAATATATCTGGCTGTCAAGATTCTCTCTATCTATCTGCGGTCATGGGATATTTGTCACTCATTAACGCAAGCATTTGAAATTTGATGTGGGGTTGTATTCTGGAGATATATTAGATTTTAGACTAAATCGCGTTAAGAGTAAGGGTGAAAATAGGGTGAGGGTGAAAATGATTGTCAAGTATTTTACCTAATTAACATATTGTACAAATTAATACATTTGTTTTTAAGTTTGGCGTAGGTTAGAAGTTCCAAAAATATGAATAAACTTTGACTACGTTCACCTAAATTGCGTTTAAAATAGTTTGACTAAAATATTAATACTTGTAATGAATAAAATAACCCAAATAACGAAAGACATTCAAAGTTTTTATTGTTTAAATTTGATGATATTTTTAGAATCTAGGTTTTTCCAAGTAAAATTTACCATCGTATTGATTTTGTACTCTCTCTGTCAGTAGTGAAATATACTGTACTTAGAAATGTACCGAAACATATATATTATTTTCTCTTTGTAAGTAGACAGCACACTTTCAATTTCTTTATCGAAAATTTTATTATTATTTTCTAAATTAACCCGCAGGCAGCGTCCTATTAACCTTCCCTAAATAATGATCGTCTCGGGTCCAATTTCCACTTTTCCCTTCTGTCTCTAGCGACTCTAAATTTATTTCACAGCCACCTGTATTAACATGTTCATCCCCCAAATATGTAGCAAGCATTGTGAAAGAATTTAGGGTTCACATTGGACAATATTACAGTTCTACAAGTCTAAAATTTATATTGAAAAATGTTACATGGTTCGTTTATATTTTTACAAGTTCTTCTTACTATTTTAGTTTATTTTTGTACCAGTTGGAGAGTGTTAAATACTTTATATACTATAGATTTGTATAAAATAAGTATTTATCTAATCTCATTGGATTTCATTTTTGTGTATGTACTCTTGCTTCTGACGTAGCAAGGGTCACAATAAAAAAAAAAAAGTACAACTAAACACGGAAATTACCATAATTACATACATTAATTAACCATTTAACTTATATTACACTTTTTATATATGTAGAATTTTAAACGAAACAATAATCAATTTTTTGCTATAAGTCGAGACATTATAATAATTAAAACATAAAAATCACAGGCTGACGCTAAAATATATTGAAATATAATTTGACAATTTAAATTTACTGACATCTACGCATACGTAAATAAAACAATAAATAATTTAGTTGCAATAGGGCAACATATAAAACATTAAAATAACAGGCTGGGCATAAATATACATTAAATCAGTTGCATAATAAATTAACAATTACAAAATCATAAAATAATAAAAACAGCTTCTCCACTATGAACCTCCCAAGAATTCAGACAAAGAATAATACAATTATTCACCCTCCTAAATTTGTTTAGACAACATAGGGTTCTAATATCCCAGGGAAGTCTGTCGTTGAACTTAACCACTGTAAAATTAACAACCCTTTGAGTTTTGGCCAAGGTGAATTCTAACCACCCTAACATTTTTCCTATTGTGAGAACTGTAGGAATGAAAACAGCAGTCTCTTGGAAATTTGTCCTCATTTTTCTTAATAAACATAATGTACTCATATTTAAAAATGCATGGAAATAGCAATACATTTAATTCATTAAAAATACCCTTACAAGGGTGAAAGGTTGGAAGGTTTTTGCCTCATCTGACTCATATTTTAAAGTCAAAATAGTAACGAATAATATTACAAAATCCTATATACTATAAAGAGACGAGGAAAAATAAAATTGAAAAAGCTCTATTCCTTGATGCTTGGTAGAAAGGAACGGTGAGTTTGAAACAAAATATAAGTCCCCTCCGTTCTAGAGGAAAAACATTGGTAATTGGGTAAAACATGAATAAAGCCTTCACTTGCTTTACTGTAATAAACTCAACCTTAATGGTCAGCCTCAAACTCAAATTCGGATTTTTGTCTATGACTCCGTACTAAAACGTTACGTTATTTCTCATTTGACACGATTTCATTATCTTGTAATCTTCCTACTTTAATAAAATATCGTTCAATTAGTTAAATATTATTTTGATAAAAAAAAATAAAAAAGATTTAACCGATTACTATCACTATTTAAGGGTATTTACAAAGTGATTTAAAAAAGTTTCAGAAATGCTGGCAGGAGCTTAGTTCTCACTATGTAAAAATTTATAAAAAGATATTTCATTTTATTACCCGTCATTTTGTGTTTTTTAACTAAAACAATCACATCTTTTAATAGTTTTTTATGTTACTTAGTGTTATAAAAACACAATTTGAGAAAATAATCAACTCATTTCTTTTACCCATTTCAAACTATTTAACATCGAATATCTTAGAAACCGTTTAGCTTACAAACTATTGACAAGAAACAAAATATTTCCCCTTTTTAAAGGTAAATGAAATGGATTTTCATTCTTTCTGTAGTTTAAAAGATAATGAGTTATCGAAAAACTGAAAACATTAATTGTCTACAACTACAACATCCAAGATTATCTTAGAATAAAATTAGAGATGAAAAATAAATAATGAATCTTTTTTTTTTATTCTTTTTTTATGAAAATGTATTTTACTAAAAAAATAATGAAAAACGAGATCTGTATGAAGAAATTAGAAGTTCTCTTTAAAGTGTCGGCCCTCATAAAAAATACGTATTACACATTATTTCAAAACACTGAAGTTTATGATATTAGCTAAAGAAAGAATAAAAACATTTTGTCATTAAAAAAGGAAAATTTTTGTAACACTATTGGAATTCGAGATATTCAAAGTTTATAAGTTTAAATAGTCATAATCTTGAAATGAGTAAAGGAAATGAGTTGTTTATTTTTCTCTCATTAGATCTATGGTACACTAAGTGATATGCGAAATTTCGATTCTATGTCATTTACTTTAAAGAGATATGATTTTATATATATATAAAAAAAAAACACTATAGAAACCTAGGCATTTTAGGAGGCATATTCATATAAATATTTCCATTGATTTTGATGTGAGGAATAAGCTTCTGAATTCCTTATACTTTTCTTAACGCCGTGTATAATTATTTGGGGAATGGCCACTTATAAATTTTGTCTTTAATCTGAGGGGGTTAATTATTACAAATAAGTTAAAGATATTTTAATCCCCGTATTTTTCGTGTGTTTTAAATTGTAACGCTTATTCAAAAAATTGTATTTAGGTACATAATATTTTATATCCATATATTAGCGCAGAAAGTCAATAGCTTTTATTTTTTAATAAAATCGGTCAAATGGTCTTGAGAAATTATTATCGATAGAAATATTGACAGACAAAAATCTAATAAACTTATGATACAATTTTGTAATATATTTTTACTCATGCAAAGTGATAAAATGAAATAGATAATATGATCCATTCCTTCTAGTGGCACAATATATGTGACGGTATTACTACAGTTCTTTTCAATATTTAGTCTTACCAATACCTGCACATTGTCTAGGAAACGATAGCACTACAACGATGAGTTGCAGAATGTAATCAATTAAATTATATACCAGACCATCCACATTAAGCAAAAGTACTATTTACACAATAAAATAATGAAATTTTAAATGAAAAATACTGTTACCACAGGATGACCTAGATAAAAAAATTAAAATAAAAATTTTTTTTCGTTATGAAACGCAGAACTTTATATAGTTATATAAAGTAATGCTTTTTTTGGGATGCAATGCGATACTGGGAGGCTCGGCGTCAAATGGCACAACCGCCACCGACGGGCGTTGGCTAAAGTAAAGTAAGTAATGATTTTTTTTTAAAATTGTAACGGAAGTTATGAATATTGTTGGGATCAATATAATTAATAAATTTATATTAGTTGACATATTTTGCGTATATTATAGTTGAAGTACTTGTTTAGTGTAATAATGTCACTCTTATTATTACCCTTTTTACTCTACAATAGCCATTTTGAATTCCTAATAGAAATTTTAAAGTTATATACGTTTTTATTGTTTGTAAACTAAACCTTCATTTATTTTACTTCAAAATTGTGTGTAATGCTACATCGACTCATTTTTATTTTATTGTTTATTTTTTGGTAGTTTAGCTTTATCTACGTATTCGAAAATAACTAATTAAATATCAATAAAATAGTGGTGTTATTAAAAATATGAGATACTAATTACTAATATGTTGTTTAGTTCAATCACTAAACAAAACTATGGTTGGGAAAATACAGATAGAATATTAATTGCAATCATCATTTTTCCTTCTAAAAACATGAGTTAGAAATGAATTATTAATAAATAAAATAAAATTAAAAGTTTACTATTTGAAGATCAATATTTTTTAAATGATTTTGATAATTCATCATAAAACACAACTCAGTGGATGTACGGCTCAAAACATTAAATTTTGTTTTAATCTCAAACAACAAAATTTATTGTAAATTAATACCAATTCAATTTATCCTCTCCTCGCGTAACCTACTTTAAAATGTTGACAGAAACACAGCACTGTTAAATGAACATTAACCAACATTTCTCTTATACTTTTTTAAATTATATAAAGTAGTAATAAGAGTTGCCGTGGATGTAAATAATAAATTGAAAATTTAGGATATTTATTAGAGCATATATATATAACAAAACTACAGAAGATATATATATCTTCTGTAGTTTTGTTTTTTAAGCCGACGGAGTTATAAATATTGAATCTATGAGTCTTGTTTTAAATCATAAAAAAACATAGTTATCAACATTACAAATGTTTTATTCATAGGTTTATATGTTGTGATAATATTCCCTAAACAATTATTCTTGAATATATTGAAATAATCGGTAATATCGCAACAATCAAGGGAGAAAAGTATACTCCAATCTGATATAGATTTTTTATATATGAAAATAATAAAGCCAGAGATTTATATTTTTACTCACGTTAGCGAACTGTTTAAAATAAATTATGATATAATTTAGAAGTACATTAAGCACATTTTTTAAAAAAATAACAGCGATTAAATAAAATAAACTATATCTAGATTTTACTGAAACAATTTGTCCCATTGGGGTAAACAAAGATGTCTTTACAAAATGATTTCTTATTTTTTATATTTTTAAGCGGATTATATAATTGGAGAAGGTGGAGTAGGTAATACAATGAAAAACGCAACGCTGTCAACAGGGCTCAAAGCTGATCTGTGGCTCATAAAAAAGCGCCCGTAAACTGAGATACGCCGCTTTCTAAAAAATATCTTTTATCTATTCGTAGACATCTCTAATTCGATTAATTCTCATCTTAAAAATACCTCAAAATTGATCGGTTTCTTAATTCAAATGTTTGGGATTTTAAAACTTAGTTTTAGAAGTTAAAACTTTTGAGTTTGGTTTTGTAGTACATAATAAATTTTTATATTAAAATCACTTGGAGATATAAATACATGGAGGATTTAATTCCTGATAAGCTCATTAAGTAAATAATAGTTAGATAAAAACGTGAAATGCAAATTACTTTTATAAATCCTATCTTAGTAACCGTATTTACAAAAATAATCATATCTACATTATTATAGAAAAAAGCTACAGTAAATTTGAAAGTTTTTAATGTTAAACAAAAGTAACGTTGTTTATAAATCAAATGTTCTATCATGTGTGGTGTGAAGAAATGCAAATATTTCAGAAACGGCAGTTACTTTTAATTAAATTTCTACAAATGTTCCACTTTTAATAATTATGACAAGACAAATAGTTATCATTTGTCTAGAAAGCAATAATTATTTGGGTTAATTAAATAAAATATAAAATGTACTTCCTGAAGCTTTCACCTTGGGGAACAATAATGAATGTTTTTCCCGTAAAGAATTGAGAAGGTTCATAATTTAATAATAAAACCATACCTATTTTATAGTAGTGGTTTGCTTCACTTAAGTTAGTCAAACATTAATTTACTAACTTAATTACATGCATAATTTCTAAGGTAAATTTAAAATTGTATTTTATAACAATAATAATAAAAGCAAATATTTTAGGAACGTATGTTTATATAAAGTTATATTGCATTAAGTACATTGTTTGCCATTTATATAATTAGGTTCACTGATTTTTCTAAAATTTCCCTTATTTCATAATAAGAGAAAAATAAATATTTTTTTAAGAAATAAAATACCTCTGCAGAACTATTAGAACGTAGATAGGTGTGTTATCGAGAGGATAGAAATTTTATATTTTATCTTTTTACTTCTTTAGAATACATTAGATAATACAATTCACTAAAGCCTACAAGGACAGTATTTTGAGACGAAAACAACCCTGTCATTAGCAAAACAAATATTATTAAAGTTAAGCTCCAAAGTATCCACAGACACAAAGACATTTGGAAACAGAATCGTAGAATCGCATAACTAGGTTTGTTTGGTGAATAAATAAGGCATTAATCAATTTACTTAAAGGTCAGAGTAATCAAAGAGAGTGTGAGGGTGTGTGCATTACAAGAATCAGGTTAATTCAATGTTAAAGTATACAGTAACTAAAAATAGTTTTTGGCTTCTACATATATTTATTGTTTTCTTAATATCCAATGTTAAATTTGAATATAGTGTCTTTAAAGTCATAAATATGACGTTCATAAAAATTATTAGTGACTATCAAAAATCATATAAATAACGATCATCATTGAGATGAAGTAAAATTTTCAAGTTATTTTGCATAACATTTTCCTATCAATTAAACGTTTTGTGTTATTTGCACATGTTTTACCACTTCTATCAAATTCTTTAGATATAAAATTTCCATTGTATTATTACCATTAATTGTAATGCGATTAACACCTATATACATACATAAATTTAGTAATGACCGTGTAAAATATAAAGAAGGTAATTATTCTGTTACTTTTTAGACGTTTACAGTCTCAATATACCCTCTAAAATCATACTGTGTAAATTATTTGAATTTCAGATAAGTAATTTTAATATATTACCATACTCCTCGAATTAAAAAATGATAAAATTTTGAATTGTTAATAATTAACTGTTTATTTTTAGAATGCTTACAAATTGCAAACTCTTAATATTTGTCCTGTATATGAAATAAACTGTTGTAGTAAAATCCTAAGTTGCTGGTTACTATGTTTAAAAGTTTGGTTATATTTCCTATTGAGTAGACAGTCGTTGTACACTGTTGTAATATAATTGTTCTACGAAAACCAAAAAAACCGAATCAAAACTTGTAATAATATGTGATTCAAAGTTTCACAAAAGCTCGCTAAAATGAGTTGACACATTTTAGTCACTGCCTAATTATAAACTTGAGGAGTTAAGAGTAAAGAAAAATTTAAATGAATTTAACCTCTCATGACGTCATTGCCTGACTGTACGCCGATTATTCTCCCCATATATTGGAAAAGTTCACTCTCAGTTTCTGACACTTTAAGTAAGTATATTGTATGCTTAACAGAATTAAAGAATAACATAGTCGTTATTTTATTACAGAAATTATTTTATCACTAACTTTCAATTTTTGTTATTTATTGTAACTAAAACAGTTTGTAAACAAAGATTACACCCTCTCGTGTTTTAGTGCATTGTAAAAGACAACTTTAATATATTCTCCAAATATATCTTAAAAAAACCACTTTAATAAATCCCTTATGTTACTCCGATAATAAAATTTTAAAGTCGTCTTCCATTCCCTAAAGCCAGGTTGGTCGATGGTATTTGATCTAATATAAATTTAACGAGAGAACTTAAGCGGTAACACCTTGGAGATGAAGTCCCACCAGAGTTATTGCAGACAAATTATATCATCTCGTTTTATATCTGTTTTATTAATTTGGAGATTATGTAGAAAATTATTAGATAATATTTATTTGCACCATTTTATAACATTACATTTTCTTTCTAAGTTGTGTAAAATAAAATATATTTATTAGTGGTATTTTTATGTTTATATTTGGGATTCTTCCCAAAGGATACTTTTTAAAAAATAAACTTTTGTTTTATTTGTGAATCATTCTGGCTTATTTTTTTATTAACCGATGAATATATTTGTTGCCTATTTTTTTTTGTCCATAATTTTCTTTTTAAGTTATTTTTTTTCACTTTATTCCCTAACACTTATATTTCGTTACCTTCGATTTCGCACGTTAGTTTCGTTTCCATATTCATATTTCATATATCACCATAATTTGAACCAAAATTATTCTAAAAGTTTTTATTTATTACATTTTTTGTTATGTGATATTTCTGTTACGTTTATGAATTACCTAAATGAAAGTACCTTATACTGATCAAAATGTGTTTATAATTGATAAGGATCTTTATTTTTGCTGCAATATTAAAACGAAGAAACTAATAAGGAGAAAAACAAAAGTGGAATCAAGTCCCTAATTATATAGGTTCATGGAATAACAGGGACTTAACATTACACTGTTATAGTGTTGGGAATCTTTTAAATATTTGTACATAATATTCAGGAAGAGCAAACATTGTTTGGGGTATGTGTACGTATTTGTTGGACCTTCAAATGAGCAGAAACCACTGCATAGTAGTAATAGCGCTGTTTGTCAAACATGTAATCGGCATCAAGAAAGCGACGGAACAACAATAAACGCAGTCCGTGTTATGGTATTCTGAGATTAAATTGTTGTAGTTGTTAATATATAGACTCAGAACGTATAAAACACAACTCACTGGTTAGTTTGAACAGTTTAAAAAACTTGTATGAGGAAACTCAATATTCCGGATTATACACGACAAGAAAGCTTGAGACATTCATGTGGAGAAGCCCGAAAACGTTTATTGCCCATTTTAAGAATAATGTTAATAATATTCCTTTAAAGTCTCTAAAACTATACACCAATAAAAAATTGTTCTCAAATAACATATTAAGGCTGAATGTATAGGTAAGATACACAATACCCTGTAACATATATAATTAAACTATATATTTAAATGCTGTTTGCCACGCAAAGCTCCAAGTTAAAAACAAAAATTCTTGTTTTTTACTTATTAAACTTTAGTTTTTATGCTCTTTTTAAGTTATGGTAACTCTCGCAAAAAGTTTTTCTATTGTGGGTACCTAATTTCTTCCTCTGTTCCTGATTTCTATCAAGGTATATCCTTTCATTTGTTTATATTTGTTATTTAATTAAGTATATTGTAATATTTACTGTAATATTTTCTTTATTGTAATATTGAAAAAAGGAAAACAAATACTATATAAAGGAAGATACTGCAAAGAAAATAAACCGTTTGCCTCCTAAGACCTAGAGAATGGTTGTCAAGCAATTTGTGTAGAATAGGGTGTGATTGTATCTTACCCTCTCTTGCTTTGAGTAATTTAAAGTTGTCTGACATTTACCTTGTGTCTTCAAAATGGGCTCTAGCCTGGAGGAGTGCTGCTGTTATTTATATTTCTTTTTAAAATATAAATCACGACATTGTTCTGTTTAATATATATTAATATAAAACACATTTACGTGTTATGTTATAATTATAATATACATTTATAATAGCAATTAGGACTTACAATATGACTTGTAACTCTTTGCTCATATCTGTGTTTTGGAACTTATCGATCATATTACTAGGAATTGACATGAAAATGTTTAAACAAGTTTTACAATTTAAAAAAAAAGGAAAGCAATATAAAATATTGTACTGTATATTGTAACTAAAGACAAAATTGTAATGAGTTAGCCTGTTGAAAATAACTCAAATAAAAATATAAATAAATTCAAAAATTTAGAAAAATAAATAAATAGTTACTAAATCTAATATTAAGAATCTTAATGCAATATAGAAAAGAAAGTACATTAAAACGTATTAAATATTGTTAAGATATAGTGACACGAATTTTAAAAATGCGAGTTTACATTATATATTTTACATTCGATATACTTAAAATGTGAAGTTCATTTATGTTGCAAAGGGATTAATACGTCGAAAAAAATTTACTTTATACATGTATTCCTAATTACATTAAAAACCACTCAAATACTAATATGCATCTTTATTAACAAAATGCAAGGAAATGTGACAACACTTTTACACTGATGAGCATTCTTGAGTTCATTTCAAGACTTTTTTTTCGTACTTCGATGAACCTTTCTAGACGTGCAAATACAATATATTGTTTTCAAAGGATTAGATTTCAAGAATTAACGAGAATTAGAAATATGTACACAACATATTAAAAACTTTCAAAGTTAGATTTATAAAAACCTCTGAATGCAAATAACTATAACTATAAAATCACACAAAAATATGTACAAGGACCAATTTTATTCGATATTGTGATTATGTCACCTCCAAATTAGAGCTCTATACCCTTACCTGTTGGGCACACAGTTCCCTTGGGATAGATATCCTTCCATTTCTGTGCAGATCCTTATACCTATCAATTTCTGAACTAAGGTATATTGATATACACATTTTAAAATATAAACATTATATTGTAGTACCACCTCAGGCATATTAAGATTTTACTGGGGCTTTATTGAAGATGTTAAAAAAAAAAAAAAGGTGGACATAACAGAAATTGTAAGAAAGTAATAAAATAAATTTATCAGTAATTTATATATATATATATATATATATATATATATATATATATATATATATATATATATATATATATATAATACATTGTAATTTACATGTAACTTTAAATTTATTTGTAAATTACAATGTAAATTAAAATGTACAGATATTACTTACGTTATTAATTTTATATTTTTTTTTACTTGACACTAATTATAAAATTTAATTTATTTTTCCTTTATTACGAATTTCTAATTGAAAAAAGAACTGGTTTGTAATTTCATTTTGAATATATTTATTTTTTGTGTATTTTCTTTCTTTTTATATAAGCATATATTATTGTTTTGGCCAACCTGATATCAAAATAATTAAAAACAAATTGAATGAAGTAGTATAAAATAAGATGTAAAATATTTTTTTAATTTGCTCTTGTAGAACTGAAAGCCTAAATATATGTATAATTGAAATAAAAAATTAAAAAATAAATTACCTAAATCTTATCTTTTACACAGTTAACATCTCAAAAACAGTTTGTTCTGAAACTATATTAGGTACTAGGAAACTTCCTTTGTTTTCTCACATAATATTTAAGTTGTTGTAGAAACCAAAAAGTTCAAGTTAGGAGCTGTAATGCTGCCACATGACTCAAATATCGGTTATTTTCTGAGTGACATTGCTCAGGATATTGTTAATGTCTGACAATATCTAAAAGGTTTTTTTGTGAACGATATATTTACCTATGTGCAAACTACCTCAATTATCTTTTTTTAAACACATATGTTCCTTGTTCCAGATTCAAAAAAATCACCAAAACGGCAGTTTTAGTACAATGAACTCACAACTGTCAAAACTTAATACAGTAGTTGATAATTTTCCAAATACATATTACTAATTCAAATTTTTAATAGTATGAATACAATTATTTTTATTTCAATATATTTAACAATTTAGATTTTTAAAACATGTGTTTAATCGTTAAACATATGCAGAACTAACGTATAATATGATGTTAATATAAGTTTATATAACATAAAAATATATTTTAAAATACATCTAAATCGGTTTATTTTTATTTTAGTTCCCGCAACACAAATAAAAAGCAAATTACCTATAAACAAACTTTGGAAGTAGATATCATTAAAGAGAAAACTGAAAGAAAATATAATCAAAATTTTCAACTAAAACACAGAACATTTAGGTAATAAATTACATTTAAGTAAATTCAAAATAGGATAATTAAACATGTTTTTTGGGTCCTACTTCCTGGATTGTTAAATTATTAATATTTGTATTTTGTAAAAGTGATATGTGTTTAATTTGTATGCATATTATTCGATGTTTTATGAAGATTTGATCAGTTGAAGAAAGGTTTTGGCAATTTTCCACATGATGTGTGAATTTTAATTGTGAGTTATCCTTTTACAACAAATCGTTAATGAGCGTGAAAAGTGATTATTAGAGATTGTCTCATTAGCAAAGGTTAATAAAAAAAAGTATGTTTTATTGGAGATGATATTACTAATAGACTTTGTTTACCTCTTCTTTTAGTTTAAGGTAGAAACGTAGAATTTTAGTGTAATGTCAATTATCAGTAAGATATTTGATATCTTCACAACTATCAGTTAAACATGTACACTTTAGTAATTGCTTAAAGTCGTTTTAGGAATTGTAATTATTTTTCTAATTGAACAAATGTAGTACAAGCGTAGTTCTGAATTACATTAAGTATACAGTCTTCAAGGGAGTTATTAGAACATTTTTACCGTCATACGCTGTAAACAAGAAGGAAGAGCTAAGACTGTATCTATGTTCTCAAGAAGTAGCCTTTAGACCGTCCCGTGAGGCAAACAACAGTATAATAGGAAAAGAAAATATTTTTATGTCCATAAACCAGGTCCAACCATTTGTAATATTGGATATTGTATTTGTTTATGTTGAAATTTCTATTGTTATAGTCGGGTACTTTATCATGAAAAAAATACAAAACTTTAACTACTTAGCCCTGACATTTTGAAAAAAAATGTATTTTCAAAATGTTTAGAGCATTAATATTGTTTGTGTTGACATTCCCATTGTTTGTGTTGCTGTAGTATTTATCGAAAACAAAATAAAAAAAAGCGCTAGATATCTTGTCCAGTGATAAAAATAATCCCAGTATATATATATATTGTATAGTACTTCCGGACCTTTGGATTGGTCGTTGGCTTCTAGCGACAAACCACGACTCGTCCGATTGATGTCGGGAGCTAACTAGAAAAAAGTAGTATGACTAGAGTTGTTACACAAGGCGAGTTTAAAGAGACAACACGTGGATTTTTCGCTCCGCAATTCCTTTCGTTTTTTTCACGCTAATTAACGCAGCAGTTTACTTTTAATTAAATAAATATCACTTAATTCTTTTTCTATGTTATGTTACCTTTTATAAAATATTCATCTTTGTGAAAGTATTAATTGTATTGTATGTGTAATATGGGAACTATATTATTTGTGTGAACTGTGCTTTATTATACAATATATGGTTACAAGTATCGGCCAAGAACAGTTGAAGTGCTATACAACGCCTCCCATGGACATTGGACACCGTGAGTACTCTAACATACAATTATTCTGTAGCTTAGATGAATATTAAAATTTCTTGTTATTTGCTTTCTCATTAAAAGCAGTGGTCCTCCGAGCCTATGTAAAACCCAATTTTTTTTATTACATTACCGAATATTACATAAATTGTGAACATTTTGGTCCTCCGGGCCCGATATACGATAAAAATGTACCTAGTTCATTTCATTCGTCGTATATGTTGAACCACGCTAGGATTCAGTTTATCAATTTTCAATACTCCATATTGATCTTATCGATCGAATCCACTTTCGTCTGAACTTATTCAACTCTGCGCATGCCACATCAAACGCTACGATTGGCTGAAATTGTAAACAACGTCAGCTGTGTTAAAACATAACCTGATTTCAAAACCAAGCATAATTTTTGTATCAACACTCATGATATTGAGTTATGAATCAATTTAATGCTGTTTAACTAATTCAATGTGGTTAAACATTTTTCTTTTAAATAAATAAAAATTTAGTTGCTTTTAGAATTTATTAAAATTTACAATTTGAAAAACAAAATTCTTAAATTTGGAATTTCTATCTTTGTTTTTTTAATTTTTGAATACGCTTCTGGTATTAGGCTTACAACCTAAAATTATTTTCTATCAATTTTTAAACAAAAATGATGCGTTACAAAGCTTTTACACGACAAGCTGAACTATTATCTAAAAGATTAGCTAAAATTAATACTGCGATAACGGAGATTGCAGAAGAATGTAAAGACAATATACCGCAACAGACTGAACGGAAAGTTTTAGAATATCATGGTGAAGTATGCAGAAAATTTCTTGACTTCGAAACATGGGTTGACCGAGTCACAAACAACGAAGAGATTTCAGACCAGGAACTCGATCAAATTAGCTCGGTGCAGGAAAATATATCTGAACTCGTAATTAACGCCAAAACTAACATTAAAACTTTAATGCCAAATATTGGTCAGGCAAATGAATTAAATCAAACCACTTCATCTCAAGTTTCTGAATTACACAAAACAGCGATAAAATTACCTAGATTGTCATTACCTCATTTTAATGGCCTACTTTCTGATTGGTCAAATTTCTTTCACATTTTTTCAAACTCTATTCATCAAAATGATTCTTTAACTCCTGTTGAAAAATTTACATATCTTTTGTCTTGTTTGCAAGGGGAACCATTGAACCTTGTCAAGTCCCTACCAATCAGTCCAGAAAATTATAGGATAGCTTGGGACACAATCTGTAGTCGTTATCAAAACACTCGCCGCTTAGTTAATTTTCATATCAATAACATTATTGATCTACCTAATATAACGCACGCTACGCTTAAAAACATAAGACAGTTTTTAGACACATATTCTGAAAACAGTCAAGCCTTGTTCGCTCTTAAATACGACATCAGTAAAGAGTTAACCCTTTTAACTCTTTTACTACGCAAATTGGATTCATCTTCAAGAAAACGGTTTGAAAATCAACGTTCAATAGACCATAAATTACCTACAATTAAAGAACTTATCACATTCTTAGAAGCGGAATGTATTCATTTAGAAGATTCAATTACAACCGCCTCTGGTTCACAGTTAAACACTGTCGTCAAACCTAACCTAACCTATTCTAGACCGCTCGTTACTCAACCTAAAGTACTACCATCTTCAAAACAAGTGTACACAGCGGTACCTTCTCACGCTTTATGTCCCTATTGTAATAAATCTGACCATAAGATTTATATGTGTTCTCCGTTCAAGGAACTAACTGTCAACAAACGATTTGAATTCATTAAATCTAATCAGCATTGTTTCAACTGTTTAAGCGCATTATATTCAACTTCTCACTGCAAATCAACTAATACTTGTAACCACTGTAACCATAAACATCATACATTACTTCATTTTGATACACGCAAATCCAACGCACATGAAATTACCACAAGCTGACTATCTAAGAATAAACAGACACATTTCAGTCCGCAATCTAAACATAACCTTCAACCTGTTAACAAAACACCAAATTATTATAGCATTTCTCATCAGGCAAGTGTTCCATTCAACAATGATGGACTCTTTACTATATTAAGCACCGCTAAAATTTATTTAACCTGTAATACAAACAAATCTCTCGTTGTGACTGCATTACTCGACTCAGGTAGTCAAATTTCACTAATTACGACCGACTGTGCTAACAGGTTAGGTCTATACATTAAACCATCTTCTATGCAATTAAATGGAATTTCTAATGTCTCTACAACAATAAGAGGCTTTGCTAAACTCAACATTTCTACACTAAGTGGTTATACACTTAAACACAATCACAATGTTATTGTTTTGGACAAAATCGCTTGTAATCTTCCTAAATGGAAAAACACTTCACATCTACGCTCTAAATTGAAAAATTTAAAATTAGCAGACCCTAGGTTCAATAATCCAGATAAAATTGATTTTTTATTAGGCGCTGACTTATATGCAAATGTAATTACAGGCCATAAAATTCATTTAGGCCACAATCTGCCTATCGCAATAGGAACCATTTTTGGTTACACACTAATTGGGTCAATAAAAACCACTTTACTAAACAAAGCTCCTTTGTCGTTATTAGTAACACAGGACCTAGATCTTAGTAACATATTACAACAATTTTGGACTATTGAAGAACCTCCAGTCATAACTAAAACTTCTGTTGATGATCTGGAATGTGAAAACCATTACATTTCAACCATTTCTCGCAACAAAAATGGGCGTTACACTGCATCATTACCATTTAAATCCAACCCACTTCTTTTAGGCAACTCGTTTGATCAAGCTAAGAGACGTTTCTTCGCTCTTGAAAAAACATTAAATTCTAACCATGAATTAAAAATCGCTTACACAGATTTTATGAACGACTATATAAAATCGGGTCACATGACCTTAATTGACGCCTCTGTCTCAACCTCGCCAAACTATTTCTTACCACATCACGCTGTTCATAAAGAACAAAGTTCTACAACCAAATTAAGAGTTGTTTTCGATGCTAGTACCAAAACTAGTAACGGTATATCTCTAAATGAAACTCTACATTGTGGTCCTAAACTCCAAAATGACATTTCCGATGTCATCTTTCAGTTTCGACGCTACAACATTGTCTTTTCATGTGACATACGCCAAATGTATCGCCAGATACAAATATCTCCAACCGATCAAAATTACCAGTTGATTCTTTGGAGAGAAAAATCTGATCTTCCGTTCGCAATATACAAATTAACTACTGTTACTTACGGGGTTAAATCCGCACCTTATCTTGCAATACGCACGCTAAATCAATTAGCAGAGGACGAAGGTCCTAATTTTCCGCTCGCTTCACAAGTCATAAAACACAACATTTATGTTGATGACATCGTCACAGGTGCTTGTGACATACCAAACGCGCTCAATTTACAACAAGAACTAATTTCTTTGTTGGACAAAGGCCAATTTCAGCTTCGAAAATGGTCGTCAAACGCTCCTGAACTCTTAAACGCAGTTCCCGCACCTGATAGAGAATCACCACTATACTTTAGATCTCCAGATCAACCTTTGTTCTCTATCTTAGGAATCAAATGGCTACCCATCTCAGATGAGTTCTCCTATGAAATGGATATTCCAAATCACGCTTTCACTAAACGCTCTGTCTTATCAATCATAGCCCGCATTTATGATCCTTGTGGTTGGCTTACACCAATCACTTTTTACGCGAAGTGCTTACTTCAACGCTTATGGACCATGGGTCTAAGTTGGGACGATCCTTTGCCCGACAACATCGGACAAGAATGGCAAGCTTTTACGATTGACGTACATTCTTTAAGCTCTATAAGAATACCACGCTGTCTTGAACTCAGCAACGCTCTTGACGTTCAACTTCACGGTTTCAGTGACGCTTCCGAACAAGGATACTCCGCTGTTGTCTACTTACGCACTACTGACGCTAACAACATAATAAAAACCATTATTTTGATCGCCAAATCAAAGGTGGCTCCTCTGAAGAGAATTTCGCTACCCCGCTTAGAATTGTGTGGTGCACATTTGCTCGCAAAATTAATGCACTACTGTATTAATTTAGTACAACCGCATCATCATATCAGTGTGACTCGCTGTTGGACTGATTCATCGGTAACTTTGGCATGGATTCAAACTTCATCATACAGATTAAAAGTCTACGTCGCCAATAGAGTCAGCCAAATACAAGATTGGGTATCACCAGAACATTGGTCTCATGTCCCCTCTTGCTACAATCCAGCTGATTGTGCCACGTGTAACATTTCTCCGTCTGCACTCATAAACCATCCTTTGTGGTGGTCGGGGCCAACTTGGCTAACATCTTCTACCCATGAGTGGCCAAAATCACTGTTGCCGGTTATGGACACTTTGCCAGAAATCCGTAGTAACCCCCTCCACATTGGTATTGTTTCAACGACGACAGAATGGGACCTCTTAACACACTACTCTAATTGGACGACTACGAAACGTATACTTGCTTACGTTATCAGATTTATAAACAACTGTAAAGACAAAATTAAAAATACAAAACCATTAACTGTTCAGGAACTAAAAACCGCTGAAATCAAAATTATAAAGCTGGTTCAACACCATAACTTTTCAAATGAAATTCAACTACTCAAAAATCATAAATCATGTACGATGAAATTACAACGACTATCACCCTTTTTAGACACTAATCAGATTTTACGAGTTGGAGGAAGACTTCCACAATCTTCTCTTAACTATCACGCAATGCACCCAGTGATACTTCCCAAGAAACATCACATTACAACAATTATAATCCAATACTATCACATCACGCATCTTCACGCAGGACCTCAGTTACTGCAATCGCTCATTTCACAACATTTTTGGATTCTGTCTGCCAGAAGTATTATCCGCACTTGCATTTTCAAATGTATAATCTGCTTTCGAGCTAAACGAGCTCAAACAATTCCACTTATGGGAAATCTCCCACGTGAACGCATCACACCTACACCTCCTTTCTTAAAAACCGGTGTTGATTATGCAGGGCCTTTCTTGGTAAAAATTCATACTTTACGTAGAGCCCAAAAGGTCAAAGTTTATTTATGTCTTTTTGTCTGTTTCGCTACTAAAGCGGTCCATTTAGAAGTCGCTATGGACTTATCTACTGAGGCATACATCGATGCTTTAACTAGATTCATCTCTCGCCGGGGGTTATGTTCCGATATTTACTCTGATTGTGGAACTAATTTCACGGGCGCCGCCGCAAAACTTAACAACATTAACTCTTCATTTTGTAAACTCCATAACTTTCAAGCTGATGTCAGCACTTTCGCAACCAACCATCACATAAATTTTCATTTTTTACCGCCAGCTGCACCTCACCAAGGAGGTCTCTGGGAAAGCGCCGTCAAAAGTGCTAAACATCATCTCAAACGCATTCTCCATAATCAGTGTCTAACACTTACGGATTTTATCACGCTTACCATAAGAGTAGAGGCCATTCTGAACTCGCGACCTCTAACTCCGCTTTCTTCTGATCCCACAGAACTCGCTACGCTAACTCCAGGACATTTCCTGATAGGTCGACCTCTTCTATTGCCTCCTGAAGAAGATGTAACGCTTTTATCACCGAACCGCCTAAAGCAATGGCAACAAGTTCAACGCTATACCCAGATGCTCTGGAAACGATGGAACGTAGAGTATCTACACACGCTTCAACAAAGGTCTAAATGGACACGTCCTTCTGACAACCTGTTAATAGGAGATCTTGTGCTCATACTAGAACCTAACACGAAACCCATGACTTGGCCGCTAGGCCGTATTCTTCACACTCATCCTGGCAAGGATGGTGTTGTCCGCGTAGTCACATTACAAACTCAGTCTGGAATTCTTTCTCGCCCAGTCACCAAAATCTTCAAGTTACCCCTTGAAGTCTAAATCTATTTCATTTTAATTTTTCTTACTTTTCAAAATTAGATTAAGTATGGACATAGTTGCACCCATCTTCCTACCGCATACTCTTCGGGTACCTTATAACTCCCAGTCCTTCTCGCACTCACATACCTTTCCTCATGTCAATACTTGTTGAAACATTGTTTCAAGGGCGCCGCTATGTATAGTACTTCCGGACCTTTGGATTGGTCGTTGGCTTCTAGCGACAAACCACGACTCGTCCGATTGATGTCGGGAGCTAACTAGAAAAAAGTAGTATGACTAGAGTTGTTACACAAGGCGAGTTTAAAGAGACAACACGTGGATTTTTCGCTCCGCAATTCCTTTCGTTTTTTTTCACGCTAATTAACGCAGCAGTTTACTTTTAATTAAATAAATATCACTTAATTCTTTTTCTATGTTATGTTACCTTTTATAAAATATTCATCTTTGTGAAAGTATTAATTGTATTGTATGTGTAATATGGGAACTATATTATTTGTGTGAACTGTGCTTTATTATACAATATATGGTTACAAGTATCGGCCAAGAACAGTTGAAGTGCTATACAACGCCTCCCATGGACATTGGACACCGTGAGTACTCTAACATACAATTATTCTGTAGCTTAGATGAATATTAAAATTTCTTGTTATTTGCTTTCTCATTAAAAGCAGTGGTCCTCCGAGCCTATGTAAAACCCAATTTTTTTTATTACATTACCGAATATTACATAAATTGTGAACATATATATATATATATATATATATATATATATATATATATATATATATATATATATATAACCCAAAGATATATCACGAATATTGTTTGTGTACATTTCCATTGTTTGTTTCCCTCCTTTTATTAGAGAAACAAATTAAACACTCTAAATATCTAGCCTATAAATTAAAATCATAATATTGCCTAATTATTAACATATTCCTCTCCTCTAACTAATTTCGTAAACTTTTGCAGATTCCCTTACGCTATGTTGTATTAGTATTTCTTATTTTATATTTATATTTTCTATCGTCTATTTATATTTATGGTAAATTGTAATGTTTATGTTGTTCTTTGTTCTGTCTAAAAAGAACGTTAGCTCTTGGTCATAATTCATTGTTAATATAATACTCTCCGTATACGAGGACTATTTATAAACATAAAACTATATCTTCTGTCATTGTACACTGCAAGTTATGAAACGATTAGAGCTGAATTTCAAAAGAAAAAGCAGTATTTCCTCTTTGCTACCTTACTAGTGACTTAGAGTTATTTTTTATATTTTGTAGATTTATGTTCGTATTGCTTATAAACAATATTACCATCTTGCCATTAATAAACTGTTCAGATTTTTAACGCCTCTTCTTCTATCATAAGTAAATAATAGTATTGATATATAGCGTTTACACAGGGTGTCTGGTAAAATACGTCCCGTCAAAAGAACGATTTGTATAAAGATAATACTAACTTTCTACAATTGTCGGCCTCTGTGAAGTTGGTCGTGCTATTCGTACAACGAACACAACCGATTTACAATGAATAAAATATCAAATAATAAAAAAGGTAGTGTCAGGTTCACGGGGAAACATTTGGGTAATCCGCATGAACTCGGAGTCCCACACACCGGGAGGCACGTGACTACTGATGATGCTTGACATCTGTTCTAACTCATCAGAAAGAAAAACATAATACTACATGATTTTTTTTTAATTGAAAAATTTTGATAACTAGACAAATAATACACTTCACTAGTATTTTGTTAAAATATGTTATGAGTAAATTATTTTTTGAACAAATTAAAACCAGTTTTGTACAGTATGTAGGCCTATTTCTTAAACTTTGAATATTATAAAAATATTTCTAATCCGGCAACATGTTGTTAAAGCAAAAGCACATATTTTATGTTGCATTGTTAAGGGATTATGGTTTTTGGTAAAATAAATAAAAATCCATTAGAATTAATTATATTTACCTATTTTGTCACATCATCAATCGAAACTTTGCTAAGACAACAAAAATTAATGAGACTAGAAGTCAATCAAAACATTATATCTTCTCCTACACATATATTAGTCAGTTCACCCTGTTAGCCATTTTGTATAGATAAGAAACTAGTATTAATATTCTTCTTTATAAATTATTAAATTAAAAAATATAATAAACACGTATTTTTTGATTAATCATTCAGTCATGACAAATAAATTTCGTTTAATAACTCTCTTCTTTGGTTTTGTGTGCTATTGAATTTACATTAATTTCATGACGTGCCATGTTACTACTAGAGTTACGCCACTCTCATGTTACAAAGTAAATACAGTAGACGACAGATTCAAATACGGGGGTTATTAAAGTTATAAAGTAATTGCATAGTGAAAGAAACTTTAAAAAGCTGTTTCAGTAGGTATTGTCTGGATAGAAACAACAACAAAAAAGACACATTAAATATAAACTTTAATGACAACTTAAATGGCAACATAATAATTTATTAGAGTTTGATTAATATACGTCAACACAAACATATTTTTAGTCATTTATACTATGAGCCACGTATATTATTTCTGTTTCCCTACTTTCAAACCCAAATAATTTACTTTTTGATCATGCCAGACTTCGTGAGGGGTCATTGTATATATATATATATATATATATATATATATATATATATATATATATATATATATAAGTTATATCCACAAATAATGTATAGCTTATGTAAAATAATGATAACGTTCACTGTAAGTCAGCTGAGTAAGCATCCTTTTGTAGAATAATGATAACATTCACTGTAAGTCAGTTGAATAAGCATTCTTTAGGTGTAGAGGCTGAAAGCCATTATTCTTTAGTAGTAGTTAGAAACTCTCTCCGTGAACATCTACATGCATACTAGTGTTTACGTATATTTGTTATAAATAATTTACAAGTATAATAGATTGTTTGTAATAAATAAATTGGATCTTTATTAAATAGATACAAGAAAAATATTTATTTTTAAAAATCCAAACGTCTCAACACGAGACGTAACTGGCGCAGTCGGTAGGACAAGTTTCGAAAATTAAAAGCTAATTTTTCGGTTTCAACCGTTAACGAAACGAACACCTTCGTAGACACATTCGAAACCAACGCATCGGGCGTGTATCAAAAGATATTACTCGAAAGTGACTGTGAAGTGAATCTGCAAAGATACTACGTCGATTACTGTCGTTTGCAAGAATACCAGACAACAGGACTCACCAACAAGAGGGCATCTCGCCAACCAACACCGCAACGAACAAGAGGAGCAACGTCGCTTCAAAACTCCAAAAATCAACTACCCGGACCCTAATATGAGCATATATTTGTGGATCTTGTGAGTAGAAAAGAAACAAAGCATTTTCATGCAATAATATTATCTTTCAATAATTGAAAGATTTTAAACAACAAAAAAATATATATATTTCAATATATTATACTATACTGTATTAATTATTTATTTAAAAAACTTTAATTATATCTAAGCATTATTATTTTAGTTTAGTTAAGTATAACTTACAAACATGACGACCCCAACTTTAAAGAAAGAATATTTAGAAATGATTCCCGAGTATAATGGAGAACCAACTATGCTCGCTAGATTTGTGTCAATGTGTGACAAAATAGTAACTAAATTTTATGTAGGATCAAATCCCGAAGATTTTCAAAATGTATATCTTTTTTCATCTATATTAAGTAAAATTAAGGGACAGGCTTTAGAAGTTATTGTAAGTTCTAACTCGTATTCATGGGTAGACGTTAGAAAGACATTGTTGACCACCTATTCAGACAAAAGAGATTGTTTTACTCTAAATCTTGAAATGTCCGAACTAAAACAAGAAGTAAATGAATCCCCATTTAAGTTCTATGAAATAATTCAAAAGCTTTTAAACTTACAAATCGCTTACTTCACTAATAAGGAACCATCATCTTCTATTAATGTGTTATGTGTTTATGTACAAAAACTAGCGTTAAGAGTACTTTTAAGAGGATTACATGAACCAGTAGGATCTTTAATGAGAACAAAAAACCCACATAGTTTAGAAGAGGCTTTAAATATGTTGACTAATGATTTTCAATTTAAAAATTCTAAATTGTATCAGAATAACAGACCTGCTCTAAACAAACCCGTTCAAATGCTAAGACCCGTTCAACAGAAAACTTTCCAACCTAAACAATTACCTTACCAAAATAACCAATACCAAAATACCCAAAACCCTTATTTTAACAAACCGTATCATCAATCTCAACTAAGACAACCATTTAACACAAATCAACAGCAAAGGACCAATACAAATTTCAATCAAAATCAAAAACAATACAAACCTACACCAATGAGTATTTCGACAAGACAAACAGATAACACCATTAGGAACACAAAAATGTACCAAATAACCGGAAAACCCGCTGAAGAAATGTGTGACTTATCACAAGACTTTGAACAAGATTTAGGACAAACAGAGCAAAATTATAATGAAAATTCTGAAAATCCCGAAATATTTCAAGAACAGTTTGAAATGTTGAATTTAAACGAAGACGAACCAAACGATGATTATTTTTTAGGATCAGCAAGCCTAGGAATAAATTTAACATAATGAATATTCATAACGACAGCAATGAGTTGCCATACATTCATGACCCCGAAACAAACTTAAAAATCTTGATAGACACGGGAAGTACTAAATCATTTATTAAAAAAAATCTAGCATTTCAGATGTATAAAAACGCAATAAAATCAGAACCTTTTGAAATAACTACAGCACACGGTACTTCAAGAGAAAAATATAGTTGTGAATTACCATTATTAGGCAAGAAAGACGCTAAATTCTATTTGTTTAATTTCCATGAACAATTCGACTTACTCTAAAGCTATGTCCACACTCGTGCGCTTTCCCTTTCCCTTTCATCTTCAACATGACGCATGGTGGAGGGAACGTGAGGCTTGCGGAAAGGAATGCCTCTTCCCCCGTAAAATTCTCAGAATTCAATAGCGCATGCCTTATTGAAAGTGAATCCATCACCTTTGGATCTTCTTGCCTCATTCCGTTCGTCTTTTTGTTTAAACTAGTAAAATGTCGCAGTCTTCGGAAGAAATTTTAAATTTGATTGAAGAGTACAGACTGCTACCGGCGTTGTGGGATGTCAACCACTCTGGTTATACGAACATGCTCAACAGTTCATGAAAGTTACTCTCCGACATTCTAGTAAAATTCCTGAACAAACCATTATCTACGTGAAGTTCCATTAATAATTCTTCATTCCTTTTTCTCAAAAAATGTTTTGTCCAAATCGCTCGTTGACGTTTTCTTTTTCTCCTGTTACTCCGCGAAATCACAATGACAGCAGAACTAACCGCAATAAGCAAACACGCGTCTGACTCTTCCATCTTGTGAGGAAAAACTGTTGAACAAGTGTGGACAACAAATTGAATGCCTCTAGAGGAAAGCCGCAAGGCATGCGCTAAAGGCAAGTTGAAAGGAAAGATGAAGCGCAAGTTGAAGGTGAAAGGGAAAGGGAAAGCGCACGAGTGTGGACATAGCTTTAGGAATTGATAACATGAAAGAATTAAAACTAAGCTTTGACTTTACTAAGAACACTATCACTCTACCAAGTAAAGATAAAACAGATAGGAAGTTTCCTATACTCTATCTTAACACGGAAGAACCTGAGCAACAAACTATCACTCTACCAAGTAAAGATAAAACAGATAGGAAGTTCCCTATACTCTATCTTAACACGGAAGAACCTGAGCAACAAAAAAACAAATCTAATACTATTAAAAATAAAAACCTACAATCTTATGTAATTCAAGCAAGAAGTAAACAGATAGTGAAATTAAAAATTAAAAATATGTGTGACGGTCAAGGAGTAATTCCGTATACTTATTGTAAAGGACTAGAAATTCCACAATGTGTTGTGACTATACAAAATAATGAAGCACTTTGCCCAATTATTAATAATTCTCTAAATAAAATAGAAATAACACCAAAACCATTGGAAATTGAATCATTAGATAATTTCGAAATAGTGGACACCCGAAATAAAAATCATGTTAACTTAAAAAATAAGGAAATTAATTTTAACTCAATAAATTGCAAAAACAAGAAATTAGACCTGAATAAAATTAGGACAGATCATATGAATATTGAAGAAAAGGACGAAATAATGAAATTAATTAAAGAATACGCGGATATATTTCATGTTGAAGAAAATAATTTAACTTTTACCAACCAAGTAAAACACATAATAAGGACAACAGATGAAATCCCAGTTTATAATAGAAGTTACAGATACCCAGAAATCTATAAAAAAGAAGTAAACAATCAAATTCAAGACATGCTTAAACAGAAAATAATTAGACATTCTAAATCACCTTGGAATAGCCCCATTTGGATTGTACCAAAAAAAGCTGATGCCTCAGGGAAACAGAAATTTAGACTAGTGGTAGATTTTAGAGGTCTTAATGCGAAGACAATCGATGATAGATTCCCGCTACTAAATATTACGGATATTTTGGACAAATTGGGCCGATCTCAGTACTTCACGACCTTAGATCTAGCATCTGGTTTCCATCAGGTAGAAATGGACAAAGATAGCGTGGAGAAGACAGCTTTTTCAACTGAAACAGGCCATTACGAATTTTTGAGGATGCCATTCGGACTTAAGAATTCGCCTCCAACATTCCAACGAGTTATGAACAATATCCTACGTGGGATTCAAAATGAAATCTGTGCCATTTATTTGGACGATATCATAATATATTCAACTGGTTTGCAAGAACATTTAAACCGTTTACGTGAAGTTTTTGAAAGACTAAGACAGTCTAACTTTAGAGTACAATTAGACAAGACCGAGTTTCTGAGAAAAGAGGTAGCTTACTTAGGACACATAGTAACACCAGAAGGAGTTAAACCTAACCCTGAAAAAATCAAAATTATTAAAAACTATCCTATACCAAAAACCACCAAAGAAATTAAAGGATTTTTAGGACTAATAGGTTATTATAGAAAATTCATTAAAGATTTTGCAAAAGTTACAAAACCATTTACTAATTGTTTAAAAAAGGATGTAAAAATTGATATAAATAAGCCGGAATACATTGAATGTTTTGAAAGATGCAAAAATATGTTGTGCAATGAACCCATTTTACAATATCCAGATTTTGAGAAAGAGTTTACCTTAACAACCGACGCAAGTAATTTTGCAATTGGAGCAATTTTGAGTCAAAATGTAAAGGGAGCAGATTTACCAATAGCCTATTCTAGTAGAACTTTAAACAAAAGCGAAACTAATTATTCAGCAATAGAGAAAGAATTACTAGCAATTGTTTGGGCAACAAAATATTTTAGACCCTACCTGTTCGGAAGAAAGTTCAAAATCTATACTGACCACAAACCCTTACAATGGTTATTTTCAGTAAAAGAGCCCAACTCCAAATTATTAAGATGGCGTTTAAAGTTAGAAGAATTTGACTACGAAATTAAATATAAGAAAGGAAAAACCAACCAAAATGCAGACGCACTTTCCAGAATTCAATTAAATGTAACCCAGAAGAAAATGACTAATGTTGAAGAAATTGACCCAGATTTAGAAAGACCAAGTAACGAACTAATAGGATCATATTTCCCAGAACTTGATGACGTAGAATCAATGGTAGTGAACCTGGACGAAGAAGAAGACACGGACCAGACCATTCATTCTAATTATGAAGGAAACACACAAATAGAAATTCCAATATCAGACGAACCCGTGAACTTCGGAAAAAATCAAATTATACTTTCCCTAGTTAAACAAAAGCCAGGAAAAGTAAAAATTCAAAAACTATTCGGATTAACAAAAATTAGATTTATTGTAGAGATATCAGAAAACAATTTTGAAGAAGATTTAATAAACTTTGTAAAGGAATATCTCGTACCTAACGTTAAATATAATCTATATTTTGAAAATGATTTTTATGAAAGATTCACAGCATGCGTAATGAAAAACTTTAAGAGTTCGCAACTAAATTTACTCAAATGTAATGAAAAATTATTAGATATAACCAATCCTGAGGAAACTGAAGAAATTGTAAGTAACTATCATGTCGGTAAAACCAATCACAGAGGTATTACCGAAACATATAACCAAATCAAAAGAAAATATTATTGGCCAAATATTAGGAATAGTGTTCAAGAATTTATTAACAATTGTGAAATATGTTTACAAACTAAATATGAAAGAGTTCCAATAAAAACAGAACTATCTCTTACACCCACAGCTTCTAGACCCTTAGAGATAATAGCAATAGACACGGTGACATTCGATAAAGCAAAGTTTGTAACCGTAGTAGATACGTTCTCTAAACACGTGCAGCTGTATAGAATAGCTAGTCAGCATGCTACAGAGATAAGTGACAAGCTGATAGACTACTTCGTAGAACATGGCGTACCAGACGTTATCATCTCTGACAACGGTACAGAATTTAATAATAAAGTGATTAAGGAACTTATGGAGTTGCATAAAATCAAAATTCATTTTATAAGTACTCAACACCCCCAATCTAATGGAATTTGTGAACGTGTTCACTCCACATTAGTCGAGCACATCAGACTATTAAACAATCAACCGGAATTTAAAAATGACACAATTACAAAGAAAATGAAATACGCCGTGATAGCTTATAATAATACCATACATTCTGTCACAAAACTAACACCCTTTGAGATACTATATGGGCACGTTAATTCAAATTCGATTTTTGATGTAAATCCAGAAAACAAAATTATGAACGACTATGTAAATTCTCATAAGGAGAAAACGAAGAAATTATACGAAAACATAAGAGAGATAAGCCTTAAACTTAAAGCAAGAATTCAAAAAGAAAGAAACGTAAACAAGGAACCGCTTCCGGAAATTCCAAAAGAAGTCTATGTAAAAACCGTCCAAAAACAGGGTAAGACCAAAAATAAATATAATAAAGAGGAAATTATATCCATCAACCCGGAAAAGAAAACAGCCGACATAAAAACCAGACATTTTAACACAAAAGGAAAAATACATTTGTCAAATATTAAGAGGCCCAGGAAAAAGAAGAAAGATTCTCATCCCAAACCTTTTACGTGTGTTCCAGGTCCATCTCGCTGTTCTCAGCAACCGCAGTAGAAATTAAAGACATCTCTAAAAATGTGGGAGTGATACCAATAGACCTTGGCATTGCTAAACTCCAAACATCCTACCATACCTTTGTACACAATTTTAACCTTGAAAAATTTATATCCCAACTTTATAATATAAGAGAATACTATGATCATGTGTTAAACTATTTTAATGAAAACTGTGAAACTTGTAGGGTGAACATGTATAATAGGGAAGTATCAGATAAGAAGGATAAAATAAGGGACATGTTCAATTACTTTAAGTATATTAATCATACAAAGAGTGTTATAGAAGAAAAATTAGAAATAATTATGATAAAAGATATCAGAAGTAAAAGAGGCATTTTAAATGGTTTAGGATCAATTGTAAAAATAATCACAGGTAATCTAGATGCAAATGATGGTGAAAAATATGAAAAAATATTAACCGATTTAAAGAATAACCAAAGTAATGTATTAGATCAATTAAATAATCAATATTCAATTAATGTAAATATAATTGATGAATTCAATAAAACAATAAATGTCATTGAAGAAAACTTTCAAGAATTAAAATATAAAATGTTAGTTGTATACCAAAGAATCAATGAACAATTTGAAGTTGAGCAATTTAGAAATATACTGAATCAGTTGAATATTGTATATAATATAATGCTACAGCTGGTGCAAGATATAGAGAATTCTCTAACTTTTTGTAAATTAGGAACGCTACATCCAAGTGTAATATCTGCACAAGAACTGTTTGAAGAAATAAGCAAAATTAAGAATCATTATAAAGGTAAATTACCTATTGAACCTAGTTTAAATAATATTTGGGAAATTGAAAACCTACTAGAAGTTAATTGTAATATTAATTCTAAGGAAATTGTATATTTTATTAATTTACCCATTGTGGAACCAATTGATTATACCTTGTATAAACTGACTTCCGTACCTACATTATATGAATCAAATTATGTAACTGTTATACCTAGAGCAAGATATGTTTTAGTTCATAAAACTGTGTCTAATAAAATTGTAATGTTAGGTTTAAAAGATAAATGTAATAGCAAGATCCACAATGCCCAAATATGCTCGTTTTCCCAAATTACTCATCATGAACTTATGTGTGAAAATTCGATAATAAACTTTGGAACCCCTAATAAATGTAAATATGTGAACTTGGAAATAAGTAAAAACATTATTAACTGGATACCAGAAATTGAACAATATCTCATAATCTTTCCTGAGAAAGAAGTTTTAAAAGTTATAAGTGCTAAAGAAACTAACGAAATATCTTTAAATGGAATCTTTTTATTAAATATTAATGACAATAACGATATTGTTGAATACAATAATCAAATACTCTTGCATTCTTCTAATACTAATGTAGGGCATCCTAGAATACTAGATGCCACAGACTTTGTGTTACAGGTAGATCAGCAGCCTGATATTTCCATCAACTTGCATAAACTGGACTTAAACCATATAAATTTAAATACAATTTCAAAGGTGAACAAAACGGTAGAATTAACTACAGACTTTAGTGTATGGACAATAATACTGTATTGCATTGTAATTACTGTTATGTTATACGCAGCATACAGGTACACCAAGAAACCGAATTTGACTTCGAGTCAGCCAACACCTCAGCTACAGCAGAGATCTCGGCACATCCCCGAAGTTCTATTTAGGGATGGAGGAGTTATATCCACAAATAATGTATAGCTTATGTAAAATAATGATAACGTTCACTGTAAGTCAGCTGAGTAAGCATCCTTTTGTAGAATAATGATAACATTCACTGTAAGTCAGTTGAGTAAGCATTCTTTAGGTGTAGAGGCTGAAAGCCATTATTCTTTAGTAGTAGTTAGAAACTCTCTCCGTGAACATCTACATGCATACTAGTGTTTACGTATATTTGTTATAAATAATTTACAAGTATAATAGATTGTTTGTAATAAATAAATTGGATCTTTATTAAATAGATACAAGAAAAATATTTATTTTTAAAAATCCAAACGTCTCAACACGAGACGTAACTTATATATACGATTTCAAATATAATACATTTTGAGAATTTTAATTAGTTATTTAACAAAGAAATCAAAAATACAAAGACCTTATATATATATATATATATATATATATATATATATATATATATTTGTTTCTTATATTTATTTAAAAACACAACTACCTGCTCTATTGTTAGTTAAGTAGTGAAAATAATTTAGTTTTAAAGTTTTATTTGTTCAAAATACATCAAAATTAGTCTAAAAAGTTGAAACATGCTAAAACAATTAATTATTATAAATTAGACCCCTAGATATGACACATACACATACATATTTAAATGATTTTTACAAACGTTTTATAGTCACCTTTATAAATGTACAGTTTACAGTTAAACACAATAATTGGGCTAATTATTCATATTTTCTATTTGAAAATTAGTTAATAAAATATAACTATTACAGTTATTACTAATTTATAACAGGCGATTTATATTTTACGTTTAATTTAGAGGGGATAATTTCATCAAACACTTGAAATGAGAAGAGAGTCGTTATATCCCAAGGGAAATGTAGCTCTCACAGTTTAATCTGAGCTCTATTACAGGGAACTGAGAAGATGGGATATACCTCAAAGTTGTATCAGAATTGACAGTACACAGAAATATATAATATTGACTGTATTTAGTCCCGAGAGAACAAAAATCAACTGTTTAACTCTTTAGAATACATTTAATTAAAGCCCTGTAAGTACATTGCGGCAAGCAATGCTCTCACTTAACACATGTAAAACAAATACTATTAAAACAAAAATAATGGACGTTAAATGGCGAGAGCTAACCATTAATCTCTTAATGTTGTTTACAGAAAACCCAGTCTCTATCAGTAGAATTCCTAACACTGTTTCGTTTAAGTGTATCAGCAAGAAAGTTGATTTAGAAACATAAATAATTAAGCAAATACATATATTTATAGTCACGTTCTTCAACTGCAATAATTGGACAATAATTTGGATGCGACTGTTCAGACCATATTTTCTAACGACGATTTAATAATTCACAACAATTAGTAATTAGATTGAATTATTCGAATAGCCTATTAAGTAATAGAAGTTTCAATTAACCGTTTATTTGGAAATGAAAACAAGATCGTAGGACTTTCATTTTGTATCACCTAATTTAAGAAACGAATTCGTTTTCACAAAAGGCAAAATATCAATGACTAAATAATCATCTTTATTTGTTTACAATTACACACATTGGAAAATAAAATCCTAGTCTCAAGCATTATCCCTTCACAATACATACAATCAAATAGAGTTTTTACCAAAGTCCTTATAATATATTAAATACCCTTACCAACTGAATATTGAATACCACCGTTGACTTATTTACTACTGCAAATAAATATATCTAAAAAGGACTTATGTCAAGGTATAGAATGGTTGATTAACGCCGAGTCCCTAAACTTATCAGTTGATTTATATAATCTTATCGCTATTGGAAACTAACTGTGTTTTGCGGAGTTATTCTGTATTAAAAGCTTTTAGATGCATTGGAGTTGTTATGGTTGTCATAGGTAGATGGTTCATTTATTTATATTTATAAATGTTCTGTTGATAAAATTGTTTTTATTATGATTATTTTCTACGTAATTGAAAATTGTAATTATTAGCCAATCCATATAGTTTGTATTTCCAATTTATTTATTTCTTGTTTTCTTATATATATATAAGATTAAAACAGAATATTATATATTAATGAATCAGAAACAAAAACAAAAAAAAAAAAACAAAAAAACAATCCGAATGAGCAGTTGATCAATCGAGTTGGTAAAGTCAATACTTTTGTAGTAATTTTGACGTCACTGAAATTATTCTAGTGTTTGGCGTTACATGGCATTGAAGGAACATGGTAGAGGGAGACTTGCACACTTAGTTTTAGGCAATAGTATAAAATTTCTAGTGGCATATAATTCTAGAACGTTAATTGACTACGTAAACAAAGTTACGTCTAATGCAGTATAACGAAATGCCTTTATACTTTATATTTTCACAACTCAATCACGATGTCACAGATGTAAATAAATTGTTGTTAATTTTATACAATTAATTAATAAAAATAAGTAAAACAATGAAATATACCATTTAAATTCTGAATTGGACAACAACAACAGGTACTTGTAATACTACAAATATTGTGCGTAACTAAAAAAATTTAAAAGACCACACACTATATATATATATATATATATATATATATATAGTATTATTTCTAAAGGCAAAAACCTCTAGGCAATCATAAAAAACAGAAAATAAAAAAAGACCTCTTGTGTCTAATAACACAAGTGGCAGATGAGAACAAGGGTTGCACAAGGAGCACGTAAAAGGAGAAACGACAGAAAATGATCAATCTAACCAATCTACACACAATTTGGTGTAGAATGAGCTACGATTATCTAGAGTTAGAAATAACAGTACTCACTTCATAGTGTACTCATGTGAGCCCCTGAGGGGAAATGCAACTTATTATTATCATTAATTTAGTTTGTTTATAGTTTTTTGATATTTTTGTCCTTTGTCAATGCTACGTTAATGGTTAAAATAGCCGAACATATATGGTCCGAAAGTTATAAGTTTAATTGGGAAGAGACAAAAATAATACACCGTGAAAATAATTTATACAAACGAAAAATAATTGAAGCCTCATACATAAAAATAACGGACAACCCAATCAGCCAAACTAGTATAGAAATAAGGCCCTTGTGGTTACCACTTATTAAAAATAAACTTGAAATTTAAAATAAACAAAATCTTTAAGTAAAAAAGGCTGAAGTTTTAACTGTTGAGAGCAAATGAATTATAACGCGTTCAAAGGCTAGGAAGTTAAAAGAGAAGAAGCTTGTAGGCGTTAACTACCGGTTTCTTAACTCCTCCCTCATCCCAGTTGGCTGATTGTCTCACGACCGTTAATTGTTCAGTGATTGTGGTTGTGAAGAGACCTAATTTGGTTAGTATTTCTCAGCAATTGTGTACTCCGTTCATGATCTCTTTTGACTTGTGTTTTCCTGATTACATGTGAGTTTCTTTTCCGTTTAAAACCGCTCAGGGTTTGTCCTGGGTGTTTTTTCATTAGGTTTAGTTTCTAAACCTAGGCCTAGTTATCTAGGCGTTTGTTCTGTCTGCATGTTAAGTTTGTAAGATAGGCACTTGATAAAAGGAGTTGATTTATACTCTCGAAACGTCGTGTATTGTTTCTTATACACAAACGATGGTAAATGTCCGAACACACAATAATAATAATAGCCTACTGTATTCTTATTGTATTTATATCTATATCCACGAAGATTCTACAAACTGCTTTTTTAAGCAATATATATTATAATATTATTAACATAAACTAATGGCAGTTTTAAAAAGTGAATATATTTTTACATCATTAACAACTAAATTTATAAAAACAAATGTCCGCTACAATTATGAAGGTGAAGTATGAAAACATCAAACATATAGATGCTTGGGTTGATGTAATATGTTTCGTCAATCAAAATACTGGTTTTCTCTGTTAATAGTAACTATTTATTGATACAACTCTCCATCAACGTAAGTGTAATATTATAAATATATGAAAAAGTTTAATAAGTTTTAATTATATTAAACTGAAGTGTAATAAATTTTGAAGAGATATAAAATGAATATGAGATATGTAGCAATATTTTACTATTTTATTCTCAATGATACTAAAATCTAGCCCTTTTCACACTTGGTGACTATGTATGAAGAGTGTATACAAACTCTATAGACTGTTCTTCAGGATGTATCAGGTATGATACAGTTTGCAATCCGTCCACATACTGTGTGCAGACTGTTTTGAAACAAACAAAAATTGTGTGAAAAACCTTGTTTCAGATACATTTTTTAAATTTATTTTGTATTTACACTACTCGTCCCGTGTTTCTAAAGTTGTTGACTGGTGAAGAAGCCGGAGTTTGTTATATTATTATAAACCATTAGGCTCACTGACACATAAGAAAGCGATTGTCGACTCCACATACATCTCGAAGAAGGTTCGTATTTTGACGATAACTTCACGGTATCATCGGCAAAAAACACATATGTTACCGGTGTACGTCCTTTAGCGTGTGGTCTTGATTTAGGTAAGTTGAGTGTATTGTTTTTAAGCTTTTTGCACGTGAAATGGAACACCCATCCGAAATGCGACCAGAGCAGCCGACATCAGCAAAAATAAAATTACAATGAAAATCCAGCGAAACTAGGAAAACAATGCTAGAAATTTGTTTATAGTTGAAAAACATACTCCGGCTTTCGTGAGGGGTATTATGTGAATGTACAATAACTGTATTGTTAGGTAAGTCCCTTTCTTAATCACAACCATTTTGAAAAATAGTTCAATCTTCTGAAGTTGAGGACATCAAATAATCTAACAGATACATACCATTCATTTTTTTGTCAATACTAGCCATATATATAAATAAATAAATAAAAATATATATATATATATATATATATATATATATATATATATATTGCTAAGAATCTTTTTAGAAGGGGGTTGACAGTTTCTAACAAAACTTTATTTATGGGAGAAAAGATGATGAAAGAACCTTCCAACACCAGAAAATGAAATTCATTTTAATTACAGCCGTTGTGACTAGCGATTCCTATACTAATATATTCTGTATTCTTCCACGTAAAGACGTTATAAAAAGACAAGTTTAGTGTAGCCAGATTCTAAAGGATATGAATTTTCTGCTTTCGGTGAGTTAGTGCCAAATAAAATAAGGATATTCTAAACTTCTCACAGGAGTTTAACTACTACTCATCATTTAAATTACGATATTCTAATTAATTTAGAAATGGAACAATAGTCAATGGCCAATACTATTAAGAAACAGTCAGGTGGTAGTGTTGCTGTTAATACATTTATAGGACAATTTGAATTGCAAATATTAATCCAATATTATTTCCAGAGTAATTCATCTGCATCATCAAGCCCATCAATTAACTAGCAGTGGCATTGTTCAAAACCTAATTAAACCAATTCAAGCCTGTATATTAATCCTCTACCATCATCACTTTGCTCTACACTTATTACTTCAACAAACAAGGCTCAACCCTTTACCAACACCGGCACTTTAGCTCAAACTGTAAATCAGCAGTTCAACGGTCTCGAGATTTTTTTAAAGTAAATTATTTATAAATTTGTAAAAAATTGTTGTTGGTATCGAATGGTAAACAGCAAAGAAAATGGTGTCGTGTGGAGTGTTTTCAATATTATTAAAATAAATTTTACTCTAAATATATTTCATAGATTACATATAAACAAATAAAAGTACATATTTCAAAATAAACATATACAAGCAATGAAACGAACATTAACTGTTATATTTATAATATTAGTGACTTAAAATTTAATTTGTGTAGGTTTTTTTAGCTACATATATACCTCTAAGTTACTTGTTTTAAGATTTTAAAAAATTATAGAAAAAAAAATTTAAATACTTCAAATTTTAAAAAAATTGTACGCCCTTCGAGTGGTATTCCTTCATTATACCTCTTGAGTTTTATAAGCACATTTTCGAAAGGTAATGCATAATTAAACACAACACTCCCCCTACAATTAAACTATAATTGCAAGCTTGTATAGGAATATACACAAGTTAAATACTTTAAAGTTACAGTGAGTCGTATTGTTTCTGAAATGTTGTATCTTTGCTAATACAATGTTCAACAAAATGTCAAAATCTGTCTAAGTCATTCTTGTAAATTTCCGAAACCTGCATCAAACCTTACATCAGATAGTAAGTTTTGTCTAAAATACAAACTTTCATCAATAATTTTGGTGGTCCACTATTGCTTTCTCCTGTGTAAGTAAACCACTAGATTTTAATAACATAACAAACTCAAGATATAGAGATCTTTTCATTAGTCAACATCGCAAGAAACTCTGGTTGGCTACTATGGACACAAAACAAATAAAATACATGTATATCAAACAACATACATGTTTCTCATACATGTTTCGGTTGTTTTGGAACAGTATCCAGAGAGGTTGTGGACTGTTTGGGAGAGGTAGGCTATCATACATGACAGAGACTGAAAAACAGTATGGAAACAATTTTTTAAATAATACTTAAGAATTTCCATACATACTTAATAATAAAATCTCATTACATAGTCTACAAGTGTGCACGAGGCTTAGAGGAACTGATTACATTTTTTGCCAAAGGTCACGTGTCTCAATATTAAACAATAAAAAAGTTAAATAAAAGGCATAAACATACAATCCATAAATATAAATACGGTTTGTGAACGAATTATAGTTCAAAACATATTACACGTTTTGTGTTATAAAAGTAGAAAAGAAAAGAAAAACACACTATGCTATAAATAAATTTTTGAGGATTTTAGCCGTAATTTATAATTATCTCAAATATTATACTTGTTTCTAATATCTTTACAACATATCACGATTATTGATATTTTTGTAATATTACACTCAAGTTATTGGAGAGGTGTAACAATTAATATTTACTTTTGATTGACGAAACCTATTATATCAAGCCAAGCGTCTATAACCATGACGAGTTCATGTTTCAGGATTAAGAGTTCATTAAGCTCAAACACGTCTCACACTAATCAAGTCTAGAAAGTTGTGAAACTGCAAAACATACTAAACGTTGATAAATTATAAACTGATGTATCCTTGATGTATTGTAAATTGTATAAGCAAGATATAGCACGACACAAATTCCAAAGACAATAAATACCGACAGTTGTCAATTGTCATTTTATAAATTTAGCTTTAGTCTTCTTCAAGATAATTATAATCTGCATATTTTACGGTATTTTCCTCTCAGATACATTTTGATCTGTTAGACATAACCTAAACTTCTTCTCGCATGTTTAAACGTGTGAAGATGCTGTTCTTATGAAAATCTCCATTCAGGTCTATCCGCCATGATGCAGATATTAATCGATAAGGGTGACTATTAACGTCTGCGCTCATGTATGACCATTATTGAAAAAAAAGTTAATTTCTGCTATTACAAATAAATTTATTTTCATAAACTATTATTGGGATGAGTTAAAACGTAAGTACAGAACTTGTCTGTACTTTTAATTCAAGGCACGAATTCACCAAACTTCAACGAAATTATTTTAAAACAAACTCTTCATTGTAGAAACAAATTTAGTAACATCAAAAGATTATATATATATATATATATATATAAATTAACATGTATCTAGTTAAATATTAATAAATTATAAAAAAGGCAGAACAACGACTTCCAAAATTGCATGGTTTTTATAGTTAATTATATTACTTTCAATGTGATTAATGAGCCAAAAAATATCCATCTGTATTTAAACAATATGGTGCCAATAACAATCACTTCAAACAAGTTATCTATTTAAAATTACAGATATTTAAATGTGATTCTTTTAAGTCAACACAAAAATATATGTTATTGTGCAAATTATAAAACAATTTTATTAAAAACACACGAACTAACATTGAACAAACGATAACATGGCAATAACAAATTACGAAGTCATTGGACAGAAATATTAGAAGCAACTTATGTCACGTGATTTTAGACACATTAAACGTAAAAATATTGTTTTTCACTTGTGGGTATTCTTAAGTCTATTCATTATCTATTCTAAATATGATCAATGGTTTAATGACGATGGAACTGTAAAATTGTGCTGTCTCGCATTATATTTTATAAATTATAATTAATTTTTCATTATCTTGGTGTTAAAATAAAATTGGTACTTCAATAGGGTATGAGATATAGAACTGTTTGTCAAAAATATTGACCATTTGAACATTGTTTACCACCAACAATAGAAAACCACTTAACTTTTAAAAAAAAACTTGAAAACTAGCATCTCGTTAATCGTAAATTTAATATTTCGTTAATTTACAATTTTTCCAAATTTTATATGATAAATCTATAGATATTATTTTCTTAATCAGTTTAATTTCATTTTACAATTTTATTTAATTAAGAAAATTTAAACATACAATTAATTAATAATAATTAAATACTAATGTTATTGATGGTAATATAAAGTTAGAGATTAGCAGTAACTTGAATCCAAAATATACAAGTGCAATCTTTTCTACAGACAGATAAACTCTACAATAGTTTGTTATCATATCATTTGTGTTTCTCTAAAATTATATTGACGTGTACACTTCTTTATACTCTCTTTATCAAGCTGAGTACAATAATATGTAACCAAATATATTAAAAACCTCTGATTAGATGATATAGAGGGTTATGAAATATACTTTAATCATGAAGAAAAGTTATTGAACAAAGGCTTGCTACAGTGGTTTAACACAAACAATGATTAATTATACTTAAAAAAAAAGAGTGCGATTGGAAAGTCTTTCGTGAAAGAGAGTTACTCAGTCTACAGTGTTTGAAGTATATTCTTAAAAGGCGGTTGTTCAATAGTCAATATAAAATCCTTCTCATGCACTTTTAAGCTTTCCTTCTCTTAATATTGTAAGCTTCTCTGTAAAGTATTTCATTAAATTGATATTATTAAACATTTACCCAATTACCTAAATAGATAACATAATACTCAATTCAAAGAACTTTTTTGTAAAACAACTTATGAGTGCATATCTTCAAGAAAGCTTCTCCAAGTTAATATAGTGTACAATTGAACAAATTTCATTCGTTTATTAAGTAAACCCCCTGAATTACATTTTTTTTTATTGAAGCAGACCAATGATATTAGTCAATGTGGAATTTTTGAAGTTTTTATTTATAAAAAAGGGATTTTATTTTATTTTTTAAAATTTTTTTTTAGTTTTAAACTCTTGTTAAATGCATAATAGACGCTCTGTGTCAGTAAGTGATGTAGTAATTAATTATCTGTGGAAAAACAAATAGTTTCAGTCACACAGGCTGATATTTTAATTTATTATAAAACATTATTGGTCTACATTAAGTAGTCAGGGCAAGTTCACGACTTATTTATAGATTTTAAAATACATCATTTTATTTTTATATTAGAGCATATGTTTTTTTTAAAGAACTCATTTCTTAATAACTTTACATATTCTCTTTTTCATTTTTTCTTTTATGCCGATTCATGGATTTTCCACAATTATAATACGCTAAGGTTTTTCGTGACACTCTAGTGATATCTATTCAACATATTATTACCAAATGAAAGGTGACGTTCCATTAAATGTTTGTACAACAATTAATAATAATAATAAAATTTATAAAAATAATAAATATATTTTTCAATTCTTGTTTGTATTTTTAACTATATTTTGTATGTCGTCTTTTTTGTTGTTGTATTGTTAAAAAACAGCTAAATCTTTTACTATTGTATTTAATTAAGAAAATTTAAACGAAAAAATAATTAATAATTTATTACTAATGTTATCGATGTTAATATAACTCAAGTTAGAGATTAGTAGTAACTTGAATCCAAAATATACAAGTACAAACTTTTCTACAGACAGATAAGCTTTAGAATAGTTCGTTGTTTTATCATTTGTGTTTCTCTAGAATTATATTGAAGTGTACACTCCTTTGTACTCTCTCTGAGAGCAATAATATGTATCCAAAAATATTTAAAACCTCAGACTAGATGATGTAAAGGATCATGAAATATACTTTGTTCTTGAAGGAAAGCTATTGAACAAAAGGTTACTACAATGGTTTAACACAAACAATGATAAATATACTTTTTTTTAAATACAGTGCGATAGGAAAGTCTTTCGATAGTGAGTGTTATGTTAAATAGCATACACGAAAATATATCCTGGGCGATTATTTACTCACCCAGACTTTATTAAGTTTTCGTATTCTTTAAGTATTCTCAGTGTCTTCATAATCGAGTTATGAATAAATTATTAAAAAATTGTAATTCCGCTTTTATTTTGGTAATTTGAGGGTAATAAAAGACAGATATTGTAAATGCTTAGAAATAAGGAAGTCCTTGGTCTCAAAGTTGGATGATATCACAATCCTCAAAGCATACCCTTTGCTATGTTCGTTCTTCTACTAGATTGAAAGTCTTAGAGATCTTTAATTCCGGCAGTACTTGGTCATCACATTCTGCTGATCTGATAGCCTGATTTCTATTTTAAAAAGCAAAACTAGTTTTTGTAAAAAACCAACAAAAAAAAAAAAATCATAGTCAATTCAAGATCTCCGAGCAGCAATGGCGATTTCAACCCTTTCTTAACACAACAAATACGACTCTACAGTATAACAAACACACATAACACAATTCTCACAAAAAATACGCCCAAGTATCATACGCGTTTCAACGACAAGGTCGTCCTCTTCAGTTATACACGAGCTACACCAACCAAACTATAACTCAGTTTATTAATTATATTTATTAACTATTCTTATTATTATAACTATAACAGTTATAGTTTGATTGGTGTAGCTCGTGTATCACTGAAGAGGACGACCTCGTCGTTGAAACGCGTATGATACTTGGGCGTATTTTTTGTGAGAATTGTGTTCCGTTTATTTGTTATACTGTATAATTTTTCTCATAAGTAAAGCTCAACGCTTAATATAAATACGACTCTGATAAGACGTAATTTATACATTTAAAATTTGAATAACATTTACAACTCTTCAAATAATAATGGTGTTTTCCTGTTGTTCAATAAAGAATAATTTTCATGAAATAATATTAGACCATCAACTGTTTATCATGAATTTCAATATTTATTCATTTAAACCAATAAGCATAAACATACATAATTAATTATGAATTTAAAATCAAAAACAATACCTTTCTTAAAATAATACATGATTATAGTCATGATGTGTTTTAAGAGAAGTAGTTCCGAACCTTTTGCACATATTATAATTAGAGATATACCGTGTGACTATAAGTATAAAAATAGCAATCTTGAAGTTGTTATTTAATATTCATTTGGCATCCTGTCATGTTTGTTTGACATGATACTTCTTATCCATTGTACATTGATATCGACTCTAGTGTATATATTGGGACTATTGGGACCCACGCATCCATCAACAACCCAAGAATTCACACCAACCTGTACACCGTCACAAATTATAGGACCTCCACTGTCACCATAACAAGCCCCGTTTCTATTTTGAGGATGATAGGAGCAGATGCTAGTATCAGTGCACAAACGTGGATATGGAATATAACCTTTTGATATATCAGATTTATAAATGAAATTAATGCACCTACCATGTCCAATTAATGGAACTGAAGCAACCTTTAATTGTCGTGTCAAATATTTCCGATTATCTACTTCGACAATGGCGCCCCAGCCTAAAATTTTACATTTTTTATTCTTGTCAAAAAAGCTTGATGTCATCGTAGAACTTAGTTCATCCTTAAATAGCGTAACAGGTTTAGGGAGTGTGATTGCTTTTATTGTCTGACTGTAGCCAACTGGCGTACTTAACTCAAAAACTGCAATGTCAAATCTGTTCATACATCTAAATAAAAAAATTAAAAAACAGAGTATTTACAACAAGTAATAACATATCTAAATACTTACTTCACTTAATTAAAACTAAATATTCTGCAAGTGACAAACATCCGGTATAAAACACTTAATGTACTTTTAACCAATTTCCTAAAACAAAATATGTGTATTTTCTCCCGATTTTAAAATGAAACAATAGCTGGATTGATTGATTAACATTTGATTCAGAATGCCACTACTCAAAAAACAAATATCATTAAAACATCTTCAGCGTATTATTATAACTCTTTTTATTATTTATATCTTATTTAAAAAATAAAGAATGAATTTATAATAAACAAATATTAAATAGTAACACGCAGCTAATAAATGCCAAAGAAAAACGTGTTACTATATTAAATAGGAGCAGAAACATATAGAATTGTAAATTTAATTATGAAAATATGTATCGTTATTAATATATCATTAAAATCTGATAATATTTTGGAGTGAAAATAAATAATGGGATTCACCATAACTATAAATGAAACAATTCTTCAGTTTATAAAAAGTCTTGTATATAAATTATTTTAATTATATGGGCTTACATGATTTCTTTCATTATTTTATTATTAAATTCTGTACCATTTTCTGACACTATAAGCACAGTGCATCAGCATTTTAGTTTAATTTTCCTTTTTTATATTTTATTTTATTTTATAGTCATATAACTCTATTTTTAACCTCCATCTTCAAAGTTTAGAATTTGATTCTTTACAGAAAACAACCATTTTAAGGGTTTATGATCTAAATAAATTTTTAATTTTCTTCCAAATAAGACGGTCTGAAATGTTTGTTGGCCATACAATTGCAAGTAATTCTTTTTAGATTGCAGATTAGTTGGTCTAAAGACTAGTTGTCGTTTAAAGTTCAACTAGCGTCTGCTATGGGAAGGTTCTTTTTATTATTTTCTTCGCTTAAAATTGCTCCTATTGCAAAATTACTTGCGTATGTGGTTAGTATAAATTCTTTATCAAAATCAGGGTATTGTAACAATGGTTTATTAGTTAATATGTTTTGCAAGTTTCGAATCAGTCTATATAGGCAGGATTACTTATTATTACCAATTTTGTGATTTTTCTCTAATATATTTGTGATTAGATAAATTATTTTTGCGAAATATTTAATAAATTTTCTAAAAATCCTTTTATTTGTTTGCCTGTTTTTGAAATTGGGTAGTTCATTACTGGTTTTATTGCTTTTGGATTAGTTTTAATTCTGTTTGGTGTTACTACATGGCCCAAATAAGCAACTTCTTTCCTTAAAAATTCTTTCTTATCTAATTATATTTTCAAGTTGGCTTCTCTTAATCTATCGAAAACATCTTTTAACCCAAGTACTTGCCCTTGTAAACTGGTTGAGTAGATTATGATATCACCATGATAAACCAGTCATGTCTCATTCTGTGTTCCACGTAATATGTTATTTAGTATTCTTTGGAACGTGTGTGGGCTGTGTCTTAGTCCAAAGAGGTATTCTTAGAAACTCATAATGACCAGTTTCTGTTGAGAAGGCTGTCTTATCAACGCTATCTGGATGCATTTCTACTTGATGGAATCACGAGGCTAACGCCAGGGTGGTAAAATATTGGGATCTCTTTAATTTATCTAATATCTCGGTTATGTGGGGAAGTGGAAATGGGTCATCAATAGTTTTTTCGTTTAGTCATCTAATATCGATTACTAGCCTAAAAACTTGCCGTCGCCCTTTACATTGGAACTAATTTACCCGACTCACTCAATCCAACATTTCTCAGCGTTTGGTCACACCAAACGCTGAGAACACTTCCCCGCACTTCTCCCGGACCTCTGTGCCGGAAACCCTGGGCCAACCAAACACATACATCTCTCTTACTGTCGAACAGAAAAGGGCAGCTCGTGATTGGTCCAGACTCAACTCGCAAGGGGCCACGGACGGTCTCTCGCCGAACACCAAAACTTCAGATTGTACGACCCATCACAGCACGCTAAGCCACCCACGCCTCTAGCCGGCCTGTGATTGGATCGCATAATAGTCAAAGTCGAACAATGGCTTCTCCATTGTTCGACGCTCCGAAAAACGTATAAAACCAGACGTTTTTCTAGCCAAAAAACCCACTTCAGTCTCTCTCTCCACCGAGACGACTCATCTACTCTTCTGACTCTCTTCATAGAGACGTCACATCCACTCTTCTTCCTAGCCTCTCTTGGGAGACTAGGACAGACACACTCTTCTCTTCTGAGATCTACTCGCTTCAGCCAACTCTCACATACAAGCAGAAATAGGAAGCCCTGAGGAAGCATTGACGTGGATACTTGCTACTTGCGCATTATCATTTTCTCAACCTACCATCACCCACTCGCCCCCCGTAAGGGAATTAGCAAAATAGGGGAAACCCGGCGAGCTACTGCCTTACCGCCTCCCGACAGGGAAATAATAATAGGGTAGTAGTGACCCGGCGGATCCCTGTGCTACATACCAGGGAGACGGACTAACAAGGAGCGACGGGCCATGCGCCGTCTCCAGAGAAGGGCCAGCAGAGCTTTGAGGAGGACCTGTACTACTAACACGACCAAGTCTGCAAACGGTCGTTTTAAGGACCAGACTCACGTACCTACCTCCCAACTCCAAGGCCCTTTCAAGGACCAAGCACACACTCCCTGCCCGTCGTGGCGACCTCTCATCCCGCTACCAGTCAAACCCCGCCCATATACTTACACCGTCCCCGGACACCCACACTTTGATCCTAGGTCCCCATATTACCTCCACTTTTAAAACCCGGTAACTCCCGACCTCATCATTCCCCGTATCAAGAATATTTCCCCGGCTAGACAGCCGCCTACCACAAAACCCATACATTGTACTCTACCCACAGGGCGAGCCGACGTCACGTTTATCTATTTTATGCGCCTGCTTTCTTTGAAACGATCCGTACGGGCGAATTATATGGTAAATGTGAGGGTTGGATGATATTTTGATTTAGACACTCTTGAGTTTGTTTACTGACTTCTTAACAATAAATAACTGGATATCTATAGTGTTTTGTGTAGACTGGAATTTCGTCCGTTGTTCTAATCACGTGTTTGAGTTGGTTAGTAAACTTTAGATTATTATTTTTCTGGTGGAATATGTCGGAATATTCAGAAATCAATATTAGTATTTCTTGTTTTAAGTGTGCATAAGATCTACTCTAATATTTGTTAGGTATAACTTATTATTTTTATGATTTTACATATTGAGATTTGTAGAGTTCGTTTGATTAATGTTTGCCTTACAATTAATGTTTTGATATTATGAGTGTTTCTATGTCTATTGATTCGATTATTAAGCGTCTATATGTCATTGTATTATTGATTACTGGGCAATAACTATCGTCATTAATTTTTATTTTTACGATACACTGAGGTATTTCTATTCTGTCTTGTTGTGTATAGGATAATATTCCCTCTCCATTGACTACATTACGTATTTGAATTTTAATTGCTTATTTGGTACATGGTTTAATTATATGGTAATTTCTTTTATTGTCGTTCGATCCGTTATTATTATTTGGTTTATCTGTGTAAAAGTAAGGCATTGGGATTTTCATAAAAATGCTAATATCGAGGAGTTTGAAAAGTGTTAATACAAAAACTCAAAATCTACAATTATTATTTTTTTTTAAATTTACAGTGGTCAAGTATTTAATAAATATTACTACAGTAATTTAAAATACTTAAAAAGTGTATTAAATTTAAAATCTCGAAATCTAAACATAACATACTGACCATGTATTAGTATTGTTTTAAATTCGAAATTTAAATTTCTTATATGTTTACAAAACAGTGATCTAGAAAATAAATGTCGATTACAAATGTTCTTTAAAACCTATACTTTGGCCACAATTTTTAACTTAATACTACAGAAGTCTGTAAAAGAATATAAAATATTAGAGGTGGGAATTTCAGATAGAGAAGATGTCTGCATAGTTAAAACATTAGTCCAATAACAACAAAGTGATAAAACTAAATTTTACTTTTCCAAAGGATATACGTTTGACATGCCTAATAGTGGGGCAATTTAGTTGTAAACATTGTTTGGAATAGTCATATGAAATATTATCGTAACTTGTAAATAATGTATATTAGATTGGAAAACGTAACAGTAAATAGGAAGAGCTCTGAAGTTGTAAAAGTGAAGAACACAGTGTCAACTGTATAAGAAAATCTTAACAGTAATGAAACTACTCTAAGCAAAGAAACCTTGTCGAATTATCTAATGTTTAAAATATATCGTTATAACAGAAATCACGGATTAATCTGGAGATATGTGTCTCGCTGGAATCAACGAATTTCTAATACATATCTTCTGAAGATATCAAGGGGTGTGCTGGTATCAAGGAATGTTGAGTGTCCCGCTCTCTCTGTATGAGTGTCGGTAAGTGCAAGTTGAATCAGTTTAGTATTAATTATTATAAGTTTAGAACATTCTTGGATAATAACATACATTTACTTATACACAGAGGAATAGAAGAAGTTATAATCCAACATAGTAAAAAACTTATATCAATTATTACTAAACTTATTCCCCTTACACTTACCTACATACAGACAGAGAGAGAGAGCGGGACCCTTAACATTCCTTGATATCAGCACGCCCCTTGATATCTTCAGAATATATGTATTAGAAATTCCTTGATACCAGGCATGCCCCATGATATCTCAAGATTGTTTTGTGACTTCTACTATAGCGATATATTTTAATCATGAGATAATTTGACAAGGTTTCGCCGCTTACTCTAGCTTCATTACTGTTAAGATTCTTTATAATACATTTCAACAGTGTTCCTACAGTATTGTTTAAACCATTCAACAGTGTTTCTACTGGAATTAATTACATTTTACAACGTTAAAGCTCTTTCTATTGAAATCAAGTAAACAAGGTAAACTTACATTAACTCAAGGTTCAATAGTACTCACCATTTCAATCAACTAAATTGTCCCACTATTAGGCATGTTAAACGTATACGTTATAACGAACATTTGAAAAGTGCATTTTTTTTGTAGATCAATGTTTTGTATTATATAAACATGAAACATAACTAATACAAAGTCAGCTTGTTATATATTGAAATTGTTAGATTTTTACTGTATTATTAGTTTATTTTTATTTTTAAAGAGTTAATATTTTTTTAAAAACATTAGGCCCCTATATTACATATTTCGAAATGACTTGACGAGGGTAATTTTTCAAATTTATTCTAGAATTTGAGTTTTTTGAGACTTTTTTAAACTGATCAATATTATCATTTTTAATATGACCTATTAAAACGTTTAAACATAGTTAAATTTTTTATGAGTCTTGATAAAAATCAAAAACCTCATATTTTGGGCAATTTGACAAGGACTATACTGCACGTACACCGAAATGCCAGAAATAAATAAGTTGAGAAGGAAAATTTAGAATTAAATGCTAAAGAGAATTTTACCTTACACGAAGTTAGGAAAGTTACAAACAAAGAACTGCTCAACTTCAAACTATAGGTAAATCGGACGCAAATGCGACATCTGTCTCAGCCCTGAATTCGTGTTCATCATATAAGGAATTCAGTTCAATAGCTCGTACAGTTAAAGATCAAATAAAACACCTAATTGCATTACAAAGCAGTTCATTTTATCTGTTAATGTCCCATCAAGTTCAATAGTAGGCCTTCCTGCTACATCTACTAAACCTAAGTACTATTGCGTCAAAAGCTAAATCTGTGACATCTAATTAAACAACAATCTCAATCAGTATCTGTTTACGAAATTGGTCTTTTGATAAAGTTCCACATAAAAATACCATATCCAAGCCCCTTTGACCACTGGGTGTAATATACAAGCCTCTATAAATTAAAAGTAAAGGAGGGCAGGTTCTTCTAAACTCTTCCTAACATAACGACAGCGGTCTCCGAAGCCTTCAACTCTTGACGTTCCACTTGTGGAGCATGTTAGTAAGACTTCAAAAACTAATACTAACATTAAACCACCTGATGATTTTTTATGGCAGGTGGTAGGAATTATAAAAGTCAAAATTCATTTTAATTGCTATTGAATTCGTTATTATTTATCCTTTTTATATTACTTGTTTATATATATATGACAAGAAATATAAAATTAACTAGTTCGATGCAATGGAACATCAAAAGGCGGATTCGTCCCCTTTAGCCATTGTCTTACAAAAGACTCATCTCCATTCCTTTATTGTGCGGTTTACAGTTTTTCAAAATGACTATGTCACTATAGACAGAGTTACGGGAGTAGTACAATACTTCACCACAACTCCATCTGTGGTACGTCTGCGAACCGTAGGACTGCATTGCAAGCAGTAGCAATAACGATCACTACACCATACAAAATGATAATTTGTTGTGAGTACATGCCACCTAATTACAAGTTAAAAAATAGAATTGATTGACCTAATCAGGCAGGTGTCTCCCCCAAATAATTTGATGGGCGATTTTGTTGCTCACTACTATTATACTTGGGGATCAAACACCTGCACCTTTCGAGGAACCGCATTTACAGGATTCAATTAAATTTGGATATTATTTTGCTCAATGACGGTTCACCAACTCATTTAGCAGCTACTACATTAGTAGTAGTTGGACAACTGTCGATTTGTCCTTTTTAGCCCTAGTCTTGCCATTATATTTGAGTGGTCCGTTTAAAATGACACTTACAGGAGTGATCATGCTCATCTGAAGCTTATATTTTTTTTACAACTACAGATAAATAAATTACTAACCATAATAATGGAAAAGAACACAAAATGCACTGAAACCGAAACCATCCTCGTTAACAAATATATTTCATCTGAATATAAAAAAAAAAAAAAATTACCGATCCTTCTATAACATATGTTCCAAAGCATAACATTATAATATCTTGGCGTACAACCATTAATTTATCAACATCACTAAAACAAAACATAAAACACCCCAATTGAATCTAAATCCAGTGTTTACAAAAATATTATCCACGAATGCACTGGGTCAGTATTGTACCTCACGGTCGTGACCACTAAAACAGGATGCTGACTTTCCTATCCCATATTATATGTGTTAGTGTTATATTTATGTGTAATTTATTTTGTTGTACGACAATCTCTTAGGAGTGAATGCAACCAGATGAAGGAGTTCCGTTTAACTACTCTGACTTTCAAGTAAATTGATATTCTCCTAACAAACCAACTTATACGATTCCACGATTATGTTCCCAATGTTCACTGTGTTTGTTGATATTTTGGACATGGGATTAATGATATTTGTATTTCATGTGAGAGAGTTTTTTTCGTATCAGAACACTTGTCCTCTATAGGGTTTAGTCAGATATGTTCTCTGAAGAATGTAACTGTTACGAGCCAGATTTTCAATACTCTCGATAACACTATTCTCTATGTTCTAATATTCTCGTTCTGCAGTTGTTTATATAATGTCTGTTTTCTTAAAAAAATATATTTATTACTCAATAATAAGGTAAAATTTAGAAACATTTCCCAAATATGTTATTGGTTCAATTGAGTTTTCAGATATCATTTAATCGCTGAGCAGAGATTCGTTTTATGTAACACCTCTATGAATAATTGAATAACATATTTATTAAGGAAAACTGCTTATTCGATTGAAAATATAGATTGTTTATCTGAAACTCGTTAGCAAAAGTAAACTCAATTCTAGGAATAGCAACAAAATATACTCAATACAATATAACTTCATATAAACATTCGTTTCTATAAGATTTTATTTTATTGTTATTTTTATAAACTTGACCTAAATTTAATTCGATACTGACCTTGTATGTTGGTTGAAATGGTTTTTGATTGAATTTATATGGAGCAAATCACTACAATAAAAACAGACATAGTGTTATTATTAATTATAAAGCTCTTAGTTTAGTTATATACCATTGTTTCTCAAAATGAAAGCTCCGGGAAGTACATTTTATACTTTATTTAATTAACCTAATTAATTATTCAGTTCTTGACAAATGATTGTCTCGTTGTAATTAAAACTGGAACTTTTGCAGAAATTTAATTAAAAGCAACTGCAGTCTAGTTAGTTTCTAAATGACTTTCATCCCCATGTTGATGATAGTTACAAAGAACATCGAGAATATATGGTAGTAGAAAGGATTTTTAAATTTCTCAAATTTATTGTGGTTTTTGAAATAAAATATTGTGATAGGACAATTTTTGGAAATATGATTTCGAAAATAATACGAATATTATACACGTCATTTGAATTTTACGAATATTTATAGAAGAAATATTTTATTAATATATTAGCTCATAAGAATAAATACAAAATAAGATGAAATGCCAAAGTCTTCCCAGAAGTAAGAGATGAGAATTGAAGTCTTTTGTAATGACAAAAATGTAGGTGAAACTGAATTGACATATATTGTACAACTAACATGTGAGAATTAAAAATATTATCAAGGTTTTATGTGGGCGAGAACTTCAATTTAATGATGACTTCACTGAACCTTCATTACGATGATGTCACTAGAATTTCATCATTAAAAAAATATCTAATACCAAATTTATTTGGTATGTATAATTATCCCAATTACATACAACGTGTAATGTTTGAGTTTTAGCTGAAATAAATCATTGTGAAATTTTGTATTTTCTTAATATAATTAAATTTATTAATTATTTTAACAAACAATAATCTAAATATGTAACATTGTACTAACTTTAATAATTAGACTAGAGAAAGTTATTAGAATAAAAATTAGGATTTTCTCGGAAATGTATGTTTTTGGATCTCTTGACTACAAAAAATATATTTGACCTACAGCCGAAAATAGAAGACCGATTTTTATTAATTTAAGTAAGTCGGTAAATTTTACAAATATATCCAGGTGTTTTCAATATCAAAATTTGATACCTACTGTAAAACTGAAGCAAAAAGTTTAAATTTCTCAAAATGATTTGTAAGAGTAGTAAACATATGAGTTAAGAAACTATTATTTTTTTTAAAAACATATTTTTACCACGAGTAATTTAAATAAATTTAAATGAACAAATTGAATGAGTGCTGTCAAGTTACAAAGAGAAAATAATATATGGGTTTTAGTACAGTATATATATATATATATATATATATATATATATATATATAAGTTGAACAGTATATTTAACTACTGTATAAGTCGTGACAAGGAGGGCACAAAATGAATACAGTGTTACATTTTACTTCAAAAACATAAAAGTCTCGTCAAATTCAAACGATAAAACTACTAAATATGTTGCGTTTATTTGTAATTTTTGTGATACACGTATTATCTCAGCGCTTAATAATTTGAATCACTGAGGGTATTAATATTTTAGACCAAACTCGTAATTAAACGAAAGTTAGGTAAAAATATTCAAAGTTTAATGATTTTTTTGGGAACTTTTAACCTACTCCAAACTGACAAAAGTTGTATTAGTTCGTACAACATGTTAATTAAGTAAAATGCGTGTCAATAATGTTCACCCTCACCCTTATTTCGTAATTTAGACTAAAATATAACAATTCTCCAGAATACATCCCTTACATCATACTTCAAACTTTGCATGTCAAGAAAGTGCTTGCTATAATCAGTGTCAAATATAACATAAACGCAGATAGAATGACGAAATGTTGACAGACAAACATAATTTTGAATTATGTTTTTAGAGCCCTTACAGCTACGAAAAGAAACCAAAACGTATTACATGCATTTAAGCATTATCGCATTACTTTTGCTACGTATAAGGCAATCGTTTAAATCAAGATATCTTGTAGGTGTGATCAATACCGTTTTTTATGTTTGGTCAATAAAACATGTAGATTTATTAACTTTGACTTACTGTACACTCCATTCTACTAGCAACTATACATACAGGCTGACTGCATTCTCTTTCCCGCCGTTATATATATATATATATATATATATATATATATATATATATATATATATCATCATTTCCTGTTGATGTATTTTATATTTACCTAAGTAGATGTAATATCAACTATTAACTTGTCTCAAACACAGATCGCGTCCAATATAGCTAGAGAGACTAGATAGAATTAAGCAGCTAGGTTACACAGAATTTTGTTTTGAGTTTAATTAAAACATGTAGGAATTTTCTCATATGCACGAATAGCCATTCGTTAAAACACTTCGTAACGAAAATGAATAATCTTGCTTGTAAGATAGTTTTACAATGCAAAGTTGCAACGATGGCTTTATAAGGCCTTGATTATTACGTCTGAAACATATAGGCACATTCCCAATAAATAAATTTCGTAGTGTAATAATTATTTACTGTTTTCATATGCAATGGCAAGTAAAATATTTAGTTTTGTATTTATAGTGTTATCACCACACGATTTAAAAGAAGACATAGAATGCTAGTAACACTTGAACTATCGATTATATTACCTAACTCAGTTGCACTATTGACCTAAGAAGATTGTACCATCGCATTTAAATTGAGACTTCTCTTTGTTATCCTTGGAAACAACTAACAACAGACTTTTGATCATTGTCGGGCACGATGTTAAAAAAATTCATCCAGCCGAAGATAATAGAAATTAATTAATTTAAAATGAATATAAAAAACAACAACACAAAGAATACAACTATTTATGCTAAAAACCGTAGGTACTAGGTGGTATTCCATTTTAAATAAATTAAAACAACATTTTTTATTTAGTATAAAGCACAATATTTTAATTGAAACTTGCCGACCATGGTTAGCAAAAAGAATAAAAGTTTGGTTTTCTGGTAAAAATGAATGTTACACAATATGTAAGAAAATATAGAAATAGGAAATACTTAAGGGAAAACAAAGAAGTGATTTAGTAGAGACAGAAAGATCACAGCTCTGACTTTTAACATACCCAATAGCACAGATATGATTTTTAAATATATGGTATAAGAACTATATCTCACGAAATGTAATTATTCATTTTATAATATTAATATAGAGGCTATAATGTCAATTTTATTTGTTGGAAATTAATTAAAATATAAATTAGTTTTTTTGTTTTTCAGAAATACACTTCACAAGAATTTTCTATTTTACTTCATTAAAGTTGCTCAAATTTAATAGAAAATGAGTTTCATTTACTAGGATGTATGTTTCTATATTGAAGCACTATGTCTATTTTTTTGGAAGATGGATTTCCGTACTTCAAAGGTATTATACTTTTTCAAAGTAATAAAGTGATAATGTAAAGCAATAAAGGATAAGATATAGGATAGGTATTATTACTATCTTATTTATATCTTTATACAATTATTCATTTGCACAAAGTGAATTGAAATATTTAAAAATATTTATTATTATCATAGAATATAATATATATATATATATATATATATATATATAATATATATATATATATATATTAACTATAAATCCATTAGTGTTATTTTATGTGTCGTTTTGTTACTTTGACAGATCCCGGATTAAATTACGCTTTGCTTTTACAACCATTTATTGGAATTAACAAGTATACAATTATTTATTCCTTAAATGAATGTTTCATAATATATTGAAGATAAAATTGTACTTTCATGGTACAATATATTACAATCGTAGTCTGCAATTCTAATTAAATTATAATCAATCTCAGCACGGTGTGGATGTAATTTATTATTATAATTTTATAAATAAGAATCAAGTATGAAGATTAGGTTTAATTTCAGGTGACCTAAGAGAAAAGTAGATGTTTTGAAATCCCTATAAAACCTCTATTATTAAATACTGTGATAGCTATACGATGACTGAGTAATAACTGTATAGTTATTATTTCAAATATCCTTTAATAAAAGTTAGACATATTTTTTGTCAACATTTATATACCTAGACAAGAAGAAATAGTTTATGATATGAATAATTTAGAGAGAGAGAGAGAGAGAGAGAGAGAGAGAGAGAGAGAGAGAGAGAGAGAGAGAGAGAGAGAGAGAGAGAGAGAAGAGAGAGAGAGAGAGAGAGAGAGAGAGAGAGAGAGAGAGAGAGAGAGAGAGAGAGAGAGAGAAGAGAGAGAGAGAGAGAGAGAGAGAGAGAGAGAGAGAGAGAGAGAGAGAGAGAGAGAGAGAGAGAGAGAGAGGAGAGAGAGAGAGAGAGAGAGAGAGAGAGAGAGAGAGAGAGAGAGAGAGAGAGAGAGAGAGAGAGAGAGAGAGAGAGAGAGAGAGAGAGAGAGAGAGAGAGAGAAGAGAGAGAGAGAATGACCCAAAGGAGGATATAAATAAAAAGCAAAGGAAAAACCTAGTTAAGGACAAATAACAATCTAGCTTCTTGTAATTACAATTTTGTTAAATATCAAAGCTGCCGTCAACTATCCTGGCTATATAATCAAAAGCTTTCTTTAGCAACGACCTCTGCAGGTGATTTTACAATTCTGAAGAGTTTTCTGTTTTTTAATGAAAGACAATATCAGTTGAACTTCTACGCTTTAAATCTTACTATTAAATAATTATAATGTAAAACAAACAATCAGTTTATATGAAATGGCTTTCTATTTGTAACATTAGTGACTTATGGAATATTCTTTTTAGCATTAAATTCAATACCTAATTTGTTTATACATATTTATTTTTTAATTCGTTACAAAGGGAATATTTCCAATAGTTTTTTGACAATTTTATTGGAAAATAACTCTTAGTGAATTTAATATAGATACTGTAAAAATGAGGTAATTACTACAAGCTGAATAATAAATATTAATATTAAATAAAATAGTAGTTTGGTTACGATAATTATTTTTAAGGCTCTTCTTAAATATCAGATTTTTATCAAACGTATTTAAAAAATATGAGTTAAAAAAAAGTCGTTGTTCAGAATGTTTACCCAAGGAAAGAGAAATGTGTCTGGAATGAGTAGAACACGCTTACAATCGAAGTGAACTTAATCTCCAACCTGTCACGGTAAACCCAGTTTTTGTTTGATTCAATCTATTAAACAAGGTTGGTTCCAAACATTTTTTTAAAAATAATTTAAATGTGTTACAGCCTAATAATTACAAAGCCTGTGGAATAACATTCCCATTCCAGATTAGGCCTAAGATAAAAGGGATATTAACTGTTTTACGTCATCATATGAAACTTGAAAGTATCTTCAATAATGCAGTTAACCTGAAATGTTATTATTTTGCCTTGTTACTAATGTTAAAAGACGCCTTAGTAGCAATTATTGGTTCCTGTTCCTTATACGTGTTGGAGAAATACAGCAACACGTCAATCCCATTGTGGGTTTTTTAAACAGAAAATAAACAAACCGTTCCTGAAAAATCTATTTCGACAAGCGTAATTATAAAGAAATTTAAAACCTATTTTCCTAATTTAGGAAAACCGAAAACTTATTGTGTAATTATAAAAATAATAACTTAAAATTGTTTTATAACTTTTTTTGTTTCTATGAACGTACAAAATATATTTGTTTAATTTTAGTAAAAAGTAACTTTTTTATCTTTTATTTCAAGAGAAGATGTTTAACACTTTTTAATTTTTTATTTCACAATGATTACTTTAAAATGATGACTTTGAGAAGAAAACGGTTTAGTCACGAGGCTTAGGATTTAGTTGTCAAGCAATTTGAATAGAACAGGGTGAAAGCGTACCTCACATTCTCTTGGTTTAAGTAATTTAAAGTTGTTTGACGTGTACTTCGTATCGTATCTTCCACGTTGATCTTAGCCTAGAGGCGAGATATGTAAAAATACGTTATTATGTTTGATATACAGTGTGAGTCAAAAGTATGGATACACCCTGTTAAATTTTAAATGGATAAAGATAGAAAAATGAAACTCAGAAAACCTTTCTAGAAATAAAAGTGAACTTTTTAGTCACTATTACAACCTTTGCCCATATCCCCAAAATGGGATCTTTGGGGGGCAGCTCAAATTTTTTAAATGTAAAGACCCATTAAGTGACACCTCTTTTTAAAGTCCTTGATTAAAGAAGAAGAACAGTGGAAACCAGAGCTTTTTATCTCAACCCAATACAAAATGGCAGCTCATTGAAATTAAGTAAAACTTCATTGAGGAAAAACGTTCAGGTGGTTTATAACCCCAATAGACAACCCCTTTTTCTACAAACTCAAACCTGTTTTACAGTTTTTACCTGCTGTAGGGCAGGCCTCCCTTATCTTATCAGTTTTGAGGAAGTCCATTATCAGGTTCAATTTCTGGTTGGAATCAACAAAGTTAAGACGTGTTTTGTGATACTATACGTTGAAATGGAGAGTTAAAGTGAACAAGAGCGTATTATGATCCTAATGATGCGAGGCTACAGAGCCCGGGTGATATCTTATGATGAGTAAGGAATTTATTTAATGACACTTATCCTAATCGAAACCCAGTATCTAAATCAGGAGTTCAAAAAACTATCCAACGTTTCCAGGAAACAGGCAACGTTAAAGACCGCCCCAAACATGGAAGACCAAAATCGGTTACAAACGAAGCATTGTCACTTGACGTTTTACAGTCTGTTGTATAAGATCCTCATGCATCAACAAGAAATGTTTCCCTAATGTTAGGTATATCTCAAACATCAGTTTGTAGAGTTTTACATGGCGGTGGTTTTAAACAGTACAAAATTCGTTTAGTTCAAGAGCTAAGTGAGGACGATTTTGATCGTCGATTAGAATTTTGTGAACTGATGATGAGGCACATTGATAACAATACAATTAGAATGAACAACATTGCTTTCTCAGACGAAGCAACTTTCATGTTAAACGGTAACGTTAACAGACACAATTATTGTCGTTATTGGGCTGATGGTAACCCTCGTTTGATCACATTGAGATCAACACACCCAAAAGCCTGAAAAACTAAACGTTTGGCTTTGCATTGTGAGGGATCAGTTTGTTGGGCTCTTTTTTATTGATGACAATCTTAATGCCGAAGTATACCAGGAAATGCTACAAAATCAGATTTATTCAGCTATCCAAGCAGCAATCAACAACTGTATTCAAGTTTGGTTCCAGCAGGATGGAGCACCTCCACACTATGGCCTGCATGTCCACGAGTATTTAAACAATATTTTTCCCAATCGCTGGATAGGCAGAAGAGGAAGTATCGAGTGACCCTCAAGATCGCCACATCTATCTCCACTGGACTACATTTGTGTGAGGTCACATTAAAAACAACGTGTATAAAACGAAACCCCAGTGCATTAATTAATGACCTTAGGGACAGAGTAGTAGCGCAAATTAAAAAAATCCCGCGTGAATCCATACAGCGTGCCGTTTCAAGTTTTTACGACAGGCCTGGACGTTGTCAAACTGTCCTGGGGCAGCAGTTTGAACACCTGTTATAAAAAAACACAGGATAGTAAGTTTAAGCCGTTTTATTGTTTAATATAATTAATTACTATGCTATTGTAATTACAAATTATTAATACATTATAAAAAGAAGTTTATTTTATTAGCTGTTGATTTTATGTTTCACAAATTCATTTTCAATTAACAGTAAATTTCCCAAGTATTAGAAATTAGAACCAAGTTCTGAAAATTTCAATGAGCTGCCATTTTGTACTGGGTTGAGATAGAAAGCTTTGGTTTCCACTGTTCTTCTTATTTAATCAAGGTATCGTTTTATACACGTTGTTTTTAATGTAACTTTAAAATGAGGTGTCACTTAATGGGTCTTTACATTTAATAATTTTGAGCTGCCCCCCAAAAATCCCATTTTGGGGAAATGGGCAAAGTTGTAATAGTGACTAAACCGTTCACTTTTATTTCATAGAAAGGTGTCCTAACTTTCATTTTTCTATCTTTATCCATTTAAAATTTAACAGGGTGTATCCATACTTTTGACTCACACTGTATATAAGGGTTAAATAAAGCAATAAAACTAAAGTTTCAAAACTATTTTAATTATATATATATATATATATATATATATATATATATATATATATATATATAAATATATTTATTGGTTGATGAATTGTGTGTTCATTTTAATATCAATTAAGACATATAATATAATATAAGTTATATAAAGTACTTATATTAATGTGTTTGACATATTGATTACTTATATATTTAAGTTACACACATATTATATTTATCAAACAAATTTATCAGGAACATTATTTTAGTAATAAGTAAATATAAATAAAGTTTAGAGAAGTCGTATGTTATATGTCCTGAATAAAACAATTTTCTTTTAAGATTTCCTTTCAATATAGGGAAATTAGTACAATTATATGATGAGTAGGGAAATAACAGTAGGGTAGTAGGGAATAACAGGGAAATTGAATTTGTTTTGTTTTCCTCTTGTAGATGCAACTAAGTGAGAAACCGAAAAACAAATAATTTTATGCATTTTGAATCGAACGCTACACTTTTTTAAAAAATATCTCCGGATATATGGGCCGTAGGAAAAAATCAAAATACTCTGAAATGAAGGAACTATCGAAAATGTAGGGCATATTGTAACATTAAGAGTACTTCCGAAGTACTCATAATGTTACTATACCCTATCATTTCTATAGTCCCTTCATTTCTGAATAATTTAATTTTTTGTTTTATCTAAGATTCATAAATTTCGAGATATATACAAAAATATTGTAGTGGTGTTCTTAAAATGCTTCAAAAATGCACTTTTGTAGCGAAGCTCCAGTCCAATTTGCTAGTTTTTTCGGTTTGCCACTCAGATGCAAAGAAAAAAACTCACTCACTGTATAAAAAGAAGAAAAAAATCAAAACTCAAACACCATTCCAGTTACATCACTTTTATACTCTAACTTCCCTCTACTATATTTTAATAAATGACAACTTTTCTTGTTGTAAATAAAACACAAACGTTTGCAGAATTTTAACTTAAATTAACTTCAGTGTGGTAGGTTTCTAAAGGATTTGCATCCATTTATTGAGGACAGTTGAAAAATAGAATATCTGATACGACGTGGATTTATTTTTGCGTTGGGAACTGGAATACTTATTTTTACCAATAAAAAATAATTTTAAGATTAATTGTAGTTTTTATTTCTATACAATTATATGTAAACTATTTTTTGAAAATAAGTGTTGGAATATAAGATTGCCCACACAATTTATACTTTAAGATTTTAATAGAACTAATATTTGATTATTACTAAATACATTAGCTCATTAGGAAACCACGAAAGAAAATTAAATATTAAACCGTAGTCTTCCTTGAAGTAAGAGATTTGGGTTGAAATAGAGTGTATAAATGAAATATGAAGTAGAGTTGACAAGAAGGGAGGTAATAATTAGATTAAATTTGTACATCACACATGAGACAAGGTAACGTGTGGATCAGAACTTTGGCTTAATGATCACGTCATAATTACACTAAACTTTAACTAAGGTGATGTCAGTAAAACTTTCATGATTATAAGACCATCTAAAAACTAATTTAACGAATAACTATACTCATTAAATACAACGTAACCGTAGTTCAATCATTTGATAAAATATGTTAAGGTGGCATTTTTAAAATTGTTTTTATTTTATTTATATAGTTCATTTAAAGGCGAAAATATCGGGGTTATAGTCTCCATATTAAAAAAAAATAATCATAGATTTCGAAAACTCTAATCGACCCAGGCTTGGGAGAGAGAACGATTTGTTCAAGAGAAGCCTGATACTAAAGATGGAGATGAGAGATCTAATGTAAGACTACATAAAAAAGGTGTAGATCTTCTGATATTACCCCACTTGTACTCAATATAAGTGAACCCATCATGGGTTTTGTTTTATAATTCGATTATTAACACAATTAATAATCTAAATAATTAGGTTTCGGTGACCGCTGTGTCTCAGTTGGCAGAACTCACCTTTATTTAACAGCAGTTAGAACTAGTATTGCATTTGTTTTGTAATGACTATACTTTTTTCGTAAGTACTTACTTATTGTACTCCTAAATTTGTTCAAAATCTGTTGGGTATCATGAGCAAAAACATAATTTTCCGTCTTTGATAAATAAAAGGCGAACTCATAGCGGCGTATTCATTTCACCATTGGTTATTGCCATATTACCGAGTATTTTATTTAACTATAAATTCAGAGTAATTGTTTAGAAAATTTATAATCCCAATTAATACGAAAATTGGTGTGCTGAAAAAGCATGTCAACTATTTTGTTTGTTTACGAGACTCATATTCAACTGTGCACTATTATATTTACCCAGCAAGGCTAAATAAGTTATTCTCACTCTATTCTTTCACTTAATTAACCTAATTATTATTTACATTCTTGGCAACTATTATTGCTACTTTATATAATTAAAACAGTGCAAGAGAAATGTTGTTATAGCAGGATTCTGTTTTATTGTCGACAGTTTAAAGTAGGTTAATTACGTTAAGAAAAGAGAAATATAGTTGCTATATATAGTTGTAGTTTCAAATGAAATTTTCTGTACATCCGTCGAGTTGTGACATATGGTAAGTTGGTAAAATGGTTTTATAATAATGTTAGTTAAAAAAATTATTTGCATGGTTTTGTTTTAATTAATTAATATCTAGGTCAGGTTTTTATATTAAATCATAGTGATCCAAAGAGTTTATTTTATGTTTTTAATAACAACTAATATTATTTTATAATAATTTAATTTTTATATTATTATTATGTTATGTTTTAAGTTCCCCAACTAATGTTTTTATGAAGTAAATATTATATCCCGACTATTAGCGATACTATTATAGTTTATATATAACTCTAGTTGCCTTCTGTAAAGTAGGGGAAGCCTAGTCATCAAATAACACAATAAAAGCATGAATCTACCTAAGATTAAGTACCAGGTTGTAGTCAAATAAGGAAGCTTTAGTTTCTTGCTTAAATAATTAAAGAAGATATATATATATAAAAAAAAAACTAATACTATTATGGGATGCCGATTTTGAGTTGAAATTCAGTAATACAAAGATTGAGGCTAATACATTATGAAACAAATACCTATACTAATTACATACCAATTATTTTAAATAAATATAAATATTACATTATTTATAGAATCCAACAAAATCCACTACGTTGGATGATAAATTCATATGTGAACATTACGTGCAACTAAAGAAGTATTGCGTTTAATAATTAATTCAAATTGAAGGTTAAGTTGTTTTATTTCAGACAATATAAAGTAGCAATTTTGTTAAATATTAAAATATTTTCCTGTCTGAAACCAAATTTTTTGTAATATATATATATATATATATATATATATATATATATATATATATATATATATATATATATATATATATATATATATATACTACACTATTAGGGAAAAAGGGGGTCCAGAATATTCATTAACTAATTACATTTTTCACTCCACGTGCCTGCGTGTGTGTGTGTGTTAATTTCTGTTCTCAGTGATTTGCATTATGTCGTTTTGTATTAGAATATGTATTAATGTCGTTATTATAAACTGCGGAGTAATTTGGAATGTCTTCTGCGTGTGATCTAAGAATGTTGAAGAGTTTTACATTTTAAAATAAAGACGTAAATTCAGTGGATTCAGCTTGACTTTCTTAAGTAGAAATTAATATACTTTAAAATTTAAAAAACCCTATTTTATACTACTGTTTTCTGTATGTAACAGAAGGAATTTTAGGAGTCTTCTAATTCGTGCTTTTAAATCGTTATAGAATTAATAATTCATACTTTACCTCTTTACAAACCGAAAGAGTTAAACAGTTGTTTGACGATTTTAAATCCATTAGTATATTTAATAACAGACAGCCGAAAATGATGTAGTTACTGTATATTAAAAAAATTAAATAAATTAACAGTAACTTTATACTTATTCTTGATAAGTAATTAACTAATCCTTAATGTTGAATTATTGGAAAATTTGTTAGAAAAAAAGAATTAATTCAGAAGCCCTTATTGAAAGACTTAGATTCGGTAGTGTTAGATGTGTTCAAATCTTAATCAGTAGAACAGGTTTCCGATTGAAGTGAAAGTAAATTCCATTTTGAAGAGTAAACGCTCAGTTTTTGTTTGTTCAACATGATTGGTGATTCAACAAGCTATTGTCAAATTTACACAACAAAGTTTGATGAGATTTTGCATATACAGAGTAGAATTGATCTAGAAATTTGTTTAAGTTTAAAAAATACTGTTATAACATCAGAACTATTGCATTAGTTTTTTTTTCAAAATTCAAAAAAAATTAATTTAAAGTAAATGTGATTACAAATATTTAAATTATGTAAATATGACAGTGTAACGAACTGAGAATTAATTGATCAGTAATCAGAACTTGTTTAATTGTTTGAAATTATTATCGAAATTTAAAAAAAGTAGTAGTCATAATTTAAATTAGTGATAATCAAAACCAATTGATTAAACAATTCGGACTTTGATGAATATTGAATAATCATGGATATAATTCTTAAAAAGTATATCTCAAAATAGTATTATAATACAAACAAGAATATTTCTTGATACATTAACATCTCTGCATTTTAATTAGTATTTTTACAATTCCACAAAGGACGGTGTAATAATAAAACAGAACACTAACTACATAGCCTGTAACTATGTTCCTCTCAATATCCTACGAGGTGTATCCTGACTGTCCAGGGGGATATCCATTACCGTTAAATTATTAATGTTTGTTTTGTTAGTCCTCTGATTGGGAATTGCACTCTATTTATGTGGTTACTATGGGTTTGTTAATCTACCTTGATTGTGATGTCGAATACTCAATAATCAATTCTCTTCGCGATTGAAGTCCGGAACCAAATCCCTGAGAAGAATTGGATTGATATTTTAAATCCTTTCAAAATATAAACAAAATAATAACTGTTGGTACATTTTTTTGGGCACGTGTTTCAGTTATTAGTTTAATAAAGCTTTAAATGAAACTACTTTATTCAATTTTATTGGAATTTTATTTGTATCTAGATATTATTTAGAGATTAACAAGTTAAATCCATCCTTAAAAACCGAAGTGAGTTAATATAACTTTGTTTATTAAATGTAGCAGTGTTTAATTTTTTTCGTAGAAAATATGATGTTGTAATCTTATTAAACAAAATCCTCAATTTAAATATAAGAAATTATAGCAAAACATAAAAAAGTAAGTATGGGCAATAAACTTGAAGATTGTAGGTATATTAAGCATATGAACACATTATGTCTATTTTTAAAGAGATTTATTTCTGTCTGGTCACAGGAGCATTGTCAGATATTTTCTTAGGAATTAATTAAATCTATGCAATTTTAAAGTCTCATTATTCAATGATAATGTAGGCCTGATTTTAACAGCAATCTCTATCTCAAGCTGGTTACTGTTGAAAAATATCATAATTCTTCTATCACTATTACAAAATTTAATCTAACAATTATTCCCAATATATTGTGATTTCAGACATTAATAACGACATGAATTACATCTTTATTCAATGAATCACATTAAAATATAAATGAAAATGATAGCCAAATTAAGTGATCTTTAAATAGTTTTTGTGACTTAAAGCGTTTTTTACACGTTTATATTTTTGAGTAGTCAGGACTACAATTGTTTCGAAATCTTTGATGGCTTCATTTGGTCATAACATATTTTACATAATATAAACGAACACAAAAATATATCACATAATAAATTTGATCTTAAAATGTCATTAGTTTATATGCTATTCCTTCCCTGCTACTGATTTACTTTTAAAATGAAATAAGTGGAAACGTTATGGATAGCAATTATAATAGATTTTATGTCCATGTATCTAAATGTAAAACATTTCAATGGATCAACTTTATACACAATCACACATGACTTAAGGATGAAAACGTAAAAGATTATGAATTTACAATATTCACATACTGTCTGTTGTTCGCAGCATCAATTTCATTTATTGAAGCTGTTCAGGGACATTAACAATGTTTTATGATATAAAAATTACAATGTAAGGATTTCGAACTAATTCAACACATTGTCATGACTATTATAAAAATAAATTGTTAATTTCTTACCAATTATTGTAATTTTATTGTTTGGTCTGTGTAACTTTTAGTTGGAAATCTTCAAATGTCATTTTGACATTTAAATCCAATCATATACCTAATAGTAAAAGTAAGAAAAAAATATAAAATTATTAATGTCTTTAAGACTTTGCTAATATATATAATTAGGCAGGTATATTTATATTTAGGGTTTTCAACTATTATTCCGTTAACCGATTAATATATTAGATATCCCGCTACCACTCCAATACAAAATCCAATACAAAAAGCCACGAAAACTTCGAAAAAATATTGTAGTTAATTAAATTTCCTTGTACTTGGTCTTCACTAACGACTTCCACATTTTCGTCACAAATTCAATACCAGGAGATCTAGTGACTTAGGTTTACTTAAAATCGTGTTTTTTAGGCCTGAAACTAAAAGAGGAGGCCGACAAATATTAGAAAATGGTAGTGAATTCCTAATTCCTAAAATATGCCTTTTAGATTTGTAAATCCACTATCAACACTTTCATAAAATTTAAGCTAACAAATCAACAACATTCCCGTTGAAACTGTAGGCATAACATTGCATGGGTGTAATCTTAACTCACGGATTACACTATGTATTTTGATAAATAAACCTAACGGGTTTATTATTACTTCTGACGTACAGCTAAACATATGTCGATGAATTCGTTTTAAATAGTAAAAGTCGCATAGTGTCTTGAAAATATGAACAGAAGACATTAAACACAAAGAGTTGATATGATAAATCTAAAAAATATAAATTTTCCCTGAAAAAGTACCCAAGCCATGCCGTATTTTGTAAAACAAATATCGATCAATGTATTCTCAGATTTTTACAGTCAAAAATAAAAATTGTATTTATTGTTTATCTGTGATGTTACGTCCATAAATTTATGGAAATGTAATTTCCTCGTAGTTGCAGTTCGTATTATCTTTTTTGTCCCTCCCATTTGTTCAAAATTGGTTCTACAACATTGTGTAATTCCGGCTCAGTATAATAGCGACTCATATGTTGTTCTGACTTCATTAAAATAACTCTTGAAAGTTTTGCTGAGATTGCAAACATTTTATTAATTTCTTAATAAACCGTCTAATATCTTACAAAATATCATCAACTTTTTTGTGTATTGTTTTAACTAAAACTTAAGATCCAACATAATAAAGAAGCTGACGAAAATAAAAAGAGACATACATAAATTCAGATATTTTTTTTAAATTTTAAAAAGAACTTATAAGTGAACATTTAAACTGTTATTTTCCCAACACTTTAATACCTCTTGTTATTAGAATGGGAAGAAAAACGTTATAACATTTTACAACAATTTCGTTCAAAAAAAATTATGCATAGTTAAAGGTCTTGCAGATTTAAACTCAGCTCATTACTTCCTAGTTCAGGTAAACTAATAGTGTACCTTGTGTGCGTGTACACTATTGAGATTGAGTAAAATAAGTAGTACGTTATCTTTCTTTTCCTCTAATTCTCATCTGTTCACTCAATTCCTGTTTTAACAAAAAAATAAAATAAAAATAATAAGAAAGATACAACTTCATAACTGAAAACATTGTAGAATAAAATTGCCTTTCTGATTAGAACTAAGATTGATCAATATTTACTGTTTATCAAGACTAGAAAAATATTAAATGTTTTATATCTCTATTTAATCCGGAGACCAAACACGTTAAAAAAAATTTACAACTATTTTGTTTAAACTTTGTAAATGACTTCCACACCATACGCAATCAAACCCATTTCTATAATTTTAAGATAAAACTAAAAGCAACATTTTATCTTTCAAATTCATAGGAGGCAAATACATACGAAGAATTTCCTTTTTAATTTGTAATTTATCCTATTGAGACCAAGAACTATTTTAAAGTTTTGATCCTCAAATACTCGTGCAAGTCCTGAATCACAATCTAACTAATACTACTAAAATATTGACTTTTATTAATTTATTTAAGTTATGATTGACACTTGTTTATTGATTTTGCCATTAACTTATGACCACTCACATTATAGTATAGTTATGATTGAAACTTGTTTATTGATTATGTCATTAACTTATGACTACTCACATTATAGTATAAACCATTATAACTAAACTAGGATTTTAATAAATAAGACAAAAAAAAAAAGAAAAAAAGGCAACTACAATAATTTAGTAAAACAATTAATAATAATCTCAAATAAAAACAAAATATCATACTACATCAATGATGCTAAAATAAAAGTGATCCAAATTAGTAATTTTATATTCTATATCTATTTATTTGTATATATTATTTTTAAAGCATTTATAAAACTCTTATCGAAAAATATCTCGTATGATTTATGATGACTTTAAAAGGTAAATTTGGGAAGAAAACATTTTAGTCTCTAAGGCTTAGGGTCAGTTGTCAACTCATTTGAGTGGAATAAAGTGAGATTGTATATTACCTTGTCTTGCTTTGAGTAATTGTAAGTTGTTATCCTTTTAAAATACTACCTAAGACGTTGTTCCATTTGATGTTGCATGAAGTATTGCATTTACAGTGTTATGCTATATAATTTAAGTTATATTATAATATTTAGGAGATACTTATTTATGTCAAAGTTTTGAAGGTAAGAACCATTTACAATATTTTACACATATATTATATATATAATAATTATCTACACTCATTTACATGGAAAAAAATTGTAAGCAAAAGTTTGAAAATATAAAATTTTAAGAATTCAAAATGAGTGTTGCATCGTATGTCATGAAAAAAAAAACCAATATATGACAACGTCGCAAAACGTAATACAAAATATAAAAAAATGTAATTTTTTTTCTTGATGGTAAATTTCTCAATCATTTTCGTCATATAAAAAAGGAGAAAAAAAATGTTACCCAAGACTATATAGAAATATCCAGTTAGGTTCACTCCGGATTTTCAATAACTATATTAAGCCCCTAAGGGTGAAAAAAAAATCAGGTTTCTACCATTAGGCCTATATATAAGTATAAATTAAAAATAAAAAAAAAACTAATGATAAAAGAAAGGTTAGTAAACTTAATATATCAAACACAGGTTTTAGACAAAAACTAACTATAAAAGAAGGGTACGTAACCAAATAATTAGAATTATCTTAATCCAATATTTAAATAAAACGTTCAATAATGTTTTGGTATTTTGACACATATTGTAGAAATCCATACATTAGTTTATATATTATGTTAAATGCAATATACAAAAAATATTTATATACTAGTTGGGGTTAATTTTTGTAGTCCTAACGACCTAGAACAACTGCTACCTTGTGCAATTTTACTTTTCATAATTAATAATTTACACTTCAAAACGTTTCTTTTATTTTAACAGACCCATTAAAAGTGGAAACAATAAATGTTTTAGATCTTTTTTTACTTGATTTATATTTCAAGATAAAATAGAGTTAGAAAAATACAATACAAATTAAATAAACAAATATTATTTGTAAAATATCAAGTATACACGTATAAACCATTAAAAAATATATACGATGAACTGTTTGATTCCAGATTATAGATATGTCGATATTACATCAGAGTTGCCACATAGTTCCCTTGGGGTAGATATCCTTCCTTCTTCGGATACGTTTGATGGGAAGAGGAGAAAATATTCTGTCACACTCGAAACTGACATATGTCTACAGATGTAAGAAAAGAAATATCTGATTGACACGAAATAAGTTTAATATTAATTGAAAACTGATTTAATATCTATTTTAAAATGAAATAAATTGTACGTTGCCTATTCCTAAATTTTATACTAATAATAATGTTTATGGACAATTTTATTAATTAATTGTTCATTATGCTTACGTCGTTCTGAGAGCAGAACTACCATAATTTAGACAGAAAAACATATTGTGGCATTGAAATTTCTAAATATTTTGTTTATTTTTTAGTTGCTTAAAACTGGACAATATTACAAAGAAATGTCCAATATATTGGACAAAGATAAAAATTATATTTCTGAAAAACAATATATGTATAGGATATGGTGTTTGTTACTTGTCAGTCTTTTCCCTTCGGAAGGGATCTAGCATTTGTTGATAAATTTTAATATCAAATTCGTCAATCTGTAAAACTATTAAAGAATCGTAAATAGAATATAAAATGTTTTGTTTCATTTCCAAACAAAGTATGACAACTTGAAATAAAGAGATTTCTACCAAAAGAAAATTGATTAAAACAATGAATGTTATATATATATATATATATATATATATATATATATATATATATATATATATAATATAATATAATATAATATAATATAATATAATATAATATTTATATAGTTAAATAAATATTTTTGTTTCTGTTTTTGGTTCTACATGCCTCATATACACATATATATATATATATATATATATATATATATATATATATATACACATGAAAATAATATTAAATACAATGATTTCACAAAAAACCCAACCAATCGAACATGAACATCGGCTGACACATAGACACTCATATCGAACTCCATAAACGTCGAAAAAATACTAAAATTTCTACCCGATTTTTAGATTTAATTGTACTCAATTCTCTCCATCCCAACTTGATACACCCATTCATTAATTTTTTTCAATATACACAAAGATAAATTATGTTTTAACTGCTAGCATGTTATTAAATAAAACATGTATATTTTACATCAAATATGTATTAGAACGCGCAATGCATCATTCTAAGATAGTCTAGTCGAGTACTTATATTCTAATTTGAAATGTTAAATTTACATCTAAAACAAATTTTCCACTGCACATGGAAATGGAATCAATGGATCATTTTATATAGGTTTAAATTATAAATAGTCACAAGTCTCCACACTTTTATCAAAGAAGAATTATGTCGATTTTTAGATAATTAACTGTTATACATTTATCTACTTACTGTATTTGTTTTATTTTTGAGACAATATGTATTTAATACATCTCTAATTAATATACAACCAACTTCCCTTAAAAGGCAATTAAAATTTTCTTTTAAAATGGTCGTCACAAACATTCAAGACAACAAAAGAAAATTTCAGTTTTGTTTTTATTAACTACACTTTATGACAAAGTTAGAGAAGGTTTAACATTATAATATCTATTTACTAAATTTTTCACAGTAGCCTATTTGTATCAGTATAGGATAATAATTTTCAGTAGTTCTAAGGGAAGTTTTATTGCAACTGTTGAGAAATAAATAATCACGAATATATTCAGTCCATAAGAATTTCATCCTACAGCTCAAATCAGACAGGATTATCATCATGACACCGTGGGCTTGGAACTGTCACAGGGCTGTTTAATTCCTCTGGAAATACATCAGACCAAAGCCCCTGTAATTCATTGAGGAGGAAATGTTCTCATATGACACATGCAAAACAAACACTATTAAGAGAAACATAATAGATGTAAATGGGAACTAAACTATTTATCTCTTTATATGTTGTTTACATCAATCCAATTTTTATTATATATCAGTGTAAATGATAATATAATTTTATTATATATTATCACACCTTAATCTTAGTTATTACATTATTAGTACAACACTCAGAGATACAAAATATTTAAGTTAACATTTTAGAAAACGCTAAATATTTTTCTACATATATGTTTATTTTATGAAGGAGAGGGTAGTTTAGCTGTACATTTGATTGTCCACAAAACGTACCAAGTGAATTTGTGACAAAAATATAAGTTTGTCTTTTAATGACAATAAAACTGACGATGTTGGTTTTTCTTCGTATTGCTTATTTAATTGATATATACTTTAGATATGTACATCTACGTTTTTTACTATTGTGTTTGTTAATTTGTGTTTTTGTTACTATTATTAATTCTAGTCACTCCTAATATCAAATAATATAAATAATATGTAAAGGAGCATTTTCGTGTTTTAATTTTTTTTGTAAGTAGCACAACCTAAAGTGATCAATAATTGATATCAAACCCTTTCTAAAACAAGGGGGTCCTCTTAAATGATTGTAACAATTTCGGTTATTCGAAAAACTAGGTTCATTTCACTTTCTAAAATTTTAATATTGTCAAGTTTTTTCATTTGGGTCAAACAAAAAAGTCTATTTGTGTAAAGATCGGTATGTTTGTCCACAATGACCAATCCATTTCCGATGTTACGAAAATAAATTATCATAAACGATGTTACGAAAATGTGCCTTGTCATGTCGTGCTGAAACCAAGTTTTAGGTCTAATTGGTGAGACATTTTGAAGCATTTCAGAAGAACATATCTAAGAAAAACCAGATACTTTAGTGAGTTAAGCTATTTAGGAAAAAATGTAGGAACCCATCACAAAATGTTCTACAATACCTGCTAAACATTTACTCCAAATTATTCATGTCCTAATAATAAAGTTGAGGTTTTGTTCAGCCCGAATATGGTTCTGCTATGGTTGAATATTATATCTATGTTGAAGTTTTTTTCAATAGTAAAGGAATATTTCTCTTTGTTGTCTAAGTCTCATTCAAAAACCAGCAAAATACTAATAACTATATTGATTAAAATGAATTGTTTTAAATTTAATAAGTGTATTTAGAAATACACGTTTACCATTATATATTGATTTCATACAAAACGTTTTTTCACAACATTACATTCTAAAGTTGTCTTTAGATTTTAATAATAAAATTAAGTTAATTAGATTCATTTAGTAGACTTGTTGTTTGGTTTTGTATACTCTAAATTTACATTTACTCCCTGACGTGGCACGCTACTGACAGAGTCACGCCACTCTCATGTATCAAAGTAAATACATGATAGATATAAACACGTAAAGTTATGAAGTAATTATATAGTTCAACAAAGTTTCGTAAATCAACAAACTGAAACTGAAGAAAATTAATGTAAAAGTTATATCTGGGAAACTTTTGAAAGGCACTGAATGAGTAGACGCTACTAGAAAAGTGAAAGATATTTAAACAACAAAAGTTTTTATAGAAAATATTTGTTGGTTCAATATTAATTTATTTCTTGGTTTAAATACAACAGTTATATACATTTTTATAGATGTTTCTAGTTTACTAATTACACTTTCTGGTTTATAAATTGATATTTGAAGTAAAATAGTGCGACACTTCAAGGAGTTATTGTATATTAAGATAAAGCTTCCTTTTCCCCTATCGTTTAAAATATATTTATTACAATGTTGAAAACCTTCATATAATAACGAAATAAAATGTTATCCATACAGAGATATTATTTTTAAAAAAAGTTAACAAAACACCCATCCAAGCTCAGTTTAAAAATATAAATAAACTGGTTGGTGCTAGAATGAAGGTGCTGCAAGCTGTTATGAAAAAACATTACATTTGTTTTTTATTGTAACCCCCTTAAAAAATCAATTTTCTTTATATGTAAAATGTTTTAAAGAATTCGAAGTAATTATATTTTATGGAAATTGTATCGCAGCACATAAAATAATTGTATTGGCAACCATTTTTTAATGAAAATAAACGTCAAATATTTACAGCATATGTAACTATAAAAACAAGCCAAATTTTTATACTGTAGTGACATTTCCGTAAGGAAAAATTGTTTTATAAAAACGTAAATATAATTACTCATTATTACCCCAGAAATAAAACATGACCAGTAAAATAATTTGTAGTACAGTAGGTGATTAATAAAACAATACAGCCAATTATTCAAAGTAGGTCGTTATTATTTTATTGAGTACTTTATTATTTTACTTTATACTTAGCTGTATTGTGTTGATATGCTTTATCGTTGTAAATACAACATTCTCGTCGTAATTTTGCGTCTAAAAGCTATGAAAGTATTCAAGTTTGATTATTTCGTTTTTACTTTGGCACAGTAACGAGTTGGATTATAATTTAAAATCTGCAGAGAAATAAAATTTTGAAGTGTACTGTACTTTTGACCATGCCAATATTGTGTGAAGATTAAAAAAAATATGTGTCAATCTCAAGAAAACTAGGCTTTTATAAATCCAAATAAATGTTTTTGTCTTTTTGTTTAGTATCGCCCACTATGTTTAGCGTTTACACAAAACGATGTTGGAATGTTCAAACTATTAACGATGTTGCTTGAGTCAGTAAATTGGAAATACCAGAGGTCATTTTTAAGTAAGAACCGTTTGCGCATAGCAACCGCGCAGGCTGTCACGTGACGCCCACTCAAGGTTAGCCACTCTTGCCCAGTCCCCAACTATGCAGTCAGTTGATTTCATGTCTGTGCCACTGATGATTCTATCGTAACACTGCTTTTTTGTCGCTATGTTAATCAATAAACCCGCCGATTGAGAAGTGAGCTCGGTTATTTGGTTTTTAAACGCAAAACAAGTTCGTCCCGCCGAAATTTACCGGCAGCTTGTTGAAATTTATGGTGAAGGTGTAATGAATGACAGTAATGTGCGTAAATGGTGTAGGCTTTTCAATGAAGGGCGAAATAATGAAAATTAAAAAAACAAGAACCTAAATTTAACATAAATTCTTTAAATACTTTTTACTGCAAATTTATCTAACACGGTTACTAAATTTCGAAAGTTGCGATATCTGTAGTAAATAATAAACCAAATAAACTCCGATTGACGCAATTGTAGTTACACATAGTAAATCATAACATGATGATATACGATGTGAAGAGGTACTATGTTAATTTCATTACCAGATTTTGTTTCTAAATTCGACTCATTTAAACAATACTTTGAGGTTTGAAGTTGTTGTATATTTAAGAGTTGTTGTATAATGGATTAATGTATTGTTAAAATAGGAGGATTGAAGAAATATTTTAAAAGCAGATTGATTCACTCTAAAAACTAGGATTCACTTAAAGAAAGGGCGAAAAACTCGACCATGTAAATATCTACTGTCTCAATAACTACGAAGACAAAAACATTTATTAAATAAAATTGGTTGGAGACACACCTACTGTAGTGTCCAAACTTATTCTCATTAAAAAATAAAAAAAATTTTTAATTCAAGAATATTTTTGTACTTGAGATAAATTATGGTAAAGGAAAAAGGAAAGTATAATTATACAATAAACATTTTAAAATGTTTTGAAATGCCTTTGTACTAACATATAATATATTCATTGATTTCATAGAAATAAAATATATAACAAGAACACAAAATATTTCGATATAAAAAGTCTAAATAATATAGTCAGTACGTCAGTTCAAACTCATTATAATTTCGTTAAAATGTATGTTGAATAAAAGCGTATAAATTACGTTAACGTTGTAAAAAATATATCATCATTGTAGTTTATCAAGACCGAGAAACTATAAAAGTTAGGCCCGTTTTATAATTTTGTTTTAAATGTAGAAAAGGAACGAGTCAGGTTATAAACTCTTTGAAACAATGGAGTAACATAATTCTAAAATTTAAAAGAAGTCATGAATATTGTAAATTTGTAATATATTATGATGCTTACGCAATCACAAAATCTAAACAGAAATACATCATATCGAATTCGGAACCATGCAAACTCATACACTTAAAAATTTAATGGATAATAATAATGTAAGTGTTATATACGAAAAAAAACCGGAAGGTTATCAGTACCGAAAATTTTCACAAATAAAATAATCAGCTAAAAATTGGCAATTATGAAATATCTTGTATGAAATGCTTTAGGATTTAGATTAGCCAGATAGAACGCGTTTTCCAAAAAAGGATTAAAGGAGATCTACCTACTAAACAACTGAACCACAAAAAATCAAGTTTGCAGAACACTTTATCGATAACGCGGATATATACAGAAATTTTGATTAAACATATCCTACATGTGTGCGAGAATGGACGCCTGATGAACGCCTTAGAAGAGTTTTACATGATGAACGATTGTTGAACGCCAAGATTTTTATATTTGATGTAAAACAAAAATCAAATTTTTACTAAATGACAAGCTGTCAAGTGTTTTTTGTGGTTATTAATAATATTAATTAACAATAAGTATTCCCTTGGAGATGGGTGAATACCCGAAACCTCTGTTGACTTTTAAGTAAATATCTTGACCAAACATTATGAGTGAGACGTACCATAAATGTAAAGTTAAATTAGGTAATTCTTATAAAAGTAATTCGTAGCTCACGAAATGGAGTTATCGGCTAGATTTAACGTATAATTCAAGTATGTGAATTAAATAAAGTTTTAAAAATGGTTTCGAAGTTTACTTTTAGAAGTATTCCAGTACCATATAAATATGTTTATTATTTCTTATCGTTTTTCTTCATGTATTAATTTTAAAGACCATTCCACATTTTATATAAGCCTACTCTATTTCAATTCTCCTAATTAGTACGAAATTAATTATTCTCCACATATAAGAGTTTAGAAACTAACTGCTAATTCAACTGACAATAAAGATAGATTTCATATCTATAAGGCTTTGATATATTCTGGATTTCATTTCACAAGATTCAACATTTGCTTTTCATTAACACCTAATTAAAACTTCTCGCCTTGTTAAATATTTGCTTCATGTAATTACGTAAAACATAACGTGAGTTCAAAGTGAATAAATGGGACATTAAAATGAGTAAATATATATTCATTTTATAAACGTCTATGAAGTAATGTAGGACATATATTAAATAGCACTTTTGTATTTTGTTGTTACAAATACCCACGACATGATGCTTTTCTGATACTTCTGTAATTATTCGCTTAATTTAATTTTCATTTTACAAAGCCATTAAAAATTTGTTTTGAACAGTTACAATGTTGTTAAACTAGATATTAATGATCAAAAAATACTGTCGTATGTATAACTTTTGACGAATCTAATTATCTTTTGTTTAATTTGTAATCTGCATGAAATCTTATTTACATCCAATAATTTAAGTCTCCTAATTTAGTAGTGTTATGTTTAAGTGGAAAATTTACCTTCACGTTCTATCAAAAAATAAATTTTGATTATAAATTCTATGAGTCAGCTTCCTAAAATTTCAATTCATCTCTCATTTATTCTTATATTCTATAAGTTATTAAATAGATCCGTAAAGATAATAAGAACTTGAGATAACAATTGACGGATCACTATAATACATTTTATGGAAATGCGTGATAAAGTGTTTGTGGTTTGTACGAGCAATTGTGTTTAAAACGTAGAAAGTTCTAACTATGGCGATGGGTTGAAATAATTCAAAGGAAAATAAAGTGTGTGTGATAACATACTGTAAATTTGGTCCCAAAATCCAACAATATATCAAGATAAAGGGGATACATTTAGTGTTTTCAAATAAATTTTGGTTTTTACTATTTACAAATAGATTTTATAATTCTTACAAATGCATGAAGTAATAATTTTATTTTTGCTATAGTTCCATAAGTTTGATATGAGGTGTTTTAAAAATTGATAAAGTAATAACTATAACAGGTTAAATTTGTTGTCAATGGGAAAGAAGTGAGTTGTAAGATAAAATTGATGTTAGCTTAAGAAATTTTTGTTTAATTTGAGGGGCAACTGATTTTGAAAAGAAACAAGGCATTGAAGTGAACCAAAAAGACTAGAAGTAAGTTAACTAGATCCTCTTATACATATATGTTGTGTGACAAATCCTATAAATATTGATTTGAAAATCCTTAAAAACAAAAATTCAACAAATAACAGAAAAGCACAATTTTAAAAGAATATCTTGTCATAAAAAAACCAAATTTCTTTAGTGTAGTGACATTTCCGTAAGATTAAAAATGTATCAATGAAACATTAAATATGAAGATTATTAATTCCTTTATTCACAAATGTATTTTACTTGATTACCGGTAAAAATAGTTAGATAGGAATATATTCTGTGGTAGTAAAATTCTATAATAACACAGTTAAGTACAGTCATTGAAAGCATGTCGTTATTATTTTATTGAACAATAAACTTTGGAATAGGTTTAAGTAGGAAATACAATATCATCGTTGTAATTACGCATTGAAAAGCTGTAAAATTTATGGCTGTTTCATTGTTTTGATTTTACTGTGGCAAAGTAACGAGTTGGATTGTAACTTTAAATCTGCAGAGTAACAAAATTCTAAAGTGTAGTCATGAAAATTGTAACTTATTATGAAGATAACAAAAATGTGACAGTTAAAAGAAATTAGGATTTTATAAATCCAAACGGACCTCTTTTATACATATGTGGTATAATATATCTCCCACTTAGTGTTTAGATATAGCGATGATACATTGATCTGACTTACATAAATTATTCCCTTTAAGATTTATAAGTCGATAAATTAAATTATATTTAATGTACTGAATGTCAGAAAAGTCTCGTATCATAGCAGAAATAAGATAACATATTATAACACTACAAGTAATTATAATAATGTTAAACAAACCAGAACTCTATTAATATGTTCGATATGATCTCGTCCAATTTAAAAACACGTTTGAATGTGGGACTTCATACTATTTTAAACTTTGGGGAGCTTTCCTTGATTTTACAGCATTTTTCCTCAATCAGCGTTCGTAAATATGCCAGGTACAAATCTTCACTCCATACACTTGTGACTTTATAAATCCAGAAAGGAAAATCAATTGATTGATGTCCAATGATCTGGGAGCCTTCTTTATGGGTCCTGTATGGTAAATCTATCTACAAAGAAGGTTTTTAATAAGCCCATGTTGCACGGGTAAAGTTTAATATGGCGGGACACCTACTCGCATTTTTATTTATTTTTTGTAATATAAAACGTAATATATATGTAATATTGGTTTTGACATATAAATATCATATGTACGATTTTTTAAAATAATATAAATAATTATTTACATATAAACATACAAATTATAGTCTTCAAAAATACATTTTTTTAAATATCAAAATATTACAGTCAATATCAGGATAAACGCAATGGAATAAATTTAAATTTTTTTACGTTCGAAGTAAATCGATAATCATAATCTTTCCGTTCGGCGGTGATACCCAGAGGATTAGGATCGTTCTCGGAACTCAACTCACCCTCCTAACCCGCTCGCCGGACAGGCCGTTGGGAAACAATGACTCACCAACTGGCGCTGTCCCACAGTACCAAAATTTTTTATTTAAAATTTTAATTTGTTTTTATCAAGTTAGTTTAATTCTCCATAATATTCTAAAGAAAATGAGTCCAAACGCGACCAAAATGCATCTGTATTACGTTTTTATATTGTAGAATTAAAAAATGAAAAACTCATGGTTACTGTTATATAATTGTGTGTTGTAAATCTAGTTTATGAAACATTTTGGTCGCGTTTGGGCTCATTTTCCTTAGAATTAAATGTTGAATTCAATAAACTTGAACTTGTTAAGTTTGAACTTGACATAAAAAAAGTTGTAGTAGTGTAGGACAGTGCCAGTAGGTTAGTCATTGTTTATGACCGGTAGTCCCGGCATGAGGGTCGGAAGGGTGAGGTCGTTGAATCCCCCCCTAATCCGCTGCGTATCACCGCCGAACGGAAAGACTATAGAGAATAAAGAAGCTGAATGAATCTACTTTGCAGTACTTCATGACGTCACGTTACATCAGACCTAATGTGTTAAAACATTTATTAAAATGACTCTTATTGTACATTGGGGACGAGTTATTGACAGGTACTGTTTTGTAAAATAATATAAACTTTCCTCGATGTATAAACATTATTTTTAATTGTTATTCCCTAGGGGTGTCGCTAATAATTTTAACAATAACAATAACATTTTTATATTGGTAATGTAACATTGTAAATCTAATTTAAATTTTTTAAATAATAATGAAAACTACTTGCATAGTTTTCTACTATGTTACTAGTAGTACTACTAGTAGCATATGAAAACTACTATATTAAAAATGTAGTCTTTTAATATTAGTAAACAATTATTATTACCTTGTGAAAAATATGTCCAACTATTATTTGTATACTATTAATAACTAGTGGATTTAATACTTCCATAATTCTTCAATAACAGACTATTTCAAAAGTCTATTTTTTAATAACAGAAAAACGAAACATAGTTTTTCGTTGAAAACGTCGAAGGTATAATATTGATAAATTCATTCAGATATTCAAAATTGAAAAAAACAAAAACATTAACAAAAATTTAAAAAATCAATAACTTTGATTTCTCTTTTAAAAACATGAAACCCAAAACGAATACAGACTAGCATGTAGTTAAAAACAAATAAAAATACGTAGTAAATAAACAAATTAGGTTCAAAATGTAACATTCACGAGAATTACCTAGCTGATATTGTCCTTTTAAGTAAATAAAAACAAATAGCTTATTTTCCTCCTATTTTGTTTAGCATACGACAAACAAAATAGATTTGATCAATACTTGTTTCAAAAGAATCTTTTAATGTGATTCGTAATACGACATTTTGTTTAGTTTACAAAATTTAAATTGAAACAATTATTTAGTTTGAACTATAATTTTGTATTAACAATCATATCTGGGTTATGCATTTTTATCATATCTGTTAATTTTGTATTAGCAGTCTGGGTTTTAACGAAAATGTTATTTATATGCAGATATGTTTATACCCTCTAATCTGTTAATTCCTCTTTTGTTTTGTTAAACAAATATTTTACGAAAAATGTGGGATTTTATTTAGATCCAGTTTAAGAAAAAGTAGAGTTATCTGTAAATTCTACACCACCAACGGCTACTCCTTGTTCCTGGGCAACAAACAGAGTTCACCCTCTGCGAATGTATTATAAAGCTAAGAAATTGTTTACTTTTGGCAATTTCACTTTACAAAACCTAATTTCATAGCCTGTCACTCCTGAATATACGAGTATTTTTTTTCCCCAGTACTGTATATTGACAAAGTATTTTATCTTTGTTTAAATTAAAATGGTGAGACGTGTTGAATGGTATATTGTGAGTGATGGAGGACAGTTAATTATGTAAAACTCTGCTGGACAATGTTGCGGTGCTGAACTGCGTGCGCCGTTAAAGTGTTTATCTGTTTAATTTCAGAATTTTCGGAAACAAATAATGACTTAATTCTGCAGCTCAAAATTTAGTTTTATATTCTCCTTCAAAAACAGCTTTAAACAGATTACATTAATTTGGAATAAAATGTTTGAATTATTACGATATTTAACAATTGAATTGCAGATTTCGTTTTACAATTAATCCGAAATATATTGATATTCCTAGACTTTTACAAATTAATTTCTTTGCTTCTTCTAACAACCGATTCGTATAAGTCTTGTTTTATGTATTGGTTTTATCCTACCTCGATTCGTATTTTCTAGGTATTTATCTATTGTAATCCTTTTAGGTCATTACAATTAATAAAATTATTCATTCCAAATACATAATAAAAAAAAAAGAATACATGAAGTGTAAATGATAACTGCCCACCAACACCCTTTAAATATACTATTTTATTTATAGCCTTGTTTAAACACAGAGTAAAAATGTTATTCCTCAAATTGTGCAGGATTCTTAATTGTTCCATTTGGAGTTATAAATATAATATTGTAGAAAATAAGTAAAGAGAAGTAAAGAATTATTTAGGTTAGCAACAATTTTTAGCTTCGTTTAGAGCTTATATTTTCCACCACCATGAAAACAGACAATGTCCACTGTATTGAGAGCAGTAAAACAGTGTTTAAGCACAGTCGGTTTATTGTTGCGGAATGTAGCATTGAACGCTAAGTTAACCACAATGTTCAGGGATGTGTTAAACTTACCATCATACAATGTACGAGATTTTGTACAAATTTATATTTATATAAATTACACACTACATGAAAAATATACACTTCTTTTGGAAAATCTTAAAGGATCTACTAAATTTTATCTCGTATAAAATTTTAAGTAACTTATATTTTTGGTTGGTCTACACCACAAATCTAAAACTAAATACATTTGTCTACAGTTGTTGACAAAGTGGCATTTTGTTCATTTAAATTAGTTTGCAAAATATGATTTATTGAAAATCCTGCACAAAGGAACGAATCGCTATTAATATAAAAAATAAAATTGCTTCCAATAATTCCTGGTGTGAATAATAATATCCAATAATTCATTTCAATATCTTATTTATTGAATGTTCCAAATATAACATTTAATTCAATTTTTCTTACAATATTTTAAAAATAGCAACTTATTTTAAATTAGAAATACATTAAAAAACTAACTTTAACTAACTCATTTTGATAAAAAAAGGTACTAGGAACATAAACACTTAATTTCTTTTTATAAAGAAACAAACCTTCAATTGAAATTATGAAATGAAACACAAATAAAACGAAAATATAAAACACAATAAAAACATCTAACAGTAATATATATGATCAGTTGGAAAAAGTAATTTTAAATAAAAGAGTTTATTTGGTTTAATAAAAACAATTCCAACCTGCATTTCTAAATATAATTAAAATTGTAGCACGAAGTTACAATTGCTGCAGCCTCCAAAGAGACGATTTATTATATTTTAAATATTTATTCAAATACAGTTTTAGATAATTACAGGATACAGATTGTGATTAGAGAACGGAAGGGGTGGATTGGTTGTCAACCCCATATGATTACATTCATTTCCTTCTTTACTTTTCTGGTAATTTTATATCTCCCAAGAAACTTAATGTTGCAAACGTAACATTTAATTAAACTTTTCTTTTAATATCTAAAAATAGTAACACATCTTAAATTTGACTTACTTTAAAAAACTAACTACAACTAACGTATTCTCATAAAAGAATTAATGCAATTCTATTCTATTTAATGTTTAAAAAACTACATTCAAATGAAACTATGATGTGAAACACATTTAAAACCAAAATACGAAACAAATAAAAACATGTAACAATAAAGTACATCTGTGATCTGTATGTTTACAAGGATACTGTATACTAGGAAACTGTATTTTTAAAAGATATAGCTTCTTTAGTTTCATAGCAAATTTTCCAACTTACACTCACGCCTAAAAAAATGTCGTTAAAATCTTAGGGACCGAGTTTCAAAAACTGCAGTCACCATAGAGACAATTTATTATTTTTTAAATATTTATTCAAATACAGCTTTAGATCATTAATTATAGGATATGGATTGTGAATATAACGGAGAAGGGATGGTTGGTTGTCAACCCCAATTGATTATATTCGTTTCCTGCTTTTCTCTTCTGTTTATTTTACATCTCCCATCAAGCTGTTGCAATGAAGCATGATTCCGGAGGGTTAATTATGAATCACAACCGCCATATTGTTCTCTATATTATATTTTACTTTGTCAAACAAATGAAAGGCTTTAGGTAAAATAAAGATTTATTCTTTATTTTTATTTTAATAGTTTGGTAGTTAATCCCAGGGAGAAAATAAAATGCAATAAAGCTATAATTTTGAGTTCTTTGAAAATCTTTAATTAATAATTAGTGTTCATATTTATCATAAACTAATAATATGTTTCAGCCTCTCCAGCAGCATGCTTCTACCCTAATTCCTTACTAAAGTTATCTTAAAATTTATTTATCTATATTTTCGAGAAAACATATGTCCAAGATGTTGATAACTCTCTTCTAAATGTGTCTGTTTCCGGTCATCTTAATTCTATTTTAATTATGAAAACAAAACAACTATTCATCACTGGTTTTTCATAATACAAAATAATTCAATAAGCAATCATTTTACAATTTTTTATTTCAAACAGGTTATTTACCAAAATAATCAATATGTATTTTATGCATTTAATTAAATATTAAAATATTAAAATGGTAGTATAATATTAGAAATTATATGTCATGTCTATAAAAATATTTTAAAATTTTATTATAACTACAGTAAAAACATTATAGTTTCTATATTTCTGAGACCGGAGTTTTTAATATGAGTGTAGCACAGTAAAATCAAATACAGCAACTAAATCCGGGGTTTTTGAACTACTGTCCAATTTTAATTCATTTTCTGAATTGATTTTAAATCAAAATCTTAGAACAACTTGTACATTATTGTAAATATATGTATTATTATTAGATTATTATTGTATTGGATTTATGTTCAAATAATTATATACTAATTAATAATTAGTAATAATAATAGACATTAATATTTAAAATATGTTTTTGAAACAGAACTTTTTTAAAATAAAATATGTGATATCCATTTATTACTAACAAAATCAACATGTATAACTCAAAATGTAAATGAATTATGTCAATTACATTTTTTTTTGTTTCAAAATTTAACTTGGGTAATTTAATTTAACGTGTGTGTGTGTGTGTGTGTGTGTGTGTGTGTGTGTGTGTGTGTGTGTGTGTGTGTGTGTGTATAGCTGGATTTAAACGTTGTTCCATGCTGTTTTGGATTAGATCTCTCTTTCATCTAACCTATCGGTTCTCTCTTGACACTTGTTATTTTCTGATGTTATAAGAGTATTCGAGGACCAGGTAACTTTGTTTTATCACCTTTCTTCTTTTTTATATAAGTCGTTGATAACAAGATTAAAAAAAATTAACACTCAGAGCTCTTCAAAGTGAAGAATTAACTCACGTTTTCACTTTACTTGCATCCTTTTCAGAACAGATATTGAAATTTCTCTTCGTAATCACTACTTCGCTACTTTACCGTTACAGGATATATGAAAAAACGGTAAAAACGTTTATACAAACTAAAGTTAAATAAGGACAAGGATTAGTATAAAATAATACATTATTTTACTATACAAACATTGTAATGAATTTGCCGATTAATTAGCATCAGTGCCAAAATATTGTGTACATCAACATAATCACCATTTGAGACAACACTAAAGATGTTCACAAATTATGGTTTATAGTTTTAAAGTATATTTATCGCAAATATGCATTAATATCGTGTCACTGTTAGAGTTGAATATTTAAATTTGTAAACAAAAAATACAGTTTACATCGAAATAGGTAATTGGCTAAATAAATTGCAACTATTCTTAAACGAGTGAAAACTAATGTCGAAATCACTTTAGAGAAAGAATGTATTCATTTTTAATTTCAATTCCAATAAAGTATATGGTAGCGACAAAGGATATAAAATGTTGTTGAACAATATCGCAGATAAGTTAGACTTTCAAAGGCTTGTTGTCTTAATGGAATAATAAACACTGAAAGCACTTGAACATCGTACTTCGTAGTTTTTATTTTCGTAAAAGTGCTAAAAGCTACCGTTGTTTTATAACATAGTTTTGACTGCAGAAATAAACTGTAAAGCTGGGTAATAACTTTGTTTAACTTCCGAGTAAAAAAAATGTGAAGTATTGAAAAGGGAGTAGAAATAGAGTTATGTTAACCCTACCGCTAATAAGTAGTAGAGGGCTATGTGTCTTTATTTTAACCTCTTTTCTTCTTTGTTTTTATAAGTCTTCCAAAGGGATATTTATTAATATAAGTTAAAGCCATTTATATTTATGTTTTCGGAAATTAAATATTTCATTGTAATTTTTAGCAGAGTTTTAATAAAAACAATGTCACCTGTGGTGAAGATATAATGTGTTAGTAATTAGTTAGTAAATCGGTTAATATAAAGAAAAAGTAAATTTTAAAGTGTTTAAATGTGATATAATCCATACGTAACATCCATAAGTAGGTCTTAATATGTTTTTAAAAAATGAGGTGGAGTAGAAATTGTGAAACTGTTGTAATTATTGTTTGTAAGAATAATTAGTTATTATTATTGAAGTGAATGTCCAATAACCTTAGGAATGTTAGGTATATTTGAAAATCTTCTAATGTTATTATTCTAGAATTGAAATGTAAAATTAATTAGCCAGTTTTAGTTTAACGTTTTTACAGAAAGGATTTATGACTATCCCATCGAAAAATAGTGTCTATTAAATTATTAATTAAAACAAACTATTTTTAGTATAAACCACACATTTATTTAAAATTTACCGTCCATGGTTTTGCTAGTTACATCATTACAAAAATAGATGAAACTTTACAATCATCATCACATTGTTTACTAAAGACAAACACATTACTAAACATTAAATATTACTTATTGGATCTAGTGCTACATGATTTTAATTATAATATAGCTGCTTCAAAACAATTAAATGTCATTAGAAATATATAATGGTATTTAATAATTGTAAGATATAATATGTCAGAGGTACTAAAATCAAAACGAAATATATCCAGAAATATAAACACAATGAAAAATCTAACAATAAAGTTATTAAACGTCAGTTGGAAGCTGCAAATTTCAATAGTTTTTAATGAATCACAATTTCACAAATCAACTCTAGTCTTAATTTCTTACTATAAATAGCGTAACAATGAGTTTTAAACCACATTTTTGTAATAATACTCCTCTGGTGGCAAATGATTTTATAAAAACTGTATACAAATACTGCATCATTATGGAATACAGAGTGTGAATTGTGAACAGAATATGTGAAATTTTTTCAACCGCAAATGATTCAATACACAATCTACCATTTAGTTCAATTAATTTTATATCTCACCAAAAAGCTGTGTAAAAAAACACATATTCTGTATATGTATATTGAAAAAATGATTTTGCAGGTAAATTATGAAATGTAATCACAAGATTAATCTTTATATTTATAGTTGAAGTAAGTTCACAAAAGAGTTCACTTTCTCCAAATGTAATAATTTATGATTGCAAATTGTCCGAAAAGAAGATTTACAATTTAATTTTTCATTAATATTATTGTAGGTAATACAAGAACAAATATTTATCTATATATTACTTTAACGATTTTCCTATCTAAACTTTTATTTCATCTGGTGACTAATAATCACTTTTTTTTAAATGTACTTTTGTTTATAAATGTATGTATGTATGTCTCTTAGCGGCATGTTACCATGCTTATTCCTTAGTTAATGATTTCTAACAAAAATACACGTGTTCTTCTATTTTGTAAAAAAAAAAGTCCTTATTGTTTGACGCTATTTTCTAAGATGCGCTTCTCTGTCAACTGTTAAAGATTTGCAATATTGCATTCAAAAAAAAAAAAAAAAACTATGCTTCATGTTTGATGCCACGGAAAACAATTAATTTAATATCGTATTTCTAGATTCAATTTTGTTTTTACCGTGTTAGATTTTTCATTTTATAAATTTACTAAACTATAAAATATGTAAATAAAATAAATATTTAAGTAAATAAAATATGAAGTACAATTGTCCTCTATTGTTTGCATGTCCATTAAGTTGGTCAAAGGGTTTACTTTCTCGTGAAGCAATGAATAAGGGTTTAAAATATATGAAAAGTAGATTTGAGCCTTAATTTATGTTTAATAATCTCGTAGTTGATCAGAAAAAATAAATATTTACAATATTCAATATTGGATAAATATATGTTATTAGTTACCTTTTCATATGTGGAAGGACTAATATTATCTTCTCTCTCTCTCTCTCTCTCTCTCTCTCTCTCTCTCTCTCTCTCTCTCTCTCTCTCTCTCTCTCTCTCTCTCTCTCTCTCTCTCTCTCTCTCTCTCTCTCTCTCTCTCTCTCTCTCTCTCTCTCTCTCTCTCTCTCTCTCTCTCTCTCTCTCTCTATATATATATATATATATATATTCGGGTGTAAATAAGTTTACATTATCAACTTAGGAACTCCCTTGTTATCTGTCAGAGTAATAACATACTTGAAGCACAGCAATAAAACAAATTATCAGTTAAAAGTGTGATACAACGGAAAATAATCTGTCACTAAATGATTCACTAATTTCTTCTTATTATTTGACGTTTACAGTTTTTCATTTTTCATTGTAATAAATAACTAAACTATATGATTATATATTTGTATACCGTATGGTGAATTTTAAATTAAAGAGAGAAATATTAGCAAAATAAACTATAGCGTGCGAGTCACGTAATCCCATCGTGACAGCTAATTGGCTTAGATTTAAATACTGATAATGTTTCCAATTAACAGACAAAATTATGGGATTATAGTTTACACTACGAGTCGTGTTTTAGTTGTTACACAAACACATCTAAAACTGTTTACGTTGATTGACAATACATTATATTTCATAGTTTTCATGTAAGCTTGTGGTTAAAAATCATGAAATGTACGTCCATTAACGCCTACAAATATATGTATATGCTACTCATGATGATTATGTGTTTCGTGGAATATTTTGACACTCTTCCATAATGTTATACCTTTTAATATTGATTCAATTAATATCATATAGAACAATAGTCTAAGAAAGTATAATAATTTAAACGGGTATAGTCTGTTTAGTTACCATTGTGAAGCCAAAAATTGCAATAAATCCTCATCTAGGGTACTTATTTTGACTCTATAAGACGTTTGGAAGAATAAGTTCTTCTGACATGTATTGTATATCACAATTTTGTCAGAATTGCTTACGAATAATATTATATATTACTAATTTTTAATTATATAGTAATTAGTTTGGATTAATTTCGATCTTTTCTAATAAGTGTGTTATAATATATATATATATATTTATATCTAAACTAAGATACATTTCTTTTACGTACAATATTCAAATCATAGGTGTAATGAAGTATAACATATTTTTTACTTTATTGTAAATTCAGCCCCATTCACAGAGTTGACAGTTGTATAATTAAAGAATTATTGATTCAACTACTATTAAAATAAATTTTAGATTATTAATTTGGTTGTAGTTACAAATGTTAATTAGGTATTCTAAATTCTGTAATTAGACTATCCTGGTGAGGCTGTTTTAAAATGTTGTCACACAATTTGCTATGTTTGAAGTTATGTTATTGAAGAACATTTCAATTTATATATTTTTATAAAAAGGATTATTTAGGGTTCTCCATAAACAAATCTACGTGGTTTTACAATCTACACGAAAGGTAGGAAGTATGAGCATTGAAGTAACCAGTGACAGGAACGGATGGATAAACATCGACATCAATTCTTTAGGAAATCTTAAAACTTGAGTCTAACCTTACCTAAAGGTCAAAAATAAACTAAGATTTTTAGCAAAATCGATTCTATTGATTATTAATTAAATTACGGTCAACCTGATCTATTAACAAAATTAGTGTTCTGTATCTGTAAAAAAAGGTAGGTAGATATGAAATATCTCATAATAGCAATAGGCTATTTTAATCCAATTTTGGAGGAATCGAAAAGATTATTTGCTTTTAATACATTTTTTAAATTGATTTTAAAAAGCTGGAACTTTGGAAAACTAACCTTGTCCGTCATTACCTTTTGCAATTACTGACTAACAATAAATTATGGTAAACTGGTACATCTCACTATCAATAGTGTTAATCCTGACAACCTTGTATATGGAAGATAGCATGTAAATATGAATATGATCCTAGTTAAAATTAATCCTATTAAATAATTTTCGAGACGTTGTCACTACTATAAGATAGTTTTTATTAAATCCTTATTGACAAGGGATATCTGTAGATAATTTATAAAATGATAAATATTTCTTACTAAAATACCAGTGCTAATTTAACATTTTGTTTGTGAATTAAACATGGAGATTCAAAAAAAAAATTAAAACATAAAACAAAATTTAAATTTAAATTGAAAGAGAAAAGGCTAAAATAGTATATTTCATCACTAGGACCAAAAGAGAAGCTTTTAGATACAAGCTCAAATTTATCAATGAAAATGGTCGAGGATCGAAAAACTCCTTTTGGTCCAAGTGATGAACTATATTGATGTTTTTGTACCTATGACGAAAAAGAATAACTTTAGCATCTCAATGCATGTATTTAAAACAGCTGTTTTGAAGCAGTATGACGAAAAACTATTATTCTTCCAATAAACACAGAAAAATACATGAACATTTCAAAATCAATAACATATTGAAAACCTTTTTCCGTTTAGTTTTATGTAAAAATCTTAAGCAATAATTAATTAAATGCTCGAATTTAGACATGACGACAATATATCGATTAATACGTTTGGCTTAGTTGTAAAAACGTTGACTTTTAGTATAAAATTGTAGTGTTTCTTTAACCATTAATTTCAATGTTTTTGTTCTCTTCATTATTTCGTTTAAACGTCTTTATATACACGTAATTAGGCAGTCCATTTTTATGTTCAGTTATTAAGTACTTCAGTGTGAATTTAAATTCAAGAAAAGTAGGACAATTAATAATCCTACAGCATGTATGTATTAACTGAATAAAACTTTTAACTTTATAGTAAAAACTCCTTGATTACGTAACACCCTTTAATGACACGACCCACCCTATCAGGAAAACTGTTTTCCAGTTAGGGTTTGCATGACTTTTAATTAGACACAAAGTTTTTTACAACCATTGACCGAAATCCTGAACTTAATTAATTTGAAGCCGTCGTTGATTGCAATCTCACGACTGTAAAGGCCTACTTTCGCCAAATAGTGCCTCTAATTAAATTTTGTGGAATTAATGTAATTTTTACTGAACTGAGCAATAGCTTTTGGTTATGATTGGAATGCTCATATAGTACGATTTATTACTAGTATTATAAATTATTATTTAATATTTTTACCAACTATTAATCTGTTAAACCATTTTAGCGAATAAACGATGTTTTTTTTATATTAAATAGTTTATTGTTTTAACTAAGATGAAATAGCATGGCTTTGTGACATCTTGTGTTTTTTGTCTCTTTGCTGTGATTATTTACAAAGCAGGAACGTATACAATTGAAATGTGCTACTACGTTTGTGTTGTGTATAAGTATGTTGTTTGTGGTTCACTGCACTCTGATGATGTAAGTGAAATAGTTGTAAACAGAATTAACATGCAATTAATTATTCACAATATAATGAATTCAGTTGTTATAGGATTGGCATTCCAGCGGGACTAAGATGGTTTAAATCTCTTGTTCAAGTAGTCTTGTGTTAGACACCTAACTTTGATCTTTCCTATCAGCTCTTTCTTGATTAACTCTTGTTTTATTCCAACCCTAACGCTAATTTGCTAATTTAGTTCAAAGGCCGGGGGTCTTAATAGTATGTTCTTGTCCTTTTTTTTAAAGTGATGTTGAGTAAGAGGTTGTTTGTCTTTAAACAACAAAGACAAAATTATTATACAAATACAAAGTATAATGTTGATTTCAAGTTTCAAGTACAAAAATATAATCAAATTAAAAAAAATTAATAATTATATAGATGTTTGAGATAAATATGATAGACTATTATTTTATTGTAAAGGAAAAAAAAATACGAAAATTATTTTAAAACCTTTCCTTTGAAATGAGTAATCATCAAGTTAATGTTTAATTATTTCTAATTAATTGAAGAAGAAGTGTGAATGTTATTGCTTTAAACAATGTAATTTGAAGTGAATAAAGAAACTTTGACAGACAGTAATAGAAAAGATAACCATAATATTGTAAAACGAAATACACAAAGTTAACAAGTTTTATATTGTAAGGTGCGATTTTTATGTGTAAGAACATACAAAGGCAGTCACAAATTGATATAGTAACAAGTTGTGAAGAAGAAGCTCTCATATAAATTATTTGCCAGATTTGATTTATGTCAATTAAATAACGTTTGACACATGTTGGAGTTAGCAATATCAAGTCAGCAGTTAACTTCAGAGTAGATACCAACATAACTACGTTCAGATCCCAGAGCTAGGGTAACAATTATTTGTTCTAGTTTCAACAAACAAAATTTGTCTCTAACACTGTGTAGTAACATGGTGTTTTAGAGAAACTTTTTAGATCTATTTCTTGTTAGTATAAATGTTTAACAGTAAGCGATGGTTTAGCATATTTAAATTTAATCTATTAATTATTTACCAAACTGACTATTTGGTACTCATGTGATAATTCATAGGAAACAAGGTTTAGGTGAATGTAATCATATATTTAAGTACGGGTAATTAAAGAATGACCCGCATAATTTTTTCGAGTACATGGACATGTTTGAATATATTTATTTTAGAATCAAAATGAAAATCGGAAAATGGATACATAACAAATCCAGTTTTGTCGAAAGAAAGACAGGTATAACAACGAGGTAAGTTATGCAATACAATTAATAATTTTATATCCTCATAGAAATTATAAATTCTTTCAAACTTTTCAACAGTTGTAAAATAAAAAAATAAAAAACACGGATAAACATCTTCTTATAGAATTGTAAAAAAATAAAAGTACTTAACAAATTACAATTAGTTTTCTTCAAATAAATATATCATTGATTATTATATTCTATTCTTCTGTTAAGCACAGATTTTTTCCGAAAAAAACGTCAATATATTCGATCTCTAGTTGGACAATTTTAGTATTTTTTTAATTATAACATTCAAAAGGGTTTTGATCAAATAATGTTAAATAGTTACTCCTGTAGTTTCACCAGAAAAATAAATTTACCTTTCGGTGATATTATTTCACCTGTATCAAGTAGGCCTACGTAGGCCTAATTAAAAATGCAACACCCTCATCTTTGGTGTCCACAGTTGACTTTTTGTAATAGACATTTTTCTTTTTCCAAATCAATAGGTTGCCTACCTATTTCAACGTGAGTAGTAATTCCCATTTTATAACTTTTTTTAATAATTTGTGCTGGAAGCAAAGAAGTACAAACAGGCGAATATGCTGATAAAGGAGTTGTTTTTTATGTTTTTAAATTTGTTTAGGTGTGGGTGCTGATAATAATTTGAAACAGGATTGTCCAAAACACTAAAGGAATTCTGTGGTGAGTATTTTGTTAAGTTTCAAAAGCTGCAAGGGACGGGGAATCATCTGTGTCCGAAAAATTACAACTGGTTTCACAGGAAGTTACTTCCGGAACAACAATTTTTGATTTATTCCCACTGAATGATAACTATATCCAGTGTACCATCACCAAATTGAGTTTCATCCTTCTTTATTTGTCTTCTCAATTCTATTCGTTAATTCCTCCGCATAGTCTTAGCTTCTCCTTCTGTGAAACAAAAATAATCCAAAATGTTAAATCTCTGTCGATTAATTTTGATTTGTTGTTTGTTTTGGTATTTTATTTAAAATCGTAATTAATTTTATATTTGTTACAACAAATATATGTATTGTGTGAAAAATGAATGACAATAAATTTGGTTTTACATGTACCTTGCCGCGGTTTGCAGTTTTAAGATATTGGCTTTCTCTTTTCGGATGAGTACTTCTACAGTTTTAAAGAAATCTGGAAAACGTTTCAACCTATTCATACGAAAAAAACCTACATCAAACTTCATACTGGTTGCTGAATAGTGCGAAAGAATAAATATGTAATTTCCCAAACTACAGAGGAGCACTTGATCAAAAATACGTCCATATAAAATGCCCAGTTCTTGCAGGTACCGTGTTTTATAGTGACAGAAATATTTTACAATGGTTTTTAAGGGTTAGTAGAATTATTTTATCATTTCAGATTTATTTCTGTTGATGTTGTGGGTTACGGAAACCAGAACGTTGGAGGAATATTTAAAGCTTCAAAGCTTTCAAAATTACTTGATAGTAATAAACTAAAATTCCTGTTTTGAAATATGTCAAGTTCTAAAATTAAATTACCACATGTCTTTACAGCCGATAATGATTATCCTATTATTTCAATCTTACGAAACCATATTGAAAGAAATCAATGGATTCGTCGCAATAAATATTAAACAAACGTTTATCTCGCATTAGAAAAACTGTGGTGTGTGGTTTTTGGATAGTGTTTTCTTAATTCAAGAATATAATATATTTAAAAAATGGGAAAAAAAATCTTATTGCAATTAATGTAAGTAGTAATGTATAGGTAATCGTACACTTGGGTAGTTTTTATTGATTACAGACTTTTTTAACTAGATTAAGGAAAACATATTTCAAACATTTTCTAATAACTTGGCATGACGCGTGGTTGGTTTATTTGATCTCACTGGTAAAATATTCCTAGTAGGAGGAACCAGTAGAAGTTCAGAATCTTATTGTACACGTCCTTTTTTTGTTATTTATTATGTTATGCAATGTACATATTGTTTCAATTACAATGTTACTTGTTTTCACATTTGTATAAATATAACGAGGTAAAATTCGCCTTTGTAGCCTAAACCACTGCCTACTTGATATAACAATATATACTTTTGATATTAGGCCTCAATAATATCAGACAGTTATTATTTTGAAATGGTTAAGTGGTTACATGTTCATATTTTATGAAACCTGGGAAATGGATTTTTTTTTTTGTAAAAATACCAAATGGTGGAGTGTTTGAAACTAAAGGGATTTAGGTCATATCTTTATAGGAACTTTAATTATTTTTATGTAAGGAACTCACTCCATAAGTTTATTGTCCTCTTTCACCCTGTATTAAGTAATACGATATTGAATTTGTGACAATAGAATGTATATATTTAAAAATATAGACTATATTCCCATATATCTCGGTTCAGAAATGACAGAATGATATTCACCCCTCCCTAACCAAATCTGTGCTGAGATGGAAGGATATCTATCCCAAGGGAACTCTGTGCCAACAAGGTAAGGGTATAAAGCTATAATTTATTGTTGATAAATTTACGTGTTGATATAGTCTAATCGGAAATCTAATATGTCATTGTATATTGTGTATATATATATATATATATATATATATATATATATATATATATATAATTTTCTTGTCGTTATCTATAGTTGTTTAAATTCAGAGGTGTTTTATAAATCTATCTTTGATTAGTTTTAGATTTTTGTTCTTATATGTTTCTAATTCTCTTTAGTACTAGAAATCTAACCATTTTTTAAAATAAAAAAAGTATTATGTATTAACACTTATATGTATTTATAAGTGTTTGATGGACATAACAGCTGGCCTGATGATGCTGCCTTTGGCAGCGAAACATGTAGCCACATAGAAGGTAGAATAAAAATAAAAATAAAAACTACATTTGACAGATACGAATAGTATATATAAAATAAAAAAAGTATTATATATTTCACACGTCTTGAGAAGTTTACTGGAACACGAGGGAAATTGAGAAAAAAATTCAAGTCATTCTTGTAAAAGTGTTGTCACAATTCCGTTTTGACATTTTAAGATGAATTTCAGTATTTGAGTGGTTTTTAGTGTAATTAGGGATACTTGTATGAAGTAAATTTGTTCAAGGTAGCACACACATCCCATAGCAACATATAATATAGGTCTCAACATTTAAAACATATTAAATTTAAAATACATTATGTAAACTCGCTTTTCTAAAATCCCAGTCAATATATGTTAATATCATTAAATAATATTATTTTATAGGTTTACATAAACTTTCTATTCGATATTTCATTGAAGGTTGTTAATATTAGGTTTATTATTATTGAATTTATCTTTAAAACTTTTATTTTTTTTATCTTTTGGTTTGTGTTATTTTTAATAGCTTGTCTCTTGGGGTTTACTCATAACATTAGGTTCAAATTTCTTGATGGCTCTCTATACGTTTAATGTTTTCCAATGTTTTTAAACATTTTCCCTTTTAATGTGATTAATATATTAAAACACGTTAATATTAGAACAGTATATTACTATAAATTATTAAGGAATATAAAAATGCCGCTATAAAGTAAATATTTACAACGATCCCATTGATTTTGTTTTGTGTTATTTTTAACAGCCTGTCTCTTGGGGTTTACTCATAACATTAGGTTCAAAATTCTTGATGGGTCTCGTTTAATGTTTCCAATGTTTTTAAACATGTTCCCTCTTTATGTGATCAATATATTCAAATATTTTGATATTAAAAGAGTATAGGAGCATACGTTATTAATGAATATATAAATGTATCTGTAATGATAAATATTAAACAACGATGCCATTGATTGTGTTTAAAAAGAAAACATAAATAACAGCAACACGTCTCTAAGCTAGAAGCCATATTGACGATAAAAGGTAAATGTCAGACAACTTTAAATTACTCAAAGCAAGAGAGGGTAAGATACAATCACACCCTATTCTACACAAATTGCTTGACAACCAGTCTCTAGGTCTTAGGGGCTAAACCGTTTCTTTCCAGAATCTTCCATTATCTAATATTATACCAGAGATTTTTATAATAGAGTCTTGTAAATGTTAAAAAAACGTATATATGTAGTTTATGAAATTATATGGTTTAGTAAATGACTGAAATGTACTTAAATATTTTCGATTAGTTACTTCAATGAGAGTATTGATAATAACAACCTTTTTGAGGTACGTTCTTAAAAAAAAATACGTATCTTTTTTTTAGGATACTTGCACAAATTACAAGAAAGAAAATGTGTTAAATAATACAATATTCTCACTTTTGAAATAGAATTCTCTAAAGTTGCTAAATGTATGTTTAATATATAATATTATATATAAAGGAGAAAAGAAGTCACTAATATACAAATAGTGATGCTGTCATGAACTATAACATCTCTATAAAACTTGCAAGGTGAAACCAAATTATGTAATTTCAAATTTTGAGTAATATTTGGAAACTTTTATTGTTACAATTAATGTTATAATTTTCACTATCTCTTTTAAACTTTGACTCACTAAAGAAAGCCTTTTATTTGAGGTTGTTTCATATAAACTGTTAAGCCAGTTTTATACAAACAAACGTCATTATGAGATTGTTCTTGTAGTGCTGTTATAGTTTCCTTGAAATGTATGAAGAGAAGGAAACAATAAATAATTATGCCAAAATAATACCAAAATGAGATACCAAGGCGTATTTCATTACAATATCTAAGACAAATCCGCTGTAATAACACTTCTAGATAACAGTATCCTTGATGATCCTTTCAGCATTATACGGAGACATAAAACAGTTAATAGTGTCTTTATCGTTGGAAAGGGAATGGGACTCCACAGGGGTTTAAAATATTAAACTTCAACAGTAAGTTAGATACAAATTGAGAGAGAAATAAGAAACAAATTGCTCCCTAACGTCTTTTATCGTCACTAGTTAGACTAACCGGTTTAGAACGTACGGAACCTTTCAATATTTCACAAAATATTATACGGGGTGGTCTGACTCACCCTGTATATTTTATACAAATTAATTGTAAGATGATATTATTAACATTTTAAATTTCCCCTTAGTGAATACGGGCGTGGAAACCATGAAGCATCCAAGATGAATCCTCACTTTCATCATACAATTGGGTTAGAACTCATTTTATGTTCTTTCCTAAAAGGACTCTCTTTAACACATGTGTTTTCAATTCCGAACCTGGCATTAGTAGGGTACTTGAAGCGGTGGGGTATTCATTTTATGTATTTTCGTTCCTTTTTAAATAAGGCATTGATGACTAAAATATAATATAACACCGGTACAATGTCAACGGAAAGATAATCTTGAGATTTAAATTTTACTTGTGATTTCTTAAGGATTTTGGTAAAACTTCAGTAGCAAACAGTGTGTTAAACTTAGTGGTAATAACATCTAGTCTACTACATTTAATTATATTAAGAAACGATCCTGTTATTTTAAACTTAATTCGCTTTTTATAAATGACAAATAAATGTGGATAGTCGTGGAGTTCCAAAAGATGTTTCCTAGTTTAGCGTTCTCGCACTTTCAGTATTCCTTCAAGGTAAAATATTTGTTCCTCAGATCTTAGATCTCCACCCATTAAAGAAGCCAAGAACTAATTGTAAGTAATAAATGGTTAAAATTAATATCATCAATAAATTAGTAAACAAAACTAGCGGTTACAATTTGTTTAATAACATATGACGACATATCACTGATCTCATAGTTACAACACAGCCTACATATGAAACACATGGTTTTAATGTCATGACTTGTTAAGGTGAATTAATTTGGAATTATTATTCAGTTAATTATTTGAATAAGTGTTAATGAATAAAATTATATTGCTTGTAATCACTAAACGTGTGGTAAAATTGGTTTAAATTAAATTAATTTTTACCCTAAATCGGATTTAAAATGTAGGGACATATGACAGTCACCACAAATAAAGATTTTATTAAATATCGACGCAAAATATTAAAACTAATTATAATGGTTTCATTGTGAATACCGTTAAAATTAAAATTCATATTTCTTTACACGAAGATCAAACACATTTGGGAACTTAATCGCAATTACATCACAGTTAAAGTAATTTAACGGTAATCAGATAAACAGAGCACTGTTCCCAATCAGAGGACAGCATAACAAACAGTATTAACGTAACGGTAATGGATACATCCCCGTGGGTGTTGAAGTTGACAGTTACTTGTTACTGAGGGCAATGCCGTTAGTATTCTGTTTCATATTAATGTATCAATTTTATTTACCATCGGTTATTTGAATTGTAGAGATATTAAGGCATCAAGGGAATATTCTTGTTTGTGTCATCGCTATATTTTAGTCATGTATTAATTCTATTAATAAATATACTTTTATTCGATATTGATCAATTTAAAAAAAAATTCAATTCAATTAGTTTGGATTAATAAGAGTTAAAATTATTATTTTAAAATATATTTTTTTAATTTTATTATTATTCAAAACAATTAATGAAACTTTTATTAGTGACCAAATCTGTCTGATTCCCTCATAGAGAGGTTGTTTCATTTACATATATGTGCAGTCTAACATACACATTTGCTACATAAATTTATTTATAATAAATAATGTTTGGAGAAAAAAATTAAAGTCAATACTTATTGTTTCGGTTGTGACAGTATTTTTCAAGTTTAAAGGGATGTAACATCAAAACTTATTCGTACGAAATGCAAATTTTCAACGGTATATTTTATGTAGTTTTAAAAATAGTTCACTTCAAAATATGTTGACTATTATTGAAAGAAATAAGTGAGTGTTTTTGTTGTAAAACGTAAGTTTTATTTACTTTAATCGGAAATTTGTTCCACGAGTTAAGATCTGGCCACAATTTACACTGCTAGCTCTGGATATTCAGTAAGTTTTTCGTATCTCGTACTTTTTTGAAGTCATTTTTAAAATTTAGTATTTCAAGACGAGTTTAATATTTAACAATAATTAGTGTAATCCTCTCAAAGGCTTACACATTTCCGAGGATCCTAGCTGGATATACACTTTTTCGTGTAGTCTTAGATTAGACCACTCTCTTCACACTTTGACGGTATTTCCGTATTCGAACGCTAAAGATCCTCTTTTAATTCATTTATAACTTTTTTTTTTTTTTTAATTAAAAATTCCTCAGTATATTTCAAGCAAACATTACACTATTGACAGACAAAGAAACAAGAGGGAAAACATAGGAATCAAACGGCCAAGCTGCCATCAAAGCACTGAGCAATCCAATTGTCAGTTTATCAATGGTTTTGGGTTAATCAATACTTACAAAAACTTAATGATCTAAGTATGATTAATAAAGGAGATCTACTTTAACATGATTATAAACATTATGTAATAGAAAATGATTTATTCAAACGCATATACACTGAACATACATATTCTCAAACATAAATGTGCCCATGTAATAAATACTAAACACAAACACACGTGTACGCGCTTACATGCACCCAAACACGTATTCATCGAAAAGATGTATTACCCAAATACAGTGCAACTCAAAAAGTATTAAAGATAATTTAATGATTAAACATTGACAATGTAGTGGGAAAAAATTAGTTTTTTTAATACGTTAGTAGTAGGTTTCGATGTGACATTCCCTTGTTGCTCTGAAGGTATCTCATCTGTAGTCAGTTTCATGCCAAGTGCGTTGAGTCAATTCTAGGATTACAGTCGTGATAGCGTCAGAGATGCGCTTCCGCAGATGCATCAAATCACAAACTTTCTCAGCATAAACTATGTCTTAATGTAGCACCAGAAAAAGAAATCCAAAGGGGTAAGGTATGGACCTGTAGGGGGCCAAGGAATAGGCGCACCTCTGTCAATCCAACCATTAGTTGAAGAATTACATATTTTATATCCAGTAACGGTGAACATTGCAAAAATTAAATATAGTATTTATTTCTTTAACAGTTGTTTTAACTTACTATTCCTTTCTCCTCGAAATGATGGTTGTTGAATTATTGGCGCCCCGACGGTCTATACAAAATGAGTCGAAAGAAGTTAAGGGAGAAGTTGGTCGTAATACCCTCATCAACTATTTAACTATTATTTTAAATCAGTTTCAGGATAGTGAAGGGATTTTATTTGGTATAGTTCAATTACAACCCGTTACAACTGGAACTGTTAATCACATCCCTACTAGGGATTTCTACCCCATACTCACTACAGGTAATCTTTTAAGGCAAATTTACAGTTAAATGCTTGAAAAATTACGTTACTTTGACGGCCAAGAAAGCTGAGCATTTCAAATATTTTAAAGGCCACTTGTTCAAACGATTGTTTATTTAACCTATGATTCCTATCTTCTTCTATAGTTGACACGGTTGTATATTTCCTAATAATGAGAGGTTTACATTATTTTTTCACGCACGTAATGCTTTACGATTTTTTCTGGATATTTCAATTTTGTACTCTTCAATATCAAAAAAGAGATTTTTGTGTGACGACGTCTGTATTTTAGCCAAAACGTGGACTGATTTCATTCAAACTAGAAATATGGGCATGATAGGCCATATTTGGAGACTATTATCAGTTTTCCGATAACATACGGTTTTCTCCAAACCGGGTCATACTATTTAAATCTTGAGCAGCTTCAACGTATCCAGGCAGAACTTACTGGTCGCTAGTGATGTGGTGCTAATTAGCAATGCAGCTAATTCCAAGCAGCTAATGAACGTTAGCAGTTGCAGAGCACTGCTAACAACTAGAAATAGCAGCTTTACAATTAGCAGTGCTTATACTAGCTGATGGTAGTAATTTTACTGTTTTGACAGCTGATTCTGCTAACATTTAAAAGATGCAGGAATACAGATTTAGCAGTTAAATACAATGATGAATGGAAACTGATTTAACAGACACTTGGCTTTGTGGCTTAATGTTTTAGTTATGTAGGCTAATTATTGTAATTTAATTTTGTATGTTGTTGACATTGGCTACACAATTGTATCTCTCAACAACTAAGGCATAGATTTAGGTTGTGGGTTGTAAATTGAGATATGTATATTGTGGTTTAAATAGAGCTTATTTTTTGGATTGATCATACATTTTACTTTAGGAATGATTTTAATTTGTTGCTGGACATATGATAAAATTTGATATTGGACATTTCATATATCAAGGTTTTTATTTTTGTGTTTTAATTAGTTGTTCAATAACTCAAAATTTAGTAGTGGCTGTCATAAGAAAAAAATCTATTTTCTAAAAATCAGCTCCGTCGAATTAGATTAAAGTTTACTCATGTAGCCTCTACGTATACACACTAAACATCTTTACAAACTGCTGGTTCTTGAGTTGTTTTTAAATAAACGAAAATTAGGCATGGAGCCATTAAATTAATCTCACATTCTGTTATACCGATTTTGTTAAAATTTTAGTGTATTAATAACTCACATTCATGTGTAAAATTGCAAGGACAATAGTATTTTAGTTAAGGTAAAATTGTCAAAAACATACTTGAACCTTAACAGTCGTCACTTAAAGCTCGGTTTTAGTAAATACAACTTTTCCAATATACAGGATCATCGAAAAAGAATGCAGGGATTTCAAAAAATAATTTAAGCAAACCTTCTCAACATACAAGAATAATTTCTTCACTGGTTTTTAATTGCATTTAGACAGTTTTTGCGGTTACACGACATAGAGCGCCTGCGTAACGTTGACATGCGTTGAACAAGATGCGCAGTGACGCACCGCCTTCGCTGAGTCACTTTGACTTATTTTATATAAAGATCAAACTATGATGTTATCTGTAACAAAGATAATTAAACGTCAAGTTAGATGGTTTTGTAATGATGAAAGCTCTAGTGAAGTCATCTTGATGAACGTTTTGAAGGTTTAGTGTAATGATGACGTCATAATTAGGCCAAAGTTCTGATCCACACGTTACTTTGTTTTAACCTGTAATTTTCGAATGTGCGTTGTACGTAATTAATCCAATTATAGTCTCGTTTCTTATCACTTCTCAAATCAACTTCATGTCGTAAGTACGCTTTGCTTCAAAACTAATCTCTTACTTCATAGTAAACTCCTCCATTATAGTTAATATTTTTTGTATTTTTCTGATAAACATAATGTATTTAATAGTATTCACCAAATATTAGTTTTATAAAAAGGCATAAAATTCGTTTTATGTGTGCAATCTTATCTTCAAAAATTAGCTGTGAAGATATAAAAACTACTATCATTTAGTATATATTTTAATGAAAAAAAGAAGAAATATATAGATCATAATGCAAAAATGTATATAGATCAAAAGTCCTATCTACAATAATTTATTTTCAAATAAACATTGTTATTGTACGTTATTAGTAGTTTCACTTCCGAAGATTTTTCAACTATAATCAACAAAGGGCGCTGCTACTAAATTATAAATAATAATAACTTTAAATTAAATTTCTGTAAAAGTTACCATTTTTAATGTACCAAGACAAACAAATTCTCATTTGTCCAGCAAGGAAAATATAATAATGTATAAAATGTAAAATATACTTCCTGGAGAATTCACCTTGGGGGAATAATGTTGGTGTTGTCTATGTAATTAATTAAAAAATGAGTGGAAGTTTCGTAATAATTAATACAACTATCTTGGTTTTCATTTTTGATATTTACTTCATATAAACTAGTGAGTCACTACAAACCTCTTATGTACGCCCTCACTTTGTGTAGAATTTGGAACATACTGTAATTTTAATTTTAATTTGATTTGATGTTAATATTAAAATTAAGAAAATTAATATAAACATATGTTTAAAGGAAGTCGCATAGAGTTGAGTAAATTATTTTGCGATCTCCATTGTCTTAACGTCTTCTGACGGGTTTCGGATGTCGGAATTTTCGGGTTTCACTTGAACAATCAATTATTTATAGTTATTGTGCAAAGTAGTTTACATCAAAAGGGAACATGTGTAATGTCCCTTTTTAAACATGTTCCCTCTGTATACGTAATACATATACGTAGTGTATTCCTAAATGTTTTCATTATTAATTTACAACAGTGCATTTTTTTGTTGAGAAAATAGTAATTTTATCTAAAATTCTATAATAATTTAAATATATTTAGAAGAACCATGTTCAAAATGTCAACATGTTTACACTTCGTTAATTAACATATTGTATGAAAGGATTTATGGTTGACCATTGCAGTTCTACCAGAGTAAACTTTATTGAGGAAAATGTTCATTCATTTATAAACTTAATCCATTATTCCATTTCTAAAATAATAAACTCACCTTAACAGGTCTGTATCGAGGGTCGTTTAATGTTTGTAATTACTTTAGAATCAAAATGTTTCATTATTTACTATTTAGCAGTTTGTTTTTTGTCATTAGATTTAAAATGTATTCCGTTAGGAGAAGTCAAACTTTGAAAAATTAAGTTACTTAAATATTACCAATATATTTATTTTTGATATTTATTGGTTACCCCATTAAACATATTATAATTAGTTACGAGATGAGAATCATTTCATTTTGTCGGGAACCATAAGAAGTTTATTTCAACAAGATTTACAACTAAAGCAATATCGTAAAACTTAAAATTTTTGGTGTTTTCTTACTGCTAGTATTGTATATAGAATCGTAATGCTTGACGTACATATTAGGAGCCGCAAATACTAAAGGGTTCTAATTTTTAATAAATCTGACAAAACAGGGTTAAATCCACAAAAATCCAAGATCGGTTTTTCCCCAACTCCACATTGAAATGTTAAAATAGATGATATAAAATGTTGCCAGTTTGACACCGTACGTGCCTATATTACTACTGTTGTTTTTTACTTAGCAGTCGTTAAGTAACTTACCTACACGTAAGTTAGAGAGTACACGATAAAAGAAACTAAGAAATACAATTCAGAACATGTTCATTAAATGAAACACTAAACTATATATATATATATATATATATATATATATATATATATATATATATATATATATCAAAGCACAGCGAAAATAATATCATAAACCTTCACTTCTAGTAATTTTAAACAATTAAACCTAATCCATTTTGAACTTCACTGTCACCTTTAAGTTAGTATAAATCAATTTTCTAAAAACAGTAGCAACCCAAATCCCTAATATATTGTTTTAAATAGTTTAACTGTACAAATTATACCTCCTTATTTAATTTCAATGCCTCACTCTAGTTGTACATAATCTTAAATCAACGTCTATTTTTAAAATCTAGCTACTTAATTATAATATGAAATAGTTAATCATTTAACAGGCGAAAATATTTGGTGAAAATTTTGTTGTATTCAATAAGTAATACAAATTTTATTTGGAAAACACTTAAAGAAAAAATAATATTTAAACAAACAATTAAATACAGTGAGTGCATATTTTTCTTCTTCTTTCCCATATTTGAAATATGATATAAAGTAAACACTGCACAAATATAAACAACTTCTCAAAATATCACTATGACACCTGAGTGAAATGACAGCAGAGCAGGAACATAAATCAGCTGATTCACTTTGGCCAAACGTTTGTTTCACTCTTTTTTTTTTTTTTTTTTAATATGTGAAACACTCAGTTTTATAAAAGGTTTCTATTACTGTAACGAATGACAACCCAGATATTGTTTATTTATTTGTGATCCTAAAAGTAACCCCTATACAATTAAAACTAACAATCGAGAAGGTGTGCGCTTTCTCGGAAAAAAACTTTTTTCTAGTAAAATTAAATGTGAAACGTAATTTATATTGTATTTGTTTTGTACAGAAAGACATGTAGAACAAAATATGATTGTTGGTCCTTTTCAGTGTAACACCCCTTAACATTTGGAAATATTGTAAACAAAAATATCTTAAAAGTATATCACTAAATCCAACTATGTTTTGGTTACCTTTAGTGGCTTCTGTGACAAAACAAGCTAGAAACTTTACTTGACGTAAAATACTCCTAAAACATGATCAGCGTTACAAAGTATACGATACCTATAATTTATTTTAAGAATTAGAAACTATGAGTTTTAGATTATAATAAAAATAATAATAATAGAATTTTACGTAAATTAAATAATTACTTTACAATAACGTTTTAACACACTAATGGAAATTTAAAAAAAAATAAACAATAAAATAAAATACTAATCTAGAATTAGTACTAAATAAAAAGTCTCCAAATATCATGATTATTAATACATATTTTAAAATAATTTAGGTTACTCCAGAGACGAATCTTTGTTTGAGTAACCTACAACCTCTTTATGAGGACATACATGAAGCAAAAACATTATTACAAGGGTAAAAACAACAATATAGTGCCACTTCAACGTCGCTATAAATAATTTGTTACATAATATTTGATGTTCAAACTAATATGGCTGGCATACACAGACGGCATTACTAACGACATTGCCCTCAGTAACAACAGGGGGATGTATCCTGGACTATTCAAGGATTCTATCCATTACATTTACAATAATATTGTTTGTTTTGTATCTCATCTTTTGGGGAGTTGTACTCTATTTATTTTGTTACCATTGATTTGTTAATTTACCTTGATTGTAACACAATGTTAGATTTCAAAAGTGACTGAGTTCTCAATAGTGCAAAAATCACTTTACATTTTATATATAATATGGTAATATAGAACATCTATTTTTAAAGATATTTTTATTATTATTTTAACAATATTTTAAATGAAAAATGAGTTATAATCCATTTGCACAGTATTAATTAAAAACAAAAATAAAAGCCTTCAGATATGGTTAAAAATGTCCAATATCAAATTTTATTCAAATTTTATTCAGTTCATCTTTTAGGGTTGTAGACAGACATCGTTCTTAAAACTTTTTCTTCTTAGAGGATTTCAAAACGGGTATAGGCCTAGCTACAATCGATTGGACATAGACTTTTGTAATCAATTACATAACTTTCTCCACACTATGTATAAACAGAAATGTAAAAATAAATGTAAACTTCTCAATGATAGTAAATATACAACTGTCAACTACAGGAGAAAGAAATCATAGATAACTGCTAAACAGATACTAGACTATATTTAATTTTTGAATTTTGGCTCATTATCTGCACGTTTTGAACGAAATAGATATAACCGAATTTCAGAAAATGCATCTTATAAAACAGCCTCACAGCTGAATTTCCGATAACCCACGAACCAGTCTTTTTGGAGTAATGGTGACCAATAATTACTGAAATGTCAGAGCTAGAAGTGTAAAATATTGCCAGATCTTAATTAGTGGAACAAATTTCCGTTTAAAGTGAACAAAACCACTCAATTCTACTTTCTTTCAATAATAGACAACATATTGTGAAGTGACTAATTTTAAAACTACATAAAATATATCGTTAAAAATCTGCATTTCGTACGAATAAATTTTGATGTTACATCCCTTTAAACTTGAATACTGTTACAACCCAGACAATAAAAGTATTGACTTTAAATTTTTTTCCAAAAATCATTTATTATAATAAATTTATATAGCAAATGTGTATGTTAGACTGCACATACATGTAAATGAAACAACCTCTCTAAGAGGGAATCCGACAGATTTGGTCACTAATCAAAGTTTCATTAATTGTTTTGAATAATAATTAAATCAAAAACATATATTCAAAGTAATGATTTAAACTCTTATTAATCCAAACTAATTGAATTGGTGTTTTTTTTTTAATTTGATCTATATTGAATAAAAGTATATTTATTAATAGAATTAAGACATGACTAAAATATAGCGATGATACAAAAAAGAATATTCCCTTGATGCGTTAACATCTCTGCAATTAGTCTTCTACAATTCAAATAACCGATGGTAAATAAAATTGATATATTAATATGAAACAGAATACTAACGACATGCCCTCAGTAACAAGTAACTGTCAACTTCAACACCCACGGGGATGTATCCATTAACGTTACATTAATACTGTTTGCTTTGCATGTCCTCTGATTGGGAACAGTGCTCTATTTATCTGATTACCATTAAATTACTTTAACTGTGATGTATAGTCGATTCCGTCAGTGATTAAATTCCCAAATGTGTTTGATTTTCGTGTGAAGAAATATGAATTATAATTTTATCAATATTCCTAATAAAGCATGCGTTATAATTAGTTTTAATATTTTTTATTTGTATGCGTCGATATTTAATAAAACCTTTATTTGTGGTGACTGTCATATGTCCCTACATTTTGAATCCGATTTAGGGTAAAATTTAATTTAATTTAATCCAATTTTACCACACGTTTAGTGATTACAAGCAATATAATTTTATTCATTAACACTTATTCAAATAAAAAAATTAAATTGAAAACTGAATAATGATTCCAAATTAATTTACATTAACAAGTCATGACATTATAACCACGTGATCATATGTAGGCTATGAGTTGTAACTAAGAGATCAGTGTTATGTCGTTATATGTTATCAAACAAATTGTAATAGCTAGTTTTATTTACTAATTTATTTATGATATTAATATTAACCATTTTACATTTTACAGTTCTGTTAGTTCTTGGCTTTTTTAATGGGTGGAAATCTAAATTTTGAGCAACAAAGGTTTTACCTTGAAATAATACTGAAAGTGTGAGAACGCTAAAACTCTTCGTAAAAACTAGGAAACATCTTTAGGAACTCACGATTATCCACATTGGTCATTTATAAAACGAGAATTAAGTTTAAAATAACAGGATCGATTCTTAATGTAAATAAATGTAGTATACTAGATATGTTGTTACCACTAAGTTTAACAAACTGTTTGTTACTGAAGTTTTAACCAAAATCACAAGATTATCTTTCCGTTGACATTGTACCGGTGTTAAATTATATTTTAATCATCAATGCCTTATTTAAAAGGAACGAAATTACATAAAATGAAGACCCCACCGCTTCAAGTACCCTACTACTGTCAGGTTCGGAGTTTAAAACGAGATTTGGTCAAGGGAGACCTGTTAGGAAACAAGATGAAATGAGTTCTAACCCAAATGTATGATGAAAGTGTAGATTCATGATTTCCACGTCCTATTCACTAAGGGGAAATTTTTAAATATTATAAATTATTTTTAGTAATATTCAGCTTAAATTTGAAATCCGTGTACTGCTGAAAGGATCATCAAGGATACTGTTATCTAGAAGTTTTATTACAGCGGCTTTATCTTAGATATTGTAATTGAAATACATCTTGGTACCTGCAATTCTTTTGGGTATTATTTTGACACATTCCCTTATTGATTCCTGCATTATCAAGGAAACTATAACAATACAAGAAGGACAATCCGATTATGGTTGTTGTTTATTTAAAACTGACCTACCTGTTTATGTTAAACAACCGTAAACAGAATTATTACCTATATTTAATGAAAAGTATTTCTACAGAGGGCCCAAAACGTAAAAAAAGGGAAAGTAAAAATTGTGATATTAATAATTGTAACATATTACAAATATTATTTAAAATTTAAAATAATTTGGTTTCACTTTGCACATTTTAAGTAGATATAACAATTCATGATAACAACTCTATTTGTGAATTTATGACATCTTTCCTCCTTTATAAAACGTATATATTATACATAAATTTAGCAACTTTTGTACTTTCTATTTAAAAAATGATAATATTATATTATTTAAAACATTTTCTTTCTTTTAATTTGTGAACATAACCTAAAAAAAAAAAACTTTGAAGATCGTATCTCAAATAGGTTATTTTCAATATTCACATTAAAGTAACTCATCAAAGATATTTAAACACATTTCAATAACTTACTAAACCATATAAATTCATAAACTACATAATATATACGTTTTTTTAACATTTACAAGACTCTATTACAAAAATCTCTGGTATAATATTAGATAATGGAAGATTCTGGTAAGAAAAAGACCTAGAGACTGGTTGTCAAGCAATTTGTGTAGAATAGGGTGTGATTGTGTCTTACCCTCTCTTGCACTGAGTAATTTAAAGTTGTCTGACATTTACCTTGTATCGTCAACATGGCTTCTAGCTTAGAGACGTGTTGCTGTTATTTATGTTTTCATTTTAAACACAATCAATGGCATCGTTGTTTAATATTTATCATTACAGATACATTTATATATTCATTAATAACGTATGCTCCTATACTCTTCTAATATCAAAATATTTGAATATATTGATCACATAAAGAGGGAAATTGTTTAAAAACATTGGAAACATTAAACGAGACCCATCAAGAATTTTGAACCTAATGTTATGAGTAAACCCCAAGAGACAGGCTGTTAAAAATAACACAAAACATAAAAAAAAGTTTGAAAGATAAATACATTAATAATAAACTAAATATTAAGAACCATCAATGAAATGATGGATTTCATTTATAAGATGTGTAGAAAACGACTAAATAATATTAAACTTGTATATTTAGAACAGTTTCTGAAAATTACTACTGACTGTTGTTATCAGATGTTGATAACACGATTAAGTCAGGACATCAACCATGATTTGTATACAAATAATTGAATGCTAGATGTGGACAGAACATTTAAATATAAATACAAATTATTTCAATTACCTGACTTAATTACTATTTATGTATTAACAAGATATTCATTAATATTTTATAATGAATTAATAAAATATGAAACTATTTTTTGTTAAAATCTTGCAATCATTACTTAATGTTTGGATGTACAAAGAATAAGCAGTAAGGTTAATATAGAAGACATATTAATATAAAAATGTATCATATTACTATTATCTTTCTGAAATCCGTTATTTTTACGACAGTAAATAACGAACCAATCTACATATCTTCATGACGTCAGACACCATATAGTAACATTCACTTTAAAATGTTTATTTGACAATTTTGTGTGCCCAAAATTAGGTCTTCCAACGATTTTGTCTTTGGCTAGAGATTTAAACCAAAATTATACGAGACTTGCGAATTTTGTAATAGAGATGAATTATTACACTTTATATTTAAATAGACAAATTAAAATTTATTAAAATATCTACATAAACACAAACACACACACACACACACACACACACACACACACACACACACATATATATATATATATATATATATATATATATATATATATATATATATATTAGTTGATTAGTAACTTTAAGAATATACTATGTTAAACTTACTATTATATCTACGCATTATTAAGGTACTAAATGGTGATTTATGTTCTAATTTTTGAAACCTGTGACACATAATAAGTTAGAAATGCAGTGTTTCAAATCCGTAACTACTTTGTCAGATATGATAACAACTGATGACTCTTATAGGATTGACTCGCTGCTAAGATTTTATCATGTAAATATGTGGTATGCCTTATTATAAACATTTTAAATATTTGTGTGATCTACGTATACTAAAGAAATAATTATATGTCAAGTATTATATCTATAAATATTGAGCTTGACTTTTAGGATGTTAAAATTAAAATTGTAGATGAACACAATTCCTTAGAAATGACATGTTTTTTTTATTAACTCAAAGGCGTTTCAAAAGCAATGTAGCCATCTTCAGTGATACATATAACTTAAAATTATAGTCTGCTAATTGTACCTCATGCAATACTGAAAATTGCGACATTGTCGTTGAATTGAATTTGATTTATTTAATATTACTGTGAGACATTGTTTTTAAGTTTTGTTTAATTTCAAGTATTCTAGGTTTCGATGTATAAAAGTTATTCGTTAACACTCGTGAGTGTCCGAAACACAATGCTATAACTATGCGCAGAAAGAACATGAAGAGAGCTAAAATAAATGACCATCTAATTAAAATAATAAATATATATAGTAATGTTAGGCCTATTTTAAAATATTAGTTGATGATAATTATTTTGTTTGTAGCCTTTAATCTTTTGTTTTAAAACATTTCATATAATAATAATTATATTTATGTGTAAATTGTTATAGTATATTGAATTAAATTATATTTTTATTGTACATTTTTGTCACCGTGATTAATTTGTCTTGTTTTAAACATTCTGCTAATCAAAGTACAATGCTTGTCAGGAGCAAAAGGAAATAAATCAAATCAATCAGCACCCTGAATATGGGCAGATATTGAAGCAGTAAATGCAATTCATCTCCAAGGACAGGAAATCAATCAAAGTCATATTTTTCAAATTGAAACGACATAAAATGTTACAAATATAATTTTTATTTCAATAAATGAAACTTGGAAATGGAATTATTTCATAGATATATCGTTTTTCAAAATAAATTATTAATATCTATTTGTTTATATTAGACAGTTTCGCCAAACTTTGCTAGATGTTTATAACTTGCCTGTTTAACATAAATTAGATATTTGTGTACAAATAATGTAATTCCTTATTATGTCAAAAGAGGACATGTAAAATTCCTAAATATCTTATTTTAAATATAAACATAAATTATGACCATAATAAGATAGGTTATGACTTAATTATTATTATGATTGCGTATTCAAAAGATATTCTTTAACATTATTACAAATTACATTGACTTTTAATTAGGTAAGAAAGATAAATTATTAATTTAAAAACTGCTGTTAATAAGTTTTAGTTTATTTGTAACATGCAAATGAAATATGTTTGAAATAAAAGCACTGAATTCTCTGTGAAATTTAATATGTTAATATATTTAGATGTTTATAAAATTCAGTACGTAATGCTACTTTATAAGTAGCTAATTATTAAATCATGTATTTACTCAAATACTGAATTCCTAACATTAAATATGTTAAAACATTTACTAAATTAAGGCTTATTTTTCTAAATTTTAAAAATAATAATGTCTTATTTGCCAAATACAGTTCCTACACCTTCTGATAAAAATTATAAATTTATTTGTGTTTTTGCCTCTATTTTGTGTTTTGACAATGTAACCTCTAGTGTTATGTAATTTAAAGTGATTTCTTTTCTCTCTTCGTACAGCCTGTTTATTCTATATGGAGAAATACTCATTAGACATGAGTATTAATATATGTACAGTGTAGTCATTAGTAATTTGAAAAACACATTTACAATAAATTTAAATCTTTAAGAAATAAGATGTTTAAAAAAATGATAATATATAAAAAATGAAACATTTCTATTGTTTAAAAAATTAATTTAACTCTTTTTTAATGCTTGAAGTGAATTGAAATTTTTGGTACGTAGTAGTATGTTTAAAAAATTATATATTTCTCTTGGGATATTGTTTGGTAAAAATGTTCATTTTCATACATTCAGTGATGATAGCCAATGTAACTATAGAGTTAATCTAAAGTCTAGGTTGAATTAAAATGGCTTAAATAAATTATTCAATTCTTAGTTAATTTAATGTAGGCCTACCTGATATATTATCTTTTGGTCAATGAACATAAGATGCAATAAAATAGTTTCCTATTATATTCATTACAAAATATAGGAAATTTCGGGATAAACAGTTGAACGTAAGAAAAAAAGCCTTCATAAATTATGTTGATAGAAGCGTCAAAATAAAAGTGACTACATAATTTTAAATTACAAGTCTAGGTAATAACATTATGGGAGCCTCAAATATATTTTAAATCCCTACCAGTCATTGAACAATCACCTCTAGATTAATAAAATTTGGAAAGAATATGTTGAAAAATTTTACATTTTCTTCCCCGTCTTTCATTTCAAAATATTATTTTTTACGTATAGAAGTTACTTGCGTGAAAAATACGGAAATAAATATGTACTGTGATATTTGGTTTTGCTTTATAATCCATTTACTAGTTTCAGCAAACCCAGTATATCTACAAAAGAGGTGACATTGTTTTAATAAACGTTGCTAAAAATTACTATAAACGAATTACCAAACATTAATATTAATGGATTTAATTTATATTAATATATACGCTATTGGCGAAGATCGTTGTTTCATGTGTTTTAAAAGCGAAAAATCTCATGATCGTCAACTTCTTTTAAAAACAAAGTAGAAAATAGGATAAAATGAAGACACATAGTTCTCTATTACACTATTAACGTCAGGATTGAAAGAGAATATTCTATTTCTCCTCTTAGAACATTTTAATCTTAAAATAATAATAATAATCATAATACAAGGTAGTATATTCTAAATTAATATATTGAGAGCTGGAATAAGTTTTGTTTTTAATCTTTAAGAAAGGTGAATTAAATTTCTTATTTCAAATAATTCGTTTGTTTGTTTCTTATTATATATAACATTGTATACAAAACATATTTATTTCAACTTCCATTTGCAAAGTTCATTTAAACTATTGAATTTAAAATAAGTTTTTCCTGTTTTCCTATTTTAATCAAATTACAAAAATGGCCCTTTACGGGCGTTTCTCTGGTTCTAAATATTAAATAATAGAGTGAAATGATTTGTTTTTCCTTTTTCTTTATTTATTACCTCGTCGCTAAAAAGTGACACCACAACTATCACATACACTTAAATATTTTTGAATACTAAAAAAAAAAAATACACAGTTAGGTTCTATGAATGCCGTAATTTAGATATTCAAAGTATAAAACAAAAAAAACTCAAAATATGTCCTGAATTGTGAAAGAGTGCAATAAAATTTTCACAGTTAGAAACTTTTTCTGAAATTCCATTTTATAAACAGCCCTCTGGTGGAAAATAATATTCGTTATTTTAAATCTATTTTTGCACTGAATGCAAATGAACGGTACAGTCCCTGCACATCAACAATAGACTCAACTATGAGTATAATTATTTTTCTATTCAACTATGCAGCCATCATTAAATTGAAAAACATCATTCATGTCTCTAGCTTTCCTCTCTTGTAAATGCGTTTTTAAAATACATCGACTATTTTAAATTACATTAATCTCAATTAAAATATTAATTTTGCTTTGTTTTTTATTATCATTAAAGTATATAGGTTAAGAAAAAATGTAAAAAAAAATGTGATGCCAATCTGCCTTATGGACGTAACATTTTATCGCACTGTAAGGGAATGAGAAGACATTTGGTATTTTTGAAACAACGAAAATGCCTGATATGTTCCAAACAATTTTGGAAAAATGTTATTTATGTAAATTAAATAATCAGTAAAAAGTATTATTTAACAAATAACATGTTTTTATAGATGAATAGGATAAGAAAAGTATGTTAATATTATTGGGAGAAAATATAATGGTAGAAGGAATGAACTATATTGTACATAATTGTCATTAATTGAGAACCACAAACTATAGCTTGAGAACAATACTGTAGAAGTATTAAAACAGTTTCCATCGTGCTTTAAAATATTATAATTATTTTTCAATGATCCTACGGGGTAATTTTAGTAATTAGAAAAAACTTTTCGATCTCTGTTCTTTAAAGGCTTGAGGAAATAAAAAAAAAGATTTAAGTCCACAAGTCGTATTTGGTCAATTTTTAAACATTAGAGGGTTCCACAAAAAGATAGGAAGAACACGAAATTCGGTATAACGGACTTCCATATGTTATAGCGTTCTTATATAAAATCCTATTAAAATTTACAAAATCGAATATAAATGCCAAAACCAAGTCAATTTAAAAAGAAAATTATTATTCATATCTCGTATATTAATTCTGCATGTAATTTTACTAATCCCAGACCCAACCGTGACAAATATGGAAGTCATTGTCAAAAATGTAATTTCGAAAAATAACCTCTCAATTAAAGATATTGGCCCATGCCGAGTTACCAATACGACAGTAGGAGTGAAGGTTCGTTTACATGTGTACACCCTAACCTAACCTAACATAACCTAACCTAACCTAACCTCACCTAACATAACCTAACCTAACCTAACCTAACCTAACATAACCTAACCTAACCTAACCTAACCTAACCTAACCTAACCTAACCTAACCTAACCTAACCTAACATAACCTAACCTAACCTAACATAACCTAACCTAACCTCACCAGGACCGATACACACGAGCGACGCGAGTCAGACTTTTTAAATCATACACATCTACGAACCTCATTAGGGGTTACCCAACGTCAAGAAAATAGTGATTTACACATATGACGAGGTTCAGAAAAAATGTGTAATATCTGTTTTAAAGAAATTTACCCTACTGTGTAAGTCCTCTTGATCTCCATATACAATTATAAAATTGTTTACAACTCGCAAGCAACCAAGTTTTGATCATTATATTTAAACAATCTGCTTATATTATGAGGATGGGTAAGGGCCATGGTGAAGTGCATTAACTTTTTTAGAGTAAAGTTAGGACAATCTAGTCCACTCTATTAACACAACAGACAATATTACAAAAAAAGTTTTTAAAATTATTGTTTCCGGAATACATTTCGATTGGTTTAATGGCTAGAAGTGACGAAGTTATGGATTAGCGGTCATTCAGTTATGAAAGTAAACCAAGTCGGATTGGTTTTAATTTAATATTTCTATTAATTCATATCAGAGATCATAAAATAGGATATCTGTGAACAATAATTGTTTTATCGGTTTCATGTTTAAACGACAGTTATTTTGAATGCTTTGCGCCTACTGAGTTGTAATAATTAATATATTGTTCTTTCTATGGAATCGTTCGAAAACAAATTCAGACAGTTTTGGAGTGTTGCGTTTTCAATATTATTCTGGAATTGAAATAATAAAAATATCAAATAAAGTTATACACTATAGATCTTTCAAAGTAATCTCTGATATTTCTGTTTTAGAAGTTTACAAATGTTAATAATTCAAATATATATATATATATATATAAGACCCTGGAATCACAAATTTATTGTTATATTTGTTTATTTTAAACTATTTCTTTTTACGTGTCAGTAGCGTCAGCTATTGGTAACAACTTAAATTAACAAGTGAGGATTTGATTTCTAATTTACAATATTTACTTAATGAGAAAATGTAATCAGATCTTCTATTTGCCACGTCCTCACCTTAGAAAAACTCCCTTCAATCGTTAGAAATAGTTTTTAAATTGGATCAACTTTATTAAAGTTAATAATTGAGTGTTTATTTACAATCTGAGTTACGATTTTATATATTTTTAACACGCTGATTGTCATGCTTCAATATAATTTATTTAAATGTATCACATTTAATTTAGTTCATGGTTGTATGAGGTTCAGTGAAATAGAGAACCTCCTGGTCCTAAGTTTGCCCCTACTAATATTGTCTACATAGTTTTCTCATTTCAAATAGATTTTTAATAATTATAAAAACAAGGCGATATTTTTTATAAGTAACAATTTCTGTAGTTTTCTATTTCTCTATTCAAAATGTTTGCAAAAAAAACTGTCAAATGTAATTTTTATCTACGCAATTTGAATAAAACTCAGACAGTCAGGTTGAAAATTTGTCTAAATAAGTTAAAATTCAACCGTCCAATAATAAATTTGTTTGACCAACTGCTTTCTCCACAACTACTGAGGAAAAATATGTCTTTTCTACAAAGTTTTATGAAAGTTAAAAAAATTTATCTGTATATCCATACGAAGTAACTCTCATTCATTTACTGTAAGTTAGGTTTGGGATATATCTCTCTGTTTCCTACTACATTTCTTCTGACAAACACTTGTTTTTGTCATACTCTAGCACTACTATTGTATTCCAAGTTTTTAAAATTATTTTCCTTTGTTATAAAACGATGATGATAGAATGTTTTTATTTTTTTAAATTTTATTATTTTTATTTTTTTTATCTTTACACAAAAGCAAACAAATCCATACCCAGTGTAAAATACTATTCCAGTTTTCAATACTTTGCCATATTTTACGGTTCCTCAACTATATATTGCCATGGTGACAACAGTAATAGTTGTGAATATCCATTAACAGCCACTATGGAGTATATGCAAGGAAATTATATTATGCAAAATGTTAGGTGAGAAGGGATGGATAATAAAATAAATGCAGAGGCCTATTTCTTTTTTTAAACAAATTTATTTCTCAACACTGTTTTTAATCCCGGTTTCACTTTATAATTTATAAATTTGTTTCATAGATTTTGATAGTTAAATTTAAAATAATTATTTTTTATCTGAAATAATGTGATATATTTTATCAACAAGTAAACTTCTGTGGATGATATTTTTCTTTAAACGAAATAAATGGAATGGTAATTCTTTGTATACACTTGTGTAATCATCCACAAATTATGTTTGAAAATAGTTATTTCATTTCAATGAAGGAAAATGGCTACATATAATAAATTTTATATATCTTTGTCTTCTTCATTAATCATTTATAATATTACATTCTTTTATGTTATTAATCTCATGTAAAACTATAAATCAAATTATAACTTAAAAACCGATAAGGGAAATATAATATAATACAGATTGCTAAGTGCAAACACTAAAGCAAGGAGAAGAAGTTTGGCCCTTTGTTGACAGTACAATGCATGGAAGAAGAGGCTTTATTGATGTGCAGTGAAGCTAAGCACAGAGGTTGGAATTGGAGGAGAAAAAAGCTTTGATTTTTATTGACTATCACGAACAAGGAGTTGAGAAAGTGAGAATCAAAATTATCAAAGATAAAATATAGTTTCTTATAAAATCGTGTTATTCGTAATACAACAACACTTACGGTGTAATATACCTGCTGTTCAGATGTGTTATACAAAATTTGGTTGTAGTTTTTAGAAATGATAACTTTTGAAATATATAATTTAATACTAAAGCCTACGTAACAAATGTTTGGTTAAGTTATTTAGTGTATGTAAGCCATGGTGTTTTCTGTCTGATGCTATACTAGTAACACGACGTTTCAGTTATTGAAAATATTTTAGATATTTCGTTTTGTAGAGTAAAAACGTTTTATATGTGTGTTTGTCTTTTTGCTTAGAGAAAAAATAACCTTTTGGTCATCATCCCCTTATAAAAAGGGAAGTAAAGAACAAGCATTAAAAATACACTAGCCCTCGAATAATAGTAGAGAAAAATAGTTGCGTAAGAGAGGCCTAACATGATAGGTAAAAGAGAGCAGTATAACCCAAGACTACATCAAAACAGTTGTTAATATAGATAGGATATCTGGTTGACCTAAAATTAGTATTTACTACTTCATATGTAATACATTCGCTTTTGACATTTTTTGCAAACTTTATATTATAAGTACGTGAAATAGTATTATAGTTTCTTCAAACTTTAAATTTAAATAAATTTGATTTTGATTATATATATATATATATAAATTTGAACCGAAATACATTGATATTTTCGGTTGATCTATTGCACTGTATTCTTCTGATAATTAATTAATATTTCTTATTACCGAACAATAAAACAGCTTAGTAATAATTTGTCTGAAATAAGACTAAAAACAACTGAAAACTGTAAAAAAGTGACTAGGTAAGAGTTGGTGTTTCTAGTGATGTTGATGCTTCAAGATTATTCTTTGTTTCAAACGAATCAGAATTTAATCCCGAGAAAGTTTTTAATACATCCGCTTTTTCTAAAAAAATATCCAATTTATGTGGTTGTCGTAATAGTTCAACAATTCAAGAAAAAGAGAAACATATATATTCTGACACAAAAATTACGGCTTTTCCTAATATTTCGGTATACTTTGAACAACACTGTTTCCAACTTTCAATTGTAGATTTGTGGACATATTATAGCTTTAAGAATCTTCAGGATGATCACAAAGGAATATTATGTCATACATTGTGTGACTATACTAAGTTATCTAATAATTAAAAATTTTGAGAAGGTTAATAAAAAGTCAAAATTCGCTTCGTTTAGCTAAAAACTAACAGATACATCATTGTCTTTCTGTTCAGACTTTGAGAATGTTAACATTTCCAATTTGGCAGTTTCTTTACCTGACATTACTTGAATAATGAGTACTATGGTTATAGTTTATAATAAGAGTAGAGTATCTGAATATCTTTTAATTTCAAAACAATTATGATTTTGATTATGGTTAGTATAACTGCCACTGCTGATTTTACAAATTTTTAAAGTCAGTTTTATCGAGGAAAATTACAGATTGTGTACATGCGTTAAACTTTAGGTTATCTAAAAATACTAAAGAATAAGTTATCGTTTTAAAAACATATTTAAAAGAACTCTTAGTGTTTGGTTTACCTCAGTTTTAGTTATTGTTATACTGTACTTCAAAAATGATATTTTTCATCTTACTATTACTTGATTATGTTTACATTATTGATTGGTAACAGTTATATAGACAAAAGAAGATGAAAACCTTTTAATTTGAAAATAAAAACATATTGACAATAACACATGATTATTACACATCCATTGTGTAAGCCGATCATAGATCGTCTTTTGCCATATCATAGATTCCATCTTGGACTACAAAGTTTTTGATTTATAAAAAGTAAATTATTGAAACAGTGTGACTAAGAAATATATTCAAGAGACTATTGGCGATTTTTTTTTTGTGAAGTTCATGTTTGTAAATTTGAGTTGATTTACTTAACGTTCTATTGAATAAATAATATACAGTCATCTCACTCACCACTACACTCTAGTTAGTAGTGCAGGGAAGTTGTGTAATTAAATAATCATTTGAAAGAGGACAGGGTAAAAGGGTAGAGCTTTAAATTTTTAATGCTCTAATTACCAACAAGTCGTGAGTTTTAGTCTGGAATAAAAATGAAGGTTTTAATTCGTACCAACAACGTTTCAAAAGTTGAAGTTCAGATGACGAGATAATTTACGTTTACAACAAATTATGTTTATAAAAACTAAATGTGAAGATTCCATGTGTATAATAATTTATAAAAACCATTTTTTTTGTAATGAAACCACCATTACTATATATTCAAATGAATAATGATTTAATAACATTTATATAGGCACTATTGCTAAAAATAATATTTCATCCAATTATATTATATTAACATAATATTTCGTAATATAATAAACTATTACCTTATTTGGTTCCGACTTGTTTTGTCAGTGTTAGACACGTTTCAGAGTTGAAACTCCATCTTCAGTAATCGCTCGATAAAGGTCGTTAAAACATTAATACAATTACACAAAAGTATAAACACATTATTTGTTTGTTTTATTAATTTTAGTGTGCACTGTTACATGTCCCGTGAGACAATGGTTACTTCGGTGAGGCCTGGGTTAAGAGTTTAGTTGAAGGGCTTATCATTTTTTTGCATCTCATAGCTGTCTTATATAAATAGTTTGACTGGAGTGCTAATTTATCGTTGACTATATGTTTTGGGTGAATGGTTAAATGTCTTGTATATCTAAAATTCTTCAATGACAATCATAATTCTTCCCTATTTACAAATATGGAGTGGTGTTATTTTGGTTTCAAAATTCGAGTATCAGTGTTTGTTGGTAATTAAATGTTGTGAAAAATTTGATTTATTGCAGTGTGCTCCAAATTTGTGATTTATGTTCTATAAAGCGCTCCATGAAAATTCTGCCTGTTTGTCCGATGTAAATACATTTACAGTCCTATTACAACTTCATTATTTTTTGAATGGGTGTGGGGTGCGATGTGTTACAATGATCTTGGGTTTGTCGAATGCATTTTTCACAATTGCTGACATTATATATGTGTAAGCAACTGCAAAATATGTCTTTGTATCTATTCAAGTCTCCATAATGTAGTTTTTGTTCCTTTTCCTATGCTTCTCTAATAATATATTATATTCTCATAATTATTAAGTCACTAAAAATGAACTTTAAATACCCATTTTATTTATTATACCTGAATATTTACGATTCAATACTTTTAACACAATATATTTTACTGAATGGTCCATTAACTTATTTAATAAACAAAGACCAGAGCACTGTGGTGACAATATATACAAGTACACTTTCAACAAACAAAATAACAAAAAACAAACTTTTTGTCAAAAGTAAAATGTTTATTCCTATTAGACCCTTTTGAAAGTGTACTTGAAATTATTTAAGAGATTAAGGTAAACACGAGATTTTGTAGATGTTATGTATTACTGTTATCATTAGAGTTTAAATTGGAACTATAGAAAATTACAAAGTTGAAGGGATAGCAAAATGCGTTAGTACTTAACAGGCGGAAACAAAATAAGGGAAAAGACGAAGCAACTGTGTTTTTGTAAAAATAATTCTTATTATAAGAAAAGTATGTTTTCTAGTATAACTCTACATACAGTACATAAATTTAACCCTTTTAGAAATATGTCAAATAAGGTTACGACATTATTAATGATACAAGAAATTACCTGAAAATTGTATTTTGATGATCAAAATGAATTTAAATATATTTTTATTTGTTTATAATTCAGGACATTAGTTAGCAGTGCAGCGAAGTGTTGTAATTGAAGTGCACTCAATAAAATGTAACTTGTTGATGCGATATTGAAGTTACATATTTATTTATACTTCATATTTATTGTGTTAATAACCGACACCAGCAACTTTTATAAACGTAAAATTTGGATTAATTAAATTGTGTTAGATTAGCGTTCCTATGGTAACGAGGATGTTGACTTGTATTCTAACTGTGTTACAAGCCGTGTAGGCATGCCGGTATGAAAGTATTAAAATATATCCTTGGTTATATAAGTGCGTTACTTCTTGAACTGATATTTACTTTGAAATGTTAACATAATGCTGTAAAAGTTATCTGCTACAATATTACATTAAAACTTGTTGAATTGTCAGTAAATGGTTTTGTTATTTTACATTCCAGAAAATGTATTCAATAATTTTAAACATATATTTTAAACTATGCATCTTATTAGAGATTAAAAATGAATTTACTTTTTTTTTTAGCTTAAAGGAAAAACAATATCCAAAATAATAAACAAAGTATTTTAAATAGTGTTGTTAGCATTAAAAAAGTAGACTTGACGGTAATACATTTGAATACCAACATTGAAAGATGACAGCTGTTGGCAGTGACAGAGATAAATCGACAAAAGCGTAACTCCTTTTGTGGTTCAGCGATTGTGTCTATCTACCTTTGGTATATCTATTGTCCAGCTCTTCTTCATAATGCTATTGTCATCTCTGATCCGGTTTGATAGTCTGTCTTATAAATTGTTGTATAAATAAACGATGTAAACACGTGCTTAAATGTAAAGGATCGCATAAATACAATAATATGATTGCATACAAACATTAAAATATTTTTGTTATATATATGGCATAAGAGATTTAAGAGAGAAAAACAAAACAAAGTTATGTTCCCAATTTTGAGATATTATTATATTTATGACTGTTTTACAATTTATTTAACTTGAAAAATTTCAAACTAAATTCTTCTGCGAATACCGACAGACAGACACGAGTATATACTGAGAGATGTAACTCAATGTTTAAACACTATACTGAGTACGAGTCCTGAGTGATCGTAAGTTGTTTCTACACCTTTATCATTATAGTCTTGGGTTAGATTTCTCTATTTTAGCCTTCGTTTCAAGCTTTTCCTAACTACCTTTCGTCATTTTCCGTATCAGAAGGTGTTAGTGTATTATAGGGCTTGGGGTCTTTCTTATGCTCTTTACTTCATTAGTGTATTTTTGCTTAACAATTATAAAACCGATATATTTGCGAAAATATCAATATTCATTTTAAACAATAAATGTTTCTCTAAGATTTCATACTTTACTAAAGTGAGATAAAAATAAAATAAAAAGTAATACACTAGGAAGCTCTTTTGTTGACAAATTTGAAATATTAATAATTTGAAATTATAATAGGAGGGGGTTGTAATTTTGTAAATTTCTTCTTTATATAGTATCGTCTCAATATCATGGTTATGAGGATGTTGGTAATGATATTTTTATCAATAAATTTTGACAATTTTTTTAATATGAAAGGCTTCAAAAATGAAAACAACTCAGAATACCCTCTCGTTTCTGATTTGGCTTAACGCATATATTCCCGTATAAAGCTGAAACGGATCTCTTTGGATGCCATGAAGTGTTATTCTACTGCACTGGCGTTGTTTTTGTCAATGGAAACTCTGAACTGTTAATTAAGTCAGATGAAACTAATTTTCACATCTCCGGGCATGTTAGTCCTTCATACTAACCTCCCCTATATGGTTTGAAGTTTCAGCCGATCGTTTTTATGATCCACATGTTTTATTTAAAGATAATAATGAAATATAGTCTCTATTAACTCTCGTTGTTTTGCCGATATGTTGAACAACTTTTTTATTTCATTGTTGAACGAGTTAGAGTTTAATACACACCCCTCTAACTTCCAGCAAGATTGCGACACTTAATACCCTGCACAGAACACAATGGCCATCCTGTCATAGGTGTTTGAAGATACTTTGATCTAAAAATTTGACATAATAGCCTGTCCAGGACGATCTCTGAATTGGTCAGGATGCTTTTTTTTCATTGGGGATATTTGATGTTTAAAGTCTTTCATACACGCCCTCAAAATTTAAATGACTGACACGTTGATTAATTTCTGGCAATTTATCAAGCAATGCTGCAGTGAGTAATTGACTGCTTTTTCAAGCGACTCCATGGTTGTTCAAGGGAATGATAAAGAATGTTTTTAAAAACATAAATATAATATGAAATTGATGTAATACTTAACCTCAAAATATAAAAATAATCTTTTTTGTGACATTGTTGAGTTGCTAGTACTCACTCAGTAGGGTGAATTTCCTTTTAAGTTGTTGTTGTCTGTAATTGGATTCATAATGAAGGTCTGAGAATAAAAGAATTAACATTTAATGACAGAGATCAATATTTCACCTATATGTAATTCAGAATGTTTTAAACTAACATTTTAGTATGAATTCCGTTTCAAACACACGTCCGTTTTCTTAATAATTGGAATACTTATAAATTAAAAGGAAAAATATGTACTGTCTTTGGAAAAAGTAATTTGTTTCATAGTTTGTACATAAATAAAGGTGTTTTGAAATATGGCATATGAGGTTATTCGAAACTAATGGGTTTAACAATACAAACAGATTTAGTTTCCCAACCAGGATTCTAAAAACAGTTTGTTGAAATGTAAGTGTACGTTATAATTTTGTTATGTTTAGAATTCAAGGGTAGGTATTAATTATGTTTGGCCTTATTTGGTGTATCGAAGCTCAAGTGAAACACTTCACTATAATGAATTAATAACTGAGACTACCAAAGCTTATTCGCAAAATACAAAATACAAGTTATATTAAATTGGAGAATATTAACGTTCCCATGGAAACGAAGTTTATAATTTGTATTCCAAATTATGTTGCTTGTTGTGAGTGCCTATATAAAAACGTCTGAAGTACAGCCTGCTTTATTATGTCAGTTCATTGTTTTAATAAATGGAACTTTGTAGTAAACATTTGAGCTTCTTAAATGTAGACTAATTGTTGAATTTACAGTACACTCAGGGGGTCACGAGTACATGATTCACTATCCTTAGTGACCCAATTTAGATCTATATATTTTTCTCTTATAGCATTGGGTTCGATACCTCCCATTCATCTTTTTTATCAGGTCACTTTTGAGAAACTGTTTTTCTCTTAGTATCCTAATGATCTTTGTGTATTTGAGGTCTAGGGGTCTTAGTTACTTTACTTTTCTTTTTTTTATAAGACATTATGACTAAATGGTTTTAATAATAAATGTTAAATATAAAATAACATCTGTCTGAAAACACACATAAGTCCAAAAGCTTAGCTCCATTTGTGCTTTTGCTATTATGTCCTTCTACCGTTGTTACATAGAGATGTATCCAGAGCAGAAGAGCTCTTCTTTTTAATGCCGAATGCTATTGTCATCTCTGATAAGATTATAGTCTGAGTAATGCATTATTGCACTTGAAGTTATAAATGATGATGCACACATATTGCTCCTATTTTTCAAATTTAAGTATTAAAATAATCATAACCATTCTAATGCTTGCAACAATTTGTTTTTTCTTTTATTTTACGTGATATCAAAACATTTATTTGTTAAGATTCATTTTCTTATTTTACAAATTATTTTCTTCATTTGATTGTCATCTAAATTTATCAAAAAATTATGTAGAGTCGATAAAGTCCATTTTGAGAATTTACAGCTTTAAATGCATTGTTTTTTTATACTATTTATTTAGCTTATTCGAAAGTAAATTGATTTAGCTTAGTAGTTTAAATAATTTTAATTACGTAAGTGAAAACGTGAAGGAATTATGTCCTCAATTAAGACAATTAATTGCATTGATATTATTTTTTAAATTTTCCTCGAATTGGAAATATTTTATAGTTCGGTTTGTATAGTAAAGTTACTTTCAGTTATCACTGCCTTATAAAAATGGAGAAAAAAGCAAAAATTAAAAACTTTCCGAGCCGTAGAATACTTAATTGCATCAGAGTTGGAAGAGAAAAAGTGTTGTGCAAGAGAAGGCATAGGAAAAATGAGAGAAAGGGATTTAACAAAAGGCTACATGAAAACAGGTGTAGATTCAGTTAGTGCCCTCGTTCATTTATAAAATTATTGTACAATTCCACATATAATATAATCAATTTTGATATTTATGCAAAGTTTATATTCTGTGAGTGTGAAAATTACAATTTTTTTCAAACTGTACACTTTCATAAATCTGACTCTTTTATATTAAATAAAACTAAAGAATTAATTATAGTTTCCAACATAAACATATTGTTATTGCATATTCGTTTGATTGTGATATGTATTGTATTACATTTCGTAAGCAATTAAATTAATGTTCCTAATACTGATATTGTTAACACTAATATTTTTGTTATTAATACTTTTTAATAGCCGCATACATATTGTTTACAAATTATGATTTTATTCGGATATTATTTTATATTATGTTTTAAAAACACATTTATTGCTTTTGCCATTTAAAATAATCTATCTTTAACTTTTAAAACTTATCACCGAATAAGAAAACAGCTTAGTGTCAATGTGTGTAAAATCCAGCTGAAGTCAAAAAATAAATAAATAAAGAACGTTAAATAGTAAATACATAAGAAAGAGTGTATGTTTCTTGTGATTTTGATGTTACACGATTAATCTTTGTTTTAATTAAATGTGAAGATATTCTCGAGAAACTTTTTATTACATCCAAATCTTTTTAATTTCTTCCAATTTATGTGGTTGTGGTAATAGTCCAACGATTCAAGATATATCGTAACGAATCATCAAAAAATTGACTATAATATTTGGTATAATTTGAGCTAAAACTAAATTTCTTCAATATGTGAGTTATTAGATATTTTAAAGCTTCAGATATAGTTACGTATAATTATGATTGCAAAGAGTAAGATTACCTCAAAGTAGCTATACATTGTTATTTAATAATTAATAAAAATTTGTCCAAATAGCTTTATATTTGTGTTTCTTCTGTTTCTCTTCTATCTCTTCTGTTTCTTTATTTTATCTGAATACTGAGTAACGTAACATAATTGTACTCGCTTATCATTCAACGTCAAAACAATTATGGTTTTAGTTTATAGTTAGTTACTACCACTGCTGACATCCTAAATTTCTTAAATCAGTTTTTGCATGGGAAATACAAGAATGTGTTACATGCGTTAAACGTTTAAGTTATTTACAATCTCCTAAAGTGTATATTTCAGATTTTAGAAACATATCTAGAATAAACATTGCAGTCTCGGTATTTGATTCATCTTAGTTTTATTTTTACTTATTAATGATATTCTGTACCCCATAAATGATATATTTTATCTTTTTATAAAGTATAATGTGTTGCCTTGGACTGTTTAATATATAATATAGTTAATTACCTTAGAGGTTGTCCTCAGTCCTTATATTGGTTATAGCTACAGCGCTGTTTCGCCGTGTCTATGTTACGCGTGTTGTGTTGTGTTACGTGTCTATGTGTTAGTGCGGGCCTGATGAAGCCGACAGTGTTCGGCGAAACAGCGCTGTAGCTATAACCAATATAAGGACTGAGGACAACCTCTAAGGTAATTAACTATATTATATATTTTATCTTGTAATTGGTTTTATTAAGTTTGCACCATGAAGGAAAACAAATAAGACAAAACAAGAGGAATACCTTTTAGGATGAAATAATACAGCTACGCTCTTTTCCTGCTACTTACAACAGTTTCCAACTTGGCCTTCACAGTTTTTGATTTATTAAGACCAATTGGTTGAAACAGAGTGACGAAAAAGGTAATCACGAAACTAGTAACGACTTATTTTTGTAAAGTTCATTTTGGAAATTTGATGTCGTTGTTACTCCACGTTTCGTCTTCTGTTGGACAAACAATATACAGTAAACCCTTCACCAAGTCTACTCACCCCTACGCTTTAATTAGTAGTACAGGGAAGTGTTGTAAATAAAAATCATTCGGAAGAAGACAGGGTTGAAAGATTCAGCGTTACATTTTTAATACGTTAATTACAAACAAGTCGTAAGTTTTAGTCTGGAATAAGAACGACGGTTTTATTGTAATAACTGACGGGGCCAGCGTTGACGTTGAGATGACAAAGCAATTTATGTGTAGAAGAAATTAAGTTTATAACAACCAAATGTGATAATTTTATGTACCAAATAATTTATGAAAATTTTGAAATAGGAACTGAATTGTTTACAACTTTTAATATTTAAGATACAATACTTTCAACAAAATATATTTTACTGAGATTTTCTTTAATTTGATTAATATACAGAAGAAACAACATTTTGCATATGTTATGTTTTAATGTTATAATTGCAGTTTAAATTGGAACTATTCATCAGGAATATTGAAGGATAAAATAGCACCATAGTACTTAAGAGCCTTAAAGAAAAACAAAATGAGAAAACAGTTGCAGGATTCTCACTGTAAATATTAACAACTGTGTAAAAGATGTTATCATTATTATGAAATGTAATTTTTCTAGTTTTTACGATTTAAAATTAGACTTACCTAAATCCTAATTACTAAATTAGGAAGGATGAAAATAAAATAATGTATATCATATTTTAACACCGCATTTTTAAAGATTTGAGAAAAGAGATTTTTATAGGTTCCCAATTTTATTGTTAAAACAGAATATTCACATTATAGACTATTACATTACTCTTGAATAGTAAAGTGGTATTAAAAAACGTAATATTTAAGTTGTGGTTTTACTCAAGGTTGCAATATTTAACATTGTACTCTTACAGTGTAATTTAAAAAGAAATTGTATAATTAAATGGAAGTACAAAGTTTGATAAAATCTGAGTAAAAACATAAGTTTAAAACTTCTTATTTCTTTGTGGAAAATAAGTATGTAACTTTGGATGTATAAAGTAAGAAGGCAATATAAAATCCGCAAATGATTTCTTACTTGTATATTGACCAGCCTTTTGAATATCACTTTTTTACGGAGCGGAATTAAACCTGGCTTAGAAATATTTCGGAACCGGTATTAGTAAAGACTTTTAAAATTGAATAATGCCTAAGTATGTTTACCGAGGAACCTCATTTATAAGTAAAACTTTTATAATATTTTTTGAACAACTTAATTCATTTTTTCATGTGTTTGAGTAATTTGTGATATCTTTATAATTCGTTGAAATTGAATGAACGGCTTCATATTGTTTCTGCGCGACCACTAGTTGAGGCGTTACGTTATTCTACATAAAAACTGTTGCTGTAATACAAATTTGTAGACTTTTTCTTATATTTTATGCAAAATTTTAAGGGAAAAATAAAATGTGGACAAGATTGTAGGAATAACAGACTGTTCCAAGAAAATATAAATTACGATTTTCGACATAAATTAAACACCTTCTAAATTATGTGATACAAGGAACATAAGATAACCTAAAAATATATATGTATGATTATAAACAAAGGTTGTTTAATTTTAATCTGTTTATAATTCAAGAATAGGTGACAATTATGTTATTCTAAATTTGCAGGGAATCCAATCATTTTAATTGATATCCACCCTATACAATGTAAAGTGTTGAGTATGAATTAAAGTTAAGGACTTCATATTTATTTTGTTAATAACCGAAAACATGAAAACATTGATCTATAAACGTAAAATAAAAAGTTTATCAAGTTAGGTGTTATTAGTGTTCCAACGAAGATGATGGCTTTTATTTTGAACTGTGCTGCTAGCTATGTAGTTCGGCCAGTACGAAAGGATTAAATATATATCCTGCAGTATGTAAGTTCGTTATTTCACTAAATGAAATTCACTTTGAAATGTAAGCTTATTATCGTAAATGTTCCAGTAAACACTAAAATAACTCCTATTGTATGGTAATAATACAAGTATTATCATTATTACAAATACATCATTAATAGACAATGTTATTTTACATTGCAGAAAATATATATGTATAAGTCATTTAAATATACCGTATAATAGTATTTTATAACAGATTAGAAACAACCGCAATACTGTTTTTTCTAGCTTAAATGAAAAAAGAGTATTGAAGAAAACAAAACAAATATAGTTTTCTGTGAAAGAAAAACTTAGACACGTCAAACATATATGTCCTATAAAATTGTAAAAAATTAGTCTACAAGAGATTTAAAAACAAAATTTTTTAATTAATTTAAAAACAAAAATGGGATATGTTGTAGCGACTTTTTATATACTCGTTTGCTATATATATTATGATATAGGTACTTGATATTAAATACTATTTGTTGTAATGTTTGCTAACCTGACGGTAATACACTTGCATACCAACAATGAAAGATGACAGCTGGTGGTGGGAATGACAGATTTATATCGACAAAAGCTTATCTCTTTTTATCTTCAGCAATTGTTTACATCTACTTTTGTTATGTAGACCAGCTCTTCTTCTTAATGCTCTTTTCATTTCTAATCCAAGTTTCGTGTCTGTCTCATACATTAATGTATAAATGAAAAACGTAAACACTTTCTTAAACATGGTTGATCAGCATTTTGTTATTTGACAATTAATTTCTTTAATTACGATTTTGTACAAGATTCTCATTTTATCACGAAGTTTGTTTCGTATTAATAAAGTCGAAGAGTTTCAGGAAATTTTTCATTTGTAGCATTAATTACTCTTTGTTTTTGTTTGTTTTTAATTCAACAATCAACGACTTTTGAACTAATGATTGATCCAAATATATTTGAGGAATATTAACTACGGTATATTATATTTACAGTACAATTTAGAGTTTTCATAGAGAAAGTCAAAATAAAATCATGTTCCCAATTTTCAGAAGTTTTTAATTTTAGGACTGGTTGACAATTTATTTTACATATAAAATTGAAAACAAAAACCTTTGGTAATACCGAAAACAACAGTTCTCCTTCAAGACGTAGGCACTGTAGGGAGTACGGGTTTGTTAATCCAGAGATTCTATATCTATTTCAATACAGCCTTGGGTTGGATCCCTTCGTTTCATTTTCTTATCAGATCTCTCTTAATCAGCTCTGGTTATTTTCTGTCTATGACGCTATTAGACAATTATAAGGCCAAGGTTATGTTTATTTTATTCCTTTTCTTATAAGGCCATGATGACCGAGATGTTTTTCAGTAAAAAAAAAACAACTATATAAACATATACAAAAATAGACCAGAACATAATTATCTTAAAACAATATTTTATTTACTTAAAAGGTATAAAACCCAGTTATCCAAAAAACAAAAATATCAATTTATAGGCCTATTAATTTGTTTTATCTTTTAAAATAAATTAAACAATAATATATTCCAAAAACTGAATCGTTTAACACTTTAAACTATTTTGGGTAATAGTTTGGGTAAAAGCAAACAGTTATTATTGTGAATTTGCTCTCTCTCTCTAGGCTCGTTTCATATATCATTGTTATGATATTTTTGAAAAGATAGTACGCTAAATCAAATATTTTGTATAGTTTTAATACGATAGGCTTTATATTGAAAACAACTTGGAATACTCACCATTCTGATTAGTCTTAATACAAAGAGGCCATCCTCAGTTATACATGAGATACAATAACTAAAATATAAGGAATTGTTATATTTAGTTATAGTTTAGTTGTCTTAGCTCATGTGTCACTGAGGATGGCCTCTTTGTTGTTAAAACGCGTTTGATTAAGTAAACGTAATTTTCGTGACATCTTGTGTTCGAGTTTTAGTCTACCTATGCCTATTAAGATTGTGGGGACGTTACACTACAACAGTGTGAAACAGCAGAATAATTATTTTTCGGTTCCCCATAAATAATATGCCAAGGATCTGATTCAAAATTTTATTTCTGGAAACCATATTTATAAAATTAACTCCAACCATTAATGAGGTAAATATTGAAGGAAATGCTAAATTGATTACAATTATTTTGACTTTTATCAACGAATTCAGTTTTAAATTTGGTCTACCTTTTTATTTATAAATGAAACCACTATGTAATATCGACAAGGTAAAATTTGACTTTTCTACATTTGCATATTTATGAATCTATTCCGACCTTTTACTTTATTGTTATATTTACATTTAATGAGATAACAATGATTAGTTTAGTTCATAGTACTTAATTAGATCACCTTTAAAATATAGCACAGAATACGAACATAATAAAAATTACGTTTATTAGTTATTTTATAATGAAAAATTTTAGGTCTATCAAGGAAATACTTTAAAATAAATTTAATTCTTTAATCTTACGAATTTCATGCACGTGTTGTTAATTCTTTAATTAGATTATAAATGTTAAACATTAAAACAAATTAAAACCCACTGTGCAAAGGATATCGATCTTGACAAATATGACATCATATTAACAATTACAATTAATTAGTAGAAAAATATCCTAGTCGTTTTCAATTGTTTATTGATACCTGTAAAAGAAAAAAAACTTTAATTTTTTTGATAAACTACTCGCAAAAAATAGATTAAAAATACGTTGGAGTTTAACGATATTTAACTGCATACTTTCTTGGGCATGTTAAGTAAGAGAAGAATTAGAAATAGACAAAAATATACCAAAACTAATTCAATATTGATTAGCTAAAGATCATTTTGTAGTATGAATATAAATGAAAATCACAAGTTAAATAAAGTACGTCTGCAGATTGTGGTTTTGTCAACACCAAGTCCCAGCCATATACTCTTAACTTGTTTGCAAAGCCCCCTTGGGAAAGATATCCTTCTATCACGGCATAGCTTTAATGGGGAGGGTCACATTTACCTTTCACTCGAGATACTCTATCTATCACATTCACCATTTTTGATGTAGGAATACAATAAAATATAGGCTACTGTTCATGATTTATAAGATTTTTGATACTACGTCATAATGTAAGATATATGTTTATTTTTATGATGTATTGCCATAGAATAATTATATTTGAGATTCATTACTTATGAATACTTTTGTGTAAGTGCAGAAATTCAAGAGCTTAGTACAACACAATAAAATTACTATAAATATCATGAGGGCGTTTTGAAAATATTAATTTTTTTCAGCGAATTGGTTCAGAGAACTGATGAAATGCGATTTTATAAGAATTTTCTTTTTAATTTAAACATTTACTGGCGTTATGGCCTCGTGTTTCTTTTTTAAATAGAAGTAGAAGAATTATTTTTCTAGTTTTAAGACCTCTAGATTGATAATGCTAACAGTCAACAAGATTATGACATTGTATAACCAAAAATTGCACATACATACCATAAACCCACATATCTTTTATTGTATATAATATCCATTTCGTTGTAATAAACTAAAAAAATCACATAATTTAGAATGCAGAGACATTTTTTATAACATATTATTCCTACGAATTCCCATATACTATTTACAATTTAATTTTTTTCTCTTTTTCCCAAAAGTAGCGTGAAGTTATGGAAATGATAAGGTATTTCTCATAGAGATGTAATAATTCCAATTTTTATGATTGACACAAATAATTAAAAAGTTAAATAGTTACTACCCCAAAAGTATAGTAAAGATAACACAGTTCCAAACCACAATTGACATCTTAATGAATTTAAAATCACCAAAATAATGAATTTTGTGTAACTATATCATTTTAGTATTTAACAAAATATCAGTTATAATATACATTTCCAGGTATTGTTATGTTTACCTTCTCAGTGGATTAAAAATATTTAAAAAAAACTGACACGTTCACCCATCGCAAGTTCAGATATAAATTTGAATGTGTATAAACCTGTTAAACTTTATCAATACTGAGGTTTTGTGTTTAAGCGAAATTGGTTCAATATACTTCGTTTACAAAAACACATACAGGCATGTAGAAATGTTATTAGTTATTTATCGCTAATTACTTAAGAATTGTTATTTACATACGTTGCTTACATTTTCTTCAGTTTGATGACAATTTTGCTTTTCACATAGATGATAATTTTTTAAACTGAATTTAATCTATTTTGATATAATTTGTTAACGTAATTGTAAATTAATAAACTCTTAATTTATTTGCTAATAAATTGAGTCAGTTCTTCATGAAACAATAAATCTCAATTCTGAACAGCCAAAATTAAAAGTATTTTGTTCTTAAGAAAATCAGAAATACATCGACAAAACTGCAATAATATTTCTAGAAAAAATATTTTACTAAATATATTACTGATGATATTTAACAAGGCATTTAATTTTTTGAACATTTAACATTTCATAAAAATATACAATATTCTCACTTAAAACTACAGCGTGATTTAGCTATTACTAATAACGTTTTAACTAATATAGGGTACGTTATCGAGCTATTTAATTGAAAACACTACTTTGCTTTAGGTATTAAGTTGCTGAATAATTCTTATGACAAATAGATATTCAAAGATCCATGTTACAATCTCTGCAATGTGGTTACTAGTTGTTGGAAGTGATTTATAGCTTGGAGTCTCGTTGATATAAACTTGAGTAATTGTGGTCTTGGCATCATAACTTAGACTGGAGTAATGAGAACTGAGGAGGAACTTATTGCCTTGAGAAATGTAAATGTTACAACGTAAAGCTTAACACAATCAGAGAGCGTTGAGTTCATAAAATTATTCTCTTCCATAATATGCTACTGGCAATTTTATATCTCTCAAAACTTTAATTCCTAGTTTAATAGTATCTTTATTTAAATGTATTATTACATTTTTTGATACCTACAAATTATATTAAAATTAGTTGAAAATTTAACTTAAGTTTTATAAGAAATTTAGTTAATTTACGTTCTTTTGATAAAGTTTAATTTTAAGTATATTAACTCAATATAGTGTACTGTATTCACGGTAGTTTGTATTGGCACGCACTTCTGTTGTTGATCCACTGATACTTTGCTTGCCTCAGGATTATCGATGAAAATATTCAATACTCAATATACATGATAATATCTTACATTCTTTCTAACTGTTACAGTTCTGGAATGTTTAAAAAGAACATTAATTTACATGAAATATTTCAATAAAAAAACAAACTGTTGGTTTTAAAAATATCACTCATATTTAATAATTAAATAAACTTTAGGTTTGACTATGTATGATATTTTGTATTATTATATTTTCGTAAGTTTGTCCACTGTTGTTACTGCAAGTGCTATCCACTTCAACTGTTTTTGATCTTGCTTTTCACTATTTAATATATACATAGTGTCAATTTTCACTGTGAAAACTCTCAAAGTGCAGTAAACACGTTTGAAAATAAGATAATATATGTGTACGTTGTTATTTAAGTAATGATTTATTAACTGACCTATTATGTCAATAATTGTTTACTGAAATATAATTTAAGTTAATAGGTTTAAGATAATATTGAATAGATTTTACAACAAACACGGAATGAAATTCATGATTTGAACTGCTATTGTTAATAGGAACATTTATATCATATACTTTTCAATTTTAATGTAACAGCAGATATTTCTTGTTGAAACTCCATATTCAAGGATTAAACTCAGTTGCCCGATGATGCCGCAAGGCGAAACAATTGTAGCTCATTTATATTATTTAAAATAATTTTGAAACTTTAGCTTTATTGCTTTATTTAATCATATAATTTTCAATTTGTATATTGTAATATATTTCTAATTCATGATTGATGTGAAATAGTAGAGATATATTACTTCTGAGAGTTGAGAGTGATTGGAATTATTAGTCCAATTAAAGCTTTAAGAGTGAAATGTTAAATAACTTGAAATATTTAGTTAAATTAATAATAATTTACCACCAGAAGGACATTTTAGATTGTTAACAAAAGTGAACAATTCGTAATACAGTAAAATGATAATAAGTAAGTTATTCCAGGAATAAAATTTAGAATAATCTTTACAGATTGTTACACTTTAAATCTAATATTGGCATGATCATTATAATGTAGTTATGTCCGAATACTTTGTACTACTTTTTTTATTTTATTTATTTTAAAATACATCTTCACATAATTTATATATGGCTGTTGACAATGATTGCTTACTGGAAAGAAACGATAACACATTATGTATATTTTCTATTCACAGTTTAAATATAATATATTTATAGTTGATGTATTAGAGATCGTATAATTTTATTATAATTCATTTTACATTTTCATAAAGTGAATCAAAATTCAACATAATACAATTTTTGAAAATACTTGATATTTTTTAAACTTTAAAAGTTTAACATATAAACGACTTTTCCCAGTAAACAAATTACTAATATTATTACTTTCTGAATTTCCAACAAAAAACAAAGGGTTTGAAGGATTTTTAAGCCAAGTTTAATTCCACGCCATGAAAAAGTGAAATTACACCATGCAGAAGAGCGGTGTAGGGTCGGCTTATACTACACTGTATATTAAATACATAAATTCCACAAGAAAATAAAAAGTACAAGTTATAATATTTCTTATTTTTATTATACTTTGTACAAGAATTTATGATAACTCTTGTAAAAATGTTTTTAGTAAGCAAATTTAATCATTTTAATATTGTATGCTTTTAGCTGATTTTGTTCACACTAATGTTTATATATTTGTGAGTGAAAATTTAGATTGTTTACATATATCTGGAGTTCTTCTACGTAGTATTATAAAAATTTCGTAAATAATAGTGGTTTATTTTTAAACCTCAAAACAAACCCATATTTGTAATATAAAATTTCACACGGATTCCGATATTCTTATGTTTTACTGCAAAATTCCATACATTTTTGGATAATAATTATCAAAATATAAAATTATAAACATTTGAATTGATCTATTCAATGTTTACAAACAAAACATAAATAATGAATAAAACTATATCTTTTCGATGAAATTACAAAATGTATAGTGGTAATGTGGTTTATAAGAAACCTTAATTCTTAAGTGGTAATTAAGAAGCTGGAATATTTCTTTCAGATCAGCTCATATGAGAATATTTAGCCATTGTTATAAGCCGGAGACAACGAAATGTCCAACAATGACCAAAGAGAGTATGATTGAAACACTTGGAGATTATAGCATTCTATCAGGTTATTATTTCCTAAATTTTAAAGAAAAAAAAATTTCTTTGAGACTCAATAAAATCTCTAACGTTTAGAGATCGTTTAAACATGAAGTTGTGTATTTTAAATTTTTAAAATTTCTATATCTTTCTGGGTTGGTCCTTATATTAAATTACCAAATTAAAATTTTATTTAATAAACAAATAACAAAGTTTATAACTTAAATATATAAAAACACAACACGACCCTCTCTTTAATGAAGGTCTATCAGAAATCAAGATCTGGCAAGCCTCCTCCAAGACGTCCTTTAGGACAAAGATGCATCAAGATCTTCACTTTCACCCCTACAATATTCAAGTTGTTCAGAATATTTTACCTGATTATACAAGGAGAGTAACGTTTTATAATAAAATACTGAAAATTAAAACTGAAGTGCCAAATCTATCTGAACTGTTGATCAATTCAAAGGAAGATCATTTCCCATTTTCTGAAATTAATAAAAATAACATGCTATATTGAACTGTCAACAATTCTCTAGGCCTTCATTGTAAGCTCCTTTACAGCCTGCGAATACTTGTAGTTTTAAGTTTCAGCCTGCGTATTTATGGACACTGTTTCTTTAACTCTCGTAGTGGCATACGACTCAAAATGAGTCGATGACGGCTACTGAAGCAAACAGACCACTGTAAAAATCTCTGATAATGCAACTCATAACTAGGGTTACTTAAAACCATCCTATCGAAATAAATGTTATACGCTTGTAAAGCTGACGTTTCGTAGATGCATATACATGTAATCAAAAGTTCATAAAACGCTATAAAAATATTTAATTAATTGGTAAAGTTTGGCGTGTTTGAGTGATACAAATGGCGGCTATGGAAACTCGGACTGAGAAAGCAAAATGGTCGTCTTTTACAACGTTCGTTTCAATATGTCTAAATTGACTAAAGGAAGTATAAATTGTACTGTTCTTAGTACAAATCTTTATCTATCCAACAGAGTTCGCCACATGTCAGAAAGACAAATAATTTTCATTCTAGATTTTGTTCAACACAAACAAACAGTTTTAGAGGGAAAAAAAGGTTGTTTTCTTCAAGTCCACTTTACCCTAGTAAGTGAATTCTTAGAAACATGAATTATACACCATTGAAAAGCTCATATTTCAAGCTTTTAGAGTTATGAAATTTGATTATCTTGCTACATTTAGACAAAATACAATAATTCTTGGAAGATTACTATTTTCCCCGGCAGATACCTGCACTCGACAGCTAAGAGCTGTAACCTACATCCTCTCTTGTTTAGTCTATAAATAACTTTAGATTTGCCCTATCTGACAGGTTCTTATCTCTTTGTATAGACAAAATACAGACCTTTCCAATGATATAAACCATCAAGTTTTAGTCGGTCATATGGAACAAAGACAACGAGGTTTGGGAGTGACGGTTGCAAATGAAAGCAAAATGGCGTGCGTGTTGTCGCTTTCTTCATATTTCTTGTGATAAATCGAGTGTATTCATTGATTATAAAAGTGTATTATATTAGTTTATATGTGTATTATTCTTTGTAGATACTATTGTGTCTTATTTAATATAGTGAAATCTAGTGATAGTTGATTTAGGCCTACAAAGCATTACATACAAGTTTTGGATGCTTATACATGGTTTTATTTCTTTGGACGGGTAAGTGCAATTATTATAATTTTGAACATTTTAGAATTTGATTTTTTTTTTACCAATTTTTATTCATATTTATACTAGAAAACTTTTGTAATACTCGTAAAAAATGTAAAAATAGATTTTCTACGCTCGATTGGACTTTGAAGTGAAATTTGGCGTTGGATTTTCGTGTTTTTTTTTGTTCTATGCAATACTGGTTCCAAAATTATTATTCAACCTTTTTTTAAATTACACTACTAAATTCTATGAACATTTCTGAACATAATTATATTTAGAAGTTGGTTTTCCATAAATATTACAAATTTTGGTGATTTATTGAAAATAAGCTGGACCATTCCTCTTTTTTTGTAAAACAATTTTTTAAATATTCAAAATGTAACAAATTTTGATATATTTTTTCCGAAATGTATTCACAAATAAATCACTAAAATTTTGTACATCTTAGAAAAAGGTTGTAAGCTTTTGATTTTGGGTGATACAGGTATTTCTGAAAAATGGTAACATAATTTTTTGACATGTAACACACTTACTCCAAAACCGTTTCAAAATTTTTTTTTTTTATTACATAGATAAATTATATGCATCTTTCTGAGAAAAATGATGTCTTATAAGTTAGGTTGTGTTATATATTAATATATTTTATTAATTTTTAAACAAACGAAGAATTTAAAAACAAATTAACATGTGCCAGATCCAGAGTTAAAGATAAAAATGAAAATACAGTCTCCGTTAAATCATATCGGTTTGTGGATATATTGAACAAATTTTATCCCTTTTTTAAACGGTTTAGAGGTTGATACAGACTCTTTATACTTCCATCAGGATGGTGTCACTCTACACATTGCACAAAACTCTATGGCAATTTTGAGTTATGTGTTTGGAGAAAGAGCTTGATTTCAAGATTTAGCGTCATATTTTGTCCAGTCAATATTTTATCAGATTGCGTTTTTTTTTTTGTGGGGCTATTTGATGTTTAAAGTGTTTCATAAACAATCTCAAGATTTAAATGAACTCTTATTTAAATGAAATATATGATATACATATCTATGGTATTTACATAAATATGTATCTATGTATATCTATATGTATTTGTTAGGAATAATAATATCCGACCTACAGCATATATGTTTATGTTGTGATTATGTTATTATTATTTATGTTGTTAAAAAATTGACAACAAAAACATCACAATATAATTAGAAAAATATTTTGTGATTCCGATTTATATATATGCTTTTCCGGTGACAGGTCCTGGAAACTGTTGTTATCCATGAAACATTTTCGTATGTAATACATTTATCGGCGTGCAATGCCACTACTTTTGTGTAAATACATAGCAACACGTTATGGTTGCTTGGGGTTAAACGACTGAAAACGTACCATCTCATTTCATTTGAGTTGAAATTGCATTATCTACTTTAGACCAATGTACACTCTAGGTAACCAACTTTTAAATGTGAGATATATTATAATAACGAATTCTTTATAGTGTAAGCTATTTATATTAATAAATAAACTGATTTGGTAGGAGATAATTACAATAAAAAAATTGATAGTAAACAGCTTGAATTAAAATATGAGTAGTTAGGCCTATGGACCTATTAGTAACTCGCCCATTTAAATACACATATTTTCCTCGATGCCACACAATAATCAGGCCCTCCCTAGAATATCTAGAACGACGTTAACCGAAACGTAGTCCGAAAAAATGATTTAGAAACCTGGCACCTAAATTTATAAAATTATGTTGAGAGTACTCGGTTGAATCCAGACAAGCTTTCCCGCACACTACAGTCCACTCTGAATGCCTATCTCATACATAATAGGCTTTCAGTCTAAATCAGAAGATCATCTGATAATCGGCCTTCTAGATATCATGCGGCTGGTGATCCCTATTTCAATTATGAATGCAATCTGGACTGCAACAACAATACAAGTCGAGTGACTCTTCGTCGGAACGTTTCATACAAAGAGAGGATTTTTTTTTTTCATCTTGATTTAGATTGATAAAGTCAAAATTTAGAACGAGTAACCGTTATGATATTACTATTATATAAAATTTGTGTGTACATTCCATAAAAATCCACGTGTTTTATGTATCCATATAGCAATCCGTTTTTCGGATTCTCAAACCCATGAGAGTGCATTATTAGACAGAATTTCTTCATTAAATATAATCCTTTGATATTGTGAGAAGTTACAGAAATGACAAGGTACTTCACACCAAGAAGTCATTATTATAGTTTTAATGATTCATCTCATTAACACCGACACATATAATTATGTAAGTTTAAACAATTTAATAACTCAAACTGTGAAACTATATTGGCGTTTCAACATTTTGAAACCACAATTATAATGTTAGTGAATTTACAACGGTTTATTAAATACACATGTAAAATTAGTTTTAACTCTATAACTTTGGTAATTAATAAATTACGTATGTTATAACAAATTATTATATTGATTATTGAACAAACATTGTCACAAACCTATAAGATAAATCCTATATTTATTACTTCGAACATTTGGAATATTTTACTTTGTATAGTGTAACAATATTGGTAAATACTTGATGCTATTTGTGGTGAACGTTTCCACTTAATATCATGCAAACACGTTTCTTAATGAAGAGAAGATTTTGGGCATTCATCTCTATCAATTTTCCTAAGTTCATTTATTAAAATAGTGTAAGTTTATTGATTTTGATTGTAACTTTTTTGCAATATTTATTCTTTTCTTACTCTATTACTAACATAAATATAAGTAATGAACATTACTATTTTAATTAATAGTTCACTTTAACTCATCACATTAAAATGTAAATACCTTTCTGTATATCTAAAATTCTAAATTATTTGTTGAAGAAAATCACAAACGTAAATAAATTCCTCATACAGTATTTCATTAAGATCTCTGTAAGACTAACTTTTTAGAATTCTGATTATAGTTACTTGGAAATTTTAATATCTTAGTAATTTAATTTTCCATTCAAAGTTTAAACTTTTCAGTAAAACCAACGATTGTATTTAGCAATAATTAAGAAAGTATCGTGTGTCAAATATATCAAGGATTTTTTGGAATAAATGTGAAGCTTTTCATAATTAATTTGATCCCACTTCTGATTCTAAGTCGTTTTGGGGGTCAAGCTTTAAACTTAATAATTTACGTTATAACTACATCCTCAAAGATATTGATTAAAAATAGTGGAATTAGGTTGTTGGAAGTTATTTGTAGATTGGAGTTTGGTTGAGATAAACTTGAGGAATCGTGGTATCGTAATCATAACTTAGACAGAAGTAGAGACAGCTCAAGATGAAATGGTTGGTCTCAGAAAATGTAAATGTTACAGTCCGAGACCTAGCCACAATCTGAGAGTGTTGAATTCATCAAATTATTCAAATACTCTAACACTGTCACTATAGTGAGAAAACAAGAGTGGGTTAAAAGAGGCTTGATGTGAAAGATTGAAGAGGGGGGTGTAACACAAAACTAGATGAAACAAATTATATGTCTTGGGTCCTTCGGGATTACAAAGCCCCTGAATATAAATCTATTGTCACAGGATTATAGTGAGCCCCTGAAGGGGGTGACAATTAAATAAATATGTTATCATATTGCATTATTATAATGCATTACGAGTTATTTACATGTTTAGTAAAACTTTGGTTGTGTTAAATATAGGTCACTTGTTCAATGTATAATTAATTTAATGAAGTAATGAAGTCACATATAGGAGGCTTTATTTCAAAGCCTTGCAAATCAGCAGACGTACGGAGCAAACAACAAATTCCTACTACTTAGGGAAAATTAGTGTGTGTGTGTGGTAATAACTCTGCAAACGGATGGTGATACGTTTTATTTTACGTTTTACTATTTTCATCAGATTACAGAATCTCATTTTATTTGATTTATTATTATTACACATAATTACATATGGATGTTTAAAATTTGAAAATTAAAGTATAACGTAAAAAAATAAAATAAACACAATACAAGTCATAATACACTTGTAAAATTAAACCCTAGGATGAAAGCAAAGTTAAATTAAAGCTCATATATAATTTAACTCTTCAAAGGCAACGGACAATGAATATATTAACTGCCTCCCTGTCAGTTGTTCTGAGGGAGTATGAATGTTTAATCTCTGAAGTGTGTCTTTACATAATACCACTGAACAGTCTTGAAGATAAGATAATTCACTTTCGATGTTACTGACAAAAAAAACAGGAATTGCTTGCTTTTATAATATTATATCGAGTCCAGTTTCAAATTGGTTTTGTATAGTCATAAACAATATACTTAACATTTAAAAAGTAAACCAAAAATTAATTGCTTTTTACTCATGATACTAAAATAATCAATTGATTGCAACATAAGTGTTATGTCACCCTCTCTTATTTAGTAAGCTGCAACCATGTCTTTAATATATATGGTTTGTTTCTTATGATGTAACTTTACTAATACTCTTCGTTATTTTCGTGAATAACTGATTATTGTTTATTGGCTTTGATTAAATGTTTAAAATTAATATTGAGCTAATAAGCTGTGTTTTAATTTTTTAATTAATAATAATCAGTAATTTGCTATTTACTGTAAATGTGTAAAATTCAGTTGAAATAATTGTCCTGTATTATTTTATTTCCAACGACTTGTGATTATATATCCAAAATAATCTTCTCTCTCTCTCTCTCTCTCTCTCTCTCTCTCTCTCTCTCTCTCTCTCTCTCTCTCTCTCTCCCTCTCCCTCTCTCTCTCCCCCTCTCTCCCTCTCTCTCTCACTCTCTCCCTCTCTCTCTCTCTCTCTCTCTCTCTCTCTCTCTCTCTCTCTCTCTCTCTCTCTCTCTCTCTCTCTCTCTCTCTCTCTCTCTCTCTCTCTCTCTCTCTCTCTCTCTCTCTCTCTCTCTCTCTCTCTCTCTCTCTCTCTCCTCTCTCTCTATAGGATATATATAGCATAAGGTAAAACTTTAGATAAAATATGTTTTCCATTTAAAAAGTAACTTACAACACAGGATAAACTTATATAAATAAAATCATGTAGAAAAGCTAAAACCAAATAGTTTTTTATTGTTAAAAGTTTTTTGCCCATTTTAATACCATATTAGATTTTTCTTTACTAAAATGTTTCGTGTAATTAAATGTCATTTCAATATTAAAATCTGCATGTAATATTTGGTGAAAATATTGTTATAAATTATCCTATTAGTACAAAACTAAATTTGTTTTTGAAAATGCAATTTAGCCGTTTAAAATTTAAAATGAATCATTTTTATGATAAAATAATAAAATTGCATTTTAATACATTTTTTTTTAAAACTGGTAATTAATATCATCAGAATATCTAAAAGTCACATTATCTAGAAGAGTAATTTAATGAATTTGATACTCTCTAAATCTGGTTAGATCTCTTCCTATAATATTTATATTCCCACTCTTCTGTTATTTACCAAAGTTGAATAATATTGGTTTAATATTAGAATTATATATATATATATATATAAATATCTTCATTATTCTTCTTAGTTATTGTTGTTAAAACCATTTTTTGCTTACATTCATCAAAAATCTTTAAAAACTAATCTTGAGCTCCTGAACCTAAACTGTGTTTAAAAATTTTAAGTAATATTAATCAGTATTTTGCTATTTCACATAAATTTATACCATACAGTTGGAATCATTAGTTGTTGTTTGTTGTTGTATTTCCAATCGTTTTGTCTTGGCACTGAGAAGAACTAAATTGTCAATATATATTTAGAGCACATGGTAAAAATACAAATAAAATATATTTTTCGTTGAAGAATTAATTAGAACACGGGATAAACTTTTAAAAATAAAATCATAAAAATACCAAATACCAGTAATTGAACCATTTTAAAAATTATTATTATTAAAGTCTTTATTCCACTTTAAATGTTTTTTTTTTTTTTTTTTTTTACTAAAATATTTTGTTTATAAATGTGGTTTGGAGGTATGAAAGTAAAGATTTATAATATTTTGAAAAGATATTGTGATAAATATGGGGAAGAATAACAATTATAAGCATAACCGTAAAAAACTAAATTTCTTTGAAAATTCAAATTAGCGGTTTAAAATGCTTTCAATATGTTTCATATAATATGTGATGAACAATAATAATGCATTGTATATACATAATTATTAATCTGTTAATTAGTCTTCGAAAGATCTAAAATTGGTGTTTAAAAATATTTTAATAAACTCAATATTCCCTGATTTTTGTTAGCACTCGTCTTAAAACATTTACTTTGACTCATGTTAATAAGTTCCTCCTCAGTTCTCACTACTTCTGACTAAGTTACGATGTTGAATCCACAATTATTCAACTTTATATTAATAAGACTCCGAGCTGAATATCACTTTCTTCAACTAGTAACCACATTGCATGAAATGAAACTTAGAGCTATGAATCTGAACTACTTTATTATTTATATTAAAAAGTTATTATTTTACTCTACTAGAAGATATATAACATCAAGATATTGTTTCTTGCAAAATAATCGTGAATGAATAATAAACTCAAAATAAAGAGTTTATCATTTATACTCTATTGAAATAATGAAAACACGAATAAAATAAATTAAAATTTGTTTAAGTATTGAAGATTGATAAAGTTATAAGAAATAAGACAAGCGTTTAAGTCACCTTATACTGATGAGAAAATATATTTTTTAGAAAAGAAATAAAGATAATATTCAATAATTAATATTTGTTAATCTTAGCCTATTTAGAGAAAATAAAATACGGAACAGGGTTTCACCCTATTATCCAATGCATTTTAAATGAGCTATTAATTGCTATTATTAAAATTGTTCCAAGAAGATAAACTAACAATTTTCCAGTTTCAACGAAAAAATGGTTTCAAATATAATAATACAAATTAACACAGTTAATCAAATAAATGTGAATTATATTATTAATTGTTTTATGTCTAGGACGAATGGTAATAGGTGCTTGTTTACTAAAATTATATAGTGTAAATAATATTGTTGGCATTTATGCAATTACATGTAATAGTTCTGAAAAATTTACAGACCACATTTTGGTCAATTGATTAGATTTGAAAAAAGTGTAACAGTTTCAAAATGAGGCTTGAAGTCTGAAATTTTATTGATTTATGATTTGGACAAAAATTAATCTTCAAATATAAAAGTGGTAGTTAAATTATTGCAAAAAATAGGTCTAATTTCACTAGGATTATATTTTATGAACTCAAAACTCTCTGCTTGTGGTTACGTCTTGTGCTGTAATATTTCAATTTCCTTAGATCAATCATTTCCTTCTGAGCTCTGTTTCTTCTGTGTAGGGTTTGATTACGAGACAGAAATTACAAGTTTATCTTAACGGGTCTCCAAGCGAAAAATACATTTCAGGAACTTGTAACCATATTGCAGAAATTGTAGTTAGAGCTATTGATCATGGAGTTATTATGTATATAAACTCGACCTCGAAAGAGATATTTTTATAAGACTTGGGGTTTTATTATATATTGAAAGCTTAACATTGTGGCCAAAAATTGTAATATATACTTGCCACTTTATACATTATTAATAATTGCTATACAATCCTGGTTTTCACTGAAAATATTTTAAACTTTGAATTTAAAATGAATTGGTTTTAGACATTTAAATGTATAAATACCTATAATCACGAACATATATTTTTTAAATAATTCAACAAAAACATTAATTAATTATTCGGAATTTATTTGGTTTTCTCAAATAAATAATAAACAATCAATTTTGAATTTTGAATAATTTATTAAAATTATATTTCATCATTATTGACCATAGTTCATCATATCTACAGCTGTTCTCATGTACTTTTTAGACCAGCACTATTTAAAATTTCGCATTTGGTCACCGTTTACCAACTATTATCTTTTTACAATTATTTTTTAAAAAATTTCACTTTTTTTTTTTAATGCTAATAGTGTAATTGAATTAAATGTAAAAATGAGAACTGAAAGTTCCAAAATTAAATAAAAAATAAATAACAATTGGTGTAAATTACTATAATAATTAAAGTATACAATTAAAGTAACATTAATAACCACTTATTTACGTTAAATAATATGACTGTTGAACTTTTAATAAATTAACTATTATTTTATCATTCTAAAGTCAATCAATACCAGATTTTTCCTTTTTAAGTATGTACGTAATAACAAGGTGTAACTCGAGCTTGAAATATTTTCTGTGGTGTGATGTGAAGACACACACACAAGTGTAAAGATTTATTCCCCTGGAGAGTAACTGACAGAGGAATGGGGTTGATGTGTTTGTGAGTTGACGTTACGTGAGTGGTAACGTGGCTAATCCTAAAGACAAGGTGTTGTGAGATGTATTTTTTGATGTTTTATTCTTTCCTTTGGAAGATAAAGATCTTTATAAATAAGAGTAATTATTTAAAATAACATTGGAAGTAATAAAATCTCCAGTTAGTAAAATGGCATTTAAATTATTGTTTATTACACGTATTAAATACATAGAATAACATATGATTTTGCTGAATCGTACTGAAACGGATGCACATTATTTGTAAAAAAAAAATAAAAAAAAAAAATAAATAAATGAAAAAAAAAAACATTAAGAAGTACGCAACTTAATTTAAGTGTCAAATTTGATATTACTTAAATTGATATGTATGTATTTTATTTACATAAAGAATTGAGAAAAGTAAAACAAATAAAATAATAATAATAATAATATTTTCCCAACTATTCAAGTATATATATATTTTCTATGCCTAGTAAGGAGTAATTGTGTATATGTAAAACACATATTTTTTAGAGTAATGAATAAATGATATTTTAACCATCGTTCGTCTATACTTACTAGTTGTTGTAATCTGTTATTGATGAGCATCGTATATATTACACAAATAATTTGCATAATTTGTAATAAAGGATTAAGGAATAATTGAAATTCACATTAATCATAAGAAAATATCATGACTTGTTCCAATTGAAAGCTTTTTTTCCCACCAGTTCGTTATAAATTCTTTAAATCAAAAAGTGAAATATTTAAAGTAATCATATCCACATTTTTGGTGTTCCAACAATATGTAATCTGTACTCGAAAGTATAATCGATCCAATGAATAACTCATATATGCTATTGTAAAGTTTGTTGTTGTAACATACAGCTATAATAAGTTTTAAATTTATATTTTATTATCACAGTGACAATCGTTTGAAGGAAAAGATTAGTATCATAGGAAAATGCCCCGTTTTTTAAAGTTCATGCTTAGGTTTTCTTATGCTTCATAATAAGTTTACATTATCTGTCATAAACATAATGATATTTACATAAAAAATGTTAATAAAGTAAATTTATAGTTTTTTATCATCAGGTTTATAATGTTTTATAATGGTTGCATCTAATCTCCCAGGTCAGTATATTTGATGATCTAAAGAAGATTCAATTAATTTGTCCAAGACATGATGATGAAGACAGCAATTTACTTAACGGAAGAAAGTAAATTTAAATATATTAATTTTCCTTTAAATTTCGCTCTTACCAAAAGTTTGGAGTCAATTTTCAACAGTATAAATTTCAATATTGTTTTTAAAAATCAAAAAACCCGTACCAATTGTTAGGTAATCCCAAAGATAAGTTTCTGATTTTGCAGAAGTCTGGAATTTATAAAATTTAGTGTGACTCATGCGAAAGTTTTATCTTGGTCAAACTAGGAAAAAGGTTATAACGAGATTAAAAAAAAAATAAAATAATAATAATCAAATTTGACAGGCCTGAAAAATCAATCGTTGCTGAGCATGTTCTTTCTACATTTCGTAATGTAGGAATGAATAATGTTAGTTCGATTAAAAAATTAAGAACAACAAAATGTTGGATAGCTTCGAAAGTATTTTCATGTTACAGCTTAAAATTATTTGTTGTTGAATTGTGACAAGAGGCCAATTCAGAATTATTCGTTATTTTCTTTGTAAAAACAAGTTAAAGTATGTACACATTAGGTCTATTTTAATTTTAATTTTACTTTAATAATATAGATGATAGTTTTTTTTCCTTTACGTTTATTATTAGTTGTATTAGAGAATTTTAACTTGCATTTTTTCATATATATATATATATATATATATATATATATATATATAAAAATATAAAGTGTGTGTGAGTGTGTGTGTGTTTGTTCCTTTGTTTTAAAATTCTCAGTTGTAAGTTAGATTAGAATAGTAGCATTGAGATGTACGTCGCTTTTCCCATTTTCGACGAGTGTATGGGGGGGGGGACACTACATACGCTTAAACAGTTATATGTCGCCGCAATGTCACATTTAGTTTAGTATTGGTTTTTATCATGTACACATGGGTTTAGTAAAATTGCTAAACTTATATGTATTAGTGTTTTATTTGGGGTTTAGAGATTAGGCTACTTCTTTCATCATTAATAAATACTGTATGTATTATTTTTATACTGTAGCTACTTAAATGTATTTTCATAAGGTGTACATCGTATAAAAATAAGGGAGTTTATGAGATTAGGGCGAACAGTAGATTATCAATTGGAGATATTAGATTGAATGAAGGTCACTAGCTTAGGGACTTCGATGAATATGGAATGAATTTATCTATAAAATGCTGAGAGCTGTTTTATTACATTTAACATTTTACGTATATTTTCTCCAAACAATTACAAAAAAATTATTGTATTTTATTTCACAAAATATAAAGTAACGTTTGTAAAACTATTTATAAATAGTCTTTATATAATTGTTTTCTTTTCCTTCAGAGCAAAGCCTACGCAACACTTTAACTTAATATATCAAATAATGTTTACAATACCAGGTAAATTTCGGTACTGAGATTTCTCTAATAGAGCCTAAGCTTACATCGTGGAAGCTAAATTTCCCGGGGGATATTTTATCGCACTTTTCCTTTCAAATGCTTGAGGAAATTATCCTCTCTAAAGTAAACTGGAGAATAAAATAACTTGTCTGTTATAAATCAGCTGTAACACTTACGGGTGTAGCTTATTACCTAATTTATATATTAGAAAATTCGAATTGAAGGTATTGTCGGATCGAGGTCTATAACCTATAGTAACATATGCACCTGTTACATTATAGAACTGTTTTATAATAAAACGGGTATAAATATTAGTGATTATTTATGTAGATAATTATGTTCAACAATCAGGTTATTATTATTACTATTTATTCGTATTGCTATTATATTTATATAATAGCAATATTATATGATATTATGTCTTCGTGGTAAATGACGTTTTTAAATATGAGAAAAGTATTTAATTTGACGGTTGAGTATATTTACAAACAAAACCAGCCATACTCAAAATTCTTACATACAACAGAAGCAAAACTATTTATTTCAACATCTTCTTTACGAAGAATTTTGTATAATACTTGAAAATATATAGTGTATACAATTTTATTTAGACAATTTGTAAAATATGTAAAATATTTTTCAACAAATGGTTTTTATAAGATGTTTTCATTTTCAACTGTCAATCGTTTTTTTGGGTAGTAACTAGGTTCTCTGTAGCACTTATTTGATTTCAGTGTGTTAATTTACAAAACTTTAAAAAATATATTATAATTTTATTAACCCAATGTTTTTGTCTGGTTTGGTTTTACTTTGATACATGAGAGTAGCGTGACCCTAGCAGTAGCGTGCCATGTAATGGACTGAATGTAAATCCAAAATACATAAAACTAAACAAGAAGTTTAATACACGAAATTTAATAATTAAATATTTATATATATGTAATCTACTCTTTATTTATAAGGAATACATTTAGTAAAACAATATTGTTGCCTTTTGATTAATTTAGAAATTTATGCTCTTGGTACAAGTTTCCATTAAATTATAATGCAACTATATTAATTTAAATTCATAGAAACCTTCATCAATGGATTTGTTCAATTTGTAAAATTTGGTAACGACTCCCAAGATTGCCCATTCAAAGCATCGTTTCCTTGTGGAATGCAGGTCTCAAATAGAACACCTCTCAGATATGATTGGTAACGGGTAAATCAGATACCAGCGTCTGATCAATAACCAGATAGGGAAAGTACTGTGAAAATAAACCAATCCTATAAATACCTTAAAATGTCAATGAGGTTTTTCAGCGGAATTTAAATTATGAACGAGAAGCAGAGTGTATACGTTACGAGACATGGGACAGATCTCTATAACCATTTCGTATGGAGAATCAGCGAGGAAGTCCACAAACAATCAGAAGTCAATATATGTTACTCACCGTGCCAAGGTGATGGATAATTTTACTGGACTGAATTACCAAACTGTAAATCCATTTAATAAAAGCCTGAAGATCATAAGATCGCTCGTGAAAAATCGAAGTCATATTATTCCGTCGAAATTGATTGACGGAATAATAATTAAAAAAAAAATAAATAAAATTAAAATTAAAAACAAGTCAAGAGACAGATGAATCAGATCTAAATTTAAAATTATGAGTATGATCTAGATTAGACGCCGATCAGGGTAAGAGAGGAGAAAGGACAAGTGGATGAACCAACAAGCCTGACAAATATAAAGAAGCTTTTGAACTAAAGCAATCCAACACTTCATCAAATCTGTTCGGAATAAAGATGATAATATTTTATCTCAAATCCTCACTGAAGTTAGAAACAATAATCGTTCTCATAAACCGTTAAATTCTCTACTGACGATGTTGGAAAACTACATGCAAAATGTAAATGGCTATACAACTCAGATAATTAAATGGAATTATAAATTACCTTCATAACATACATGTCGTCCTGAATACTAGCTAAATTGACATTTATTTATTATCAGAAATTATTTCACTTCACATTCTTACGTTAAAATCAAAATAAAATAAAACAAAATAACACAGTTAATCAAATCAAAAGTGAATGTCTTGTGACATGTTTAGTAGCAATATGGATGGGTTTCTAAAATATTTATTGTATTCTTTGCTTGCATGCAATCACATGTTATTGTTTTGGAACGTGTGCAGAAGACCTTTTGATGGATATTGAGCAGACTTCATCAATTGCTTAGTATCGCAAAAAAACTAGAGAGTTCAGAAGTAGGCCGCGGAGTTATGACAACATTTCTAGTAAAAAGGCAGACAAAATGTTACCTTTCATCACAACGATGTAAAAATCTAAATTTATTTGAAAACTTCTTTAAAGTGCTTCGTAGAAAAATGCATTTGAAATTGAGAACTGGGATTTTAATTCTTGTGAAAATATAATAATGCCTCTAAAACTGTATCTGCATGAATAATTTTAAGACTCTCTAGTTGTGATTTGGTCTCAGGATGTAAATTTACATTTCCTCCTACCAATCAACTGAGTTTATTCCTAAGTTGTTTCTACTTCTATCTAAGTTACGGTTCCGAGACCACGATTACTCTAGTTTATCTTAACGAATATTTCAAGTTATAAATAACTAACATCAACGAGTAACCACATTTCAGAAACAGTAAAATAAGAGATTTAAGGATATAGTTATTATGTACATTGTTAATTTTAAAGTTAGACCTCTAAAACGACTTGGTATCCGAGGAGGGGTCTTACTATTTATCAAAAGTTTGACATTGTGTTAAAATATTCTATAATTTACTTGGCACCTTGTACACTTCTTAATAATTGTTGAACACAATTCTTGTCATTACAGAAAATTATTCAAACGTTGGATATTTAAATGTCTAAATAACTACAATAATATATTATTTGCAATTTAGTCTGAGTACTGGTAGATTAGAAAATGATATTAAGGGCTTAAAGTATTTATCGAATTATTTGATGGATGAATCCTCACCTCACTTCAAAAACAAATAAAAACCATTAACCGCTGTATTACTATAAATATGTGCTTATTTTTATAGGGATAGTTACTTACATTTATTTTTATATCGTAAGAAAATATGTGAAACTTCCAGATTACAGCTTACAGTAGATTGTTATTTGAAGATATTTGATTGAAATTATCTATAAAATATTGAAAGTTGTTTTATTACTTTTAAATTTGCAAGTTTATTCTTTCCAAACATGGGGGAAACAATTCTTCTTGTACGTTAACTTATAAAGTATTAAAGCAATGCCTGTAATGCTATTTCGAGATAGTTTTAAGTAATTGTTTTCTTTTCCTTCAGAGTACAGCCTACACAATATTTTAACTTATGTCAAATAAATTGTACAACACTTAGAGGTAAATTCCCTTCACTGAGATCTCTCTAATAGAGCCTGAGCTTACACTGTGAAAGCTAAATTTCCCTGGGGATATTTCAATGCTCTTCTTTCAAATGCATGAAGAAATTATCCCCTCTAAAGTAAACTCGATATTCAAATAATAATCTTCTCTGTTAGAAATCAGCTGCAATAGTTATGGGTGTAGCTTATTAACTAATTTACTTATTGAATATTTTGATTTGAAGCTACTGCCGTGTTTCGATCTACAACCAATAGTGAAATTTGCACCTATTATATTATAAAACTGTTTTGTAAAGTAATATATAATTTGTAAATATGAGTTAGTGTTTTCGTCGAAAGCTATGTTCAATAAACAGATTATTATTATTATTATTATTATTATTATTATTATTATTATATTTATGTATCTCAGTGGTAAGTAATAGTTTTAAATATCCGAAACGAAAAGAATTAAGTTTGAACATAAAATGAGACGTATTTTCCTATGGAACATACTTACATACAAAACTAGCCATACTCAACCTGCAAAACTATTTCGGTATACGTATTCTGCAGGGAGACATATGTAAACTTACCATATAAGGTAATTCAATTGTTAGTTTATATGTAAAATATTTGGAAATGTATAAAGTATATACATTTCATGTTGGAAAATACTTAAAAGTGTATAATACTTACAATAACCAGTTCTCATAAGATGGTTTTATATGCAGCTGTTTTCATATTTTCAGAAGTTTCAACACCGGCAAAGAAATGTTTCTGTAACACTTCTTTTCGTTTCAGCTTGTTAATTTACAAAACTTTGTTGTACTATGTAATTACTTCATAACTATAGTAACCCCAGTGTTAGTATCTATCGTGTATTTACTTTGTTTGATACAATAGAGTGGCGTGACTCTCACCAGTAGCGTGACACGTCAAGGAGTGGATTTAAATTTAAAATAGACAAAACCAAACAAGAAGTTATTACAAGAATTTCGTTAATTAAATATTGATTTATAAGAAAATTACATTTTATTTCTAAGGAATAAATCTAGTAATGAAAACGTAAAAACCAAATTATTTATTACATTGTGTTTATTTTGGAAATTTATAAAACAGGATTTTAATAAATTCTATTATATTACAATTTATGAAAAAAAAAAATACAATATCAATAATATATTAGTTCTATAAATCATACTCCATATTTAGGCAAATATTGTGTTACAATTGTAATTGTAAATTACTTTCGTGATAATAGGTTAGATTATTAAATATTAATTAAAAAGTTTTTATTTATTTTTTTGAAAAATTGGAAATATATTATTATTAACAAACAAGTTTTGAAAAAAGTTATATGAAAGGCAATTATGGGTACGTTATGTACAAGAAATGCAAGCACAAAAGGTATTCAGCGCTTCAAAATAAAGTACAGCAATTTATCGTTAATGCACTATGGCATAATCATAACTAAGATCTTCATATTGATTTAAATGCCACCACTGTTGCTGAAGTGTATTTAACATTGTCTTTTTAGCCACGAAAAACGTGGAACATTTGATGTTACTTTTCGTTGGTTTATGAAACTCCTTAGTTTTGTTATTCAGAGCGTGTTTAATTTATCTATAAAAACCCCAGGACATATGTTTTTATCTTGAGATAATTACATCTACATCTTTCGTTAAAGTGGTCACAATAAACAAATTTTAATTCGAGCATTACATCCTCCTGAAATCATTTGGAAATAATAAAAATATGAACAATTCATGCATTTTTGTAACAGATATGTATACGTGTTGAAGACATTCGTATTATGTCAATTCCTAATTTTTCAGATCTGTAGTAATTAATGTGGTATCTCGTTCGTCAATTTATGTGGTATATTATTTTCACTTGTGCATGTATGAATTATTTGGTTGTTCAACCAACTTATCATTATAATTTACTGGTTAACTTGTTCCTTTTACACTGATAATAAAAATAATAATAGCTCCAAAAGATCTATATCCACGTCTAGTTTAATTCCACTTCCTCACAATGTGATACAAACAGCATGCATGAGAGTTAATAAGAAAATTATTTAACTGCTGCTGCTTTATAAAACACTGTATGTCATACAAAAATATTAGAATTTTAATTGAAATTTAGTTAATTTTAACTTTGTAGTTAAAAAAAAATAGCATAAAAACAAGTTCTAAGTAGATTTTCTCCATAAACTAATTTACAAATTGTTACAAAAACTGCATAGCATACCTTACAATAAAGTTGCAATCATCCCTCCTTTGACACTCTTGTTTACGATGAGGTGATAGAGTAATATCAAATGTTGTTTCCTTGGGGATTAAAACAACCCCAATAGCACATTTGCTCAATAGCACTGTACTATATAGTTTAAATGGTCTATAATCTGTATTTAATGAAATGGATTAACTTTTGGGGTGTCTTTGATTCTGCCTATAATCAACCTCTAATATCGGGTCTCAAAGGATGATGTTAACAAAAGCAAACTTTTAAAAACATTTCCAATCCTATTTACAAACACCCTTATAGAGTAAACTTTTCTTTTTTTGTCAATTTTTGGTCTCCCTTTACATTGAATCTATTGTTGTTAGTTCACAATATAATCTATTTAGCTCAGAATGTGCATCACAAAAGATATAATACACATGTTCCATGTCACATATTAATTATTATATTTATCACATTTGTCCTATGATTTGATTTAAATATTTGGGGTTAATGGATACAAGTTTATAAATATCGTAGTAAGATTTATCACAATAAATTTTCGTATGATTATTAAGATAGAACTCTATAAAATACACTGTCTGAAATATAAGTTCATACGGAATATATTACATTAAAAAAATAATTGGAGCTGAATATATATCCACCAGACTATTATTTTTTCTAAAGGACGGAAATAATATAGATATTCTCTATTCCAGTATGATTTTAAAAATGACATGATAGAAAGTTATTTCTTTCGGTTGTTGTAAATCTATTTATCGTAAAATATAGCGTATTGAGTTATTTGTAGATATATCCTAATTAATTAGTAAATCATCAAATTCGTAATAACTCTTAATTTTATTTACAACTATACAGGCAATGCACATTATTAAATTTTGATGCAAGATAATTTCCTTTGAACATAAATACTGTTACTAACTCATTATCATAAAATTTAAAATATTCCAGACACAATTTCATCCAACCAAAACGTCTAGTCATCATGATGTTAACAATAGTACTGCAGGATGTTAAAAATGTGACCTTCACTTTTATTTCAAACTAAAACATTGTATTTGATTGCCATTAAAGAACAAATGTAAATATCTATCCTTTATAAATATACAAATTTGATGTTATTATTTGATTACACCACTTCTTTGCATTAGCAACTGAAGTTTAAAGGCTAATTTATCTTGTTGAGAAATTTGAGTGGTACAAATACAAGACAAAAATATCCCATTTAATTAATATAACAGCTACTGCTTAGAAAACAAAAAAAATGCTAGTAATATCATATACACAAATTTTAAATTTGAAGTTTCCGGGAAAAAAGTATTTTTAATTATTCAAATAATACATGCTTGTAAGAAAAGGAAGGGAGAGATTAACAACGATTTTTTTAACAGGATAGAGAATCGGCGTGATTCATATGCCAGATCATGCGTTCATCTCATTGTAGTTCCAAATAGAGAAGAGTCACAGGTTAGGTTAGTTCCTAGTTAACAGACTTGCGTTATTTCGTATCTTACCTAATCTCCAATCTTCATCAGCCTATCGAGCACAAACTAAATACTTTAAACAAAACGAAACAAAAATCAGTAATAATAATAAAACCATGTAATACATTTGGCCTTCTTGTTGAATCGGTATTTGTATCCTCTTCTACAGTAATGGATATATTTTATACAGAATGTTCACATACTATACTTACATATTTCGATCGTATACGGTAAACATACCGATTGAATAGTTTTCGATATTGGTGTTGCCAACGGGACCTGTATATGACAATAGTGTAAAGAAACCTAAACAGTCGCTATAGTTCACATGTCACAGTAGCCAAGTAGGTAAATATTTGGGCAGGACGTTAAATATTTTTAATATTATATTTAATTAACTGTGTATACAAAGTAGAAGTTAAATATATAACTTAGATCAGTTCAGTTTAAAGTACGACCTCCAAATAGGATACACCTGTGAAGTCATACAAATGTTAGAAGATCCTATAATTGCCATAATTTTCCGACATCTATTAATTACTTTAGATCTTTTTTAGCACAGACTTACCAGAGCATAACGATTAAAGTTTATATGTTAATTTTACAAAAGAACTATCAGACGAATGGACACGAAGAAGCAAACATTAAAGGGGAGGATGCGTAAACGCTGCAGTCAATTGATGTTTTTTGAAAGTAAAAATAAAGATAACCTAAAAATAGTCGAAACAATTGAACTAAGCTGAATTGAAAATTGCGAAAAATTTAATCATCGTAAGTAAACGATTATCTGTACATAATTTATCTTTACGTCTTTTAAGATTTTGAATAGCGTAGTATTGATGTTTTAATTATAAATATTGTGGACGAATTATTTACTTACATCTGTAAATAATGTTAAATCTAACACGAATTCAATATCAGTTTGTTTAAATCGCTATTAATATTTGCAGTTTATGTTTTAGATTAGATTATTTGAGAATTATTTTAAATATTTTCTTGTACAGTAATAACATAAATATTAAAAACTAAGAAAGACTATCTCCGCTCACAACTGTATGGGGGAACAGATATTCATTCTGTAGATCAAAAAGTTCTTAAAAAACACGTAATAACTTCAGAAAATTTGAGAAGAATAATGATTGACTAATGTTTTAGAATATATGTTGTTCATAATAATTTCTAAGACAATATATTATATACAAAGTTTACATTTTGACTTAAACGTTTTAGATGACTTAAAAGTTTAAGTTAATTTCTTTAACATACATTTTTATATATTTTGTAACAAATGCAGTAAGTTATAAGTGATTTTATAGAAATTATACGTCATAAAACAATCATTTTATAAAGTCAATACATAGCTTTATTTAAATAATAAAGTGTTGAATCATTAGCTTCAATGTTTTTCTGTGATTTGACGTGAAAACACTTACTAGTTTAAACAATTATCTCCATAGGGAGTAACTGACAGGGGAAGAAAGAAGGTTTGTTTATATGATGCTGATGAGTAATTTGAAGTTAATTGAGCTTTAATGCTTCTTTCATCCTGAAGGCGTTATTTCATCCTGTGTTGTGAGATGTATTGATTGTTACGTTGCAAATTTTAATTATATATAAATAAATATGTACAATTCTTCATATTTTTAGTTACATTAAAAAACCGTCAATATACACTAAACCATCAAATTTACGTCTTTTGAAGACTGACTAATTCATAGAAAAAGCTTAATCCCAGCGAAAAATATACTTTTTATTTACTTCTTCTCCCACAAGATACTCTAAACCTAGGCATACATTTTACAACACTGAGGTAAGTTAACCATAAGAGCCTTAGCTTATACTTTGAAATCTAAATTTCCCTAGAGATATTACGACGTTCTTCTCCTTTCAATTGCATGAACCAATTATTCCCACTATAGAAAACCCAACATTGAAATGTATTTTGTTTCTTATCAATTGGCTGTAAGTGTTGTAGTTTTAATTTATTAACTATTTTACACAATGGAAAGTTAGATTTGATACTATTGTTGTATTGAGACTTTGACCTAACTCTTAAATACAGATCTACTACGGTATCTGGAACAATTTTGCAACGTTCTTTTCGAGTGATTTAAATATGTACACTACAATATAAAATATACACTGCAAATATGTACAAATGTGTACAATGATTAGTTTTTAAGCAATTTGAGAATATATTTAACGAGAAAAATAACAAACTCTGAAATCGGGTAGCTTAATGTTTACACTTACAATAACTATACAAAAATAAAACTTATAAAGTAAGTTCAAGGAGTTTAAAGAACATTTAATAACCTCAACAGTTGGCGTGGAGAAAAATGTTTGCACTTAGTTAACAAAACTGAAACGAGACATACACCATCATATTAGTCGTTCAATAAATTGAATGTTTTCGTAAACTCGTTTATTTTACTTATATTTTTTAAACACTTTCAACGTTTACGTTTCTCGTGTTATTTATATGATAGTGGAAATGTTTACGAAGTAAACGATTTAACCGCCTGGGTTTAGTGGGTGGTTGTCAAGCAATTTCCGTGAAATGGGATGTGATTGTGTCTTACCCTCTCTTGCTTTGATTAACTTAACGGGGTTTGATATTTACCTCGTATCTTCAACATGGCTTCCAGCCTTGAGACGAGCTGCTGTTATTTATATTTCTTCTCATGATGCAATCTTATACATTGTTCCTTAAATTAAATTTTTGTAAAACATTTATAAATTCGTTTTATATCGTTAACGGTTTTGTGTTTTATAATTTAAGTTGTAAGTTATTGTTCTGATAATATGTCAGATTTTTAAATTATATATATGAAGTTCTTAGTTATATAAAAGTTTAAGAAATATACTACTTTGATAACGATAAAAAATATACGGTATTAGATCGACACAACTTATTTATATTATGTTTTCGAAGGACAGAACTATTTTATTATATAATATAATATTTATTCTTGTGCTATATTATAATGTATGCAATGCAATTTTTTATGAAGAGAGATTAAAATACAGAATTAAACATACAAAATGTAAAATTTTGACTGTGGTCTAGTAAATTTTAAGTATTTTATCTAAATAGAGATTACTTTTTAAGAGACATATTTTGAACTTACATAACAAAATATATGTCCAATCTTATTCTCTTGGGGAAAACCACAATGGCAGTTTTTCTCAATATCACTAAAATAGTAGAGTAATATAACAGTTAATAATATAGATTTCACCAACGATATGATCAATAGGAGTGAATTTAATTCTCTTCTTAATAAACTTCCAGAGTGGCATGAATAACTAAGGTGTTAATGAAATCTACCTCTATTACATTTACCCCTTTTTAACTACAAACCTTTTTATCGAGAAAACGGTTTGGCAGGGGAAAGATGTGGTCGACTATTATGTTTAATCTATTGTTAGCAGTTCATAATACATAATAAATTAGATTCAGAAAGTTTATCACATAAGTTAAAATCCCTATAATACTAACGTAATTTTATTTGGGGTAAATGGAAAATATGTGTCTATACACCTCGGTGTGAAATTTAGTGCAACCATTTGTCTTATTATTAGTAATAAGAAACACCATGGAACACAATAATACATGATGTAGTTTTTGAAACTTTTTACATTGTGTCATTTCATTATATATATATATAATTTAGCCAGTGATAAAACAGTAATAACCAAAGTTGTATCAATGTTGAAATATATTCGAATTTAAAATAAAATAATCGTCTGAAATATGCAATAAAGTAACTTAACTGTTTTTTTAGCAAGACAGGCAACTCTGCAGCTTGCATAAACACTCCATCTTTGACCTTGACCTTGATCGTTAGACTAATTCTAGTGCAAGAGGCACACCATTACGACCGTTCAGTACTGAGTTGTGCTCTAATAAAAGAACACGTGTTTTTGTCTCTCGTTGCGGAAATGGAATCGCGAAATATTGCTTATCGGTATGCCATTTCGTTTTGTGTTGAACTGGGTGAGATTGCGACAACAACTTAGTTGTAAGCTTCAGAAGGCAAAGAGATTAGGGAAATGAGATTATGTTAAGAGCTCAGGATTTTAGTTGGCAAAAAAGGTTTTTTGAAGGAAGAACTAATGTTGAAGATATAAACAGCAACTATCAACCTCACGGACAGACTTCAATATCCGATCGAAGACTATCTATGAAAATGTTTGCCGAAGAAGTCAACATCAATTGCGAAACATTTCGCCAAAATACACCTGAAGATCAGTGCATGAGAAAAGTTTGTGAAAAAATGGTTCCCAAAAATCTCACAGAGGAAAAGCGAGAAGCGTGGAAATAGTGGCAGCTGATTTGCCAGAAACATTGGAAATTGCCAAATTTATTGAACCGTGTTATCACTTGTTATGAAAGTTGGTTCTTCCAATACGATCCAGAGACAAAAAGTCAAAGTTCGCAATGGTGTCGAAGGGATCACTCAGACCGAAAAAAGCTTGCATGTCGAAGTCAAAATGAATGCTTGTGTGCTTCTTCCATTCCAAAGACATTATTCACAAAGAATGGGTGACTCCTGGTCAAACAGTCTATCAATTTTTCTACTAAGAAATTCTAGAAAGACTTCCAAAACTATTCATCCTTGTTCGTACAAATATTGCTGATAAATGGATTCTTCATTACTCAGACACTGTCTGTACATCAATTTTTAAGCTCAAAACTCATTTCAGTATTTCCACAGCCACCTTATTAACCGAATATCGCTTCGTGTGATTTTTTTTCTATTTTAAAGAGTAAAAATTGCTGTCAAGGGACACCATTTTCAAACAACAGAAGATGTCCAAAATGTTAACAGCAAAGAGCTCGTAAGTTAACAGCCAAAAAATACTTCTTAAATTCGAGCTGAAATGTGTATTAATGAGAAATTGTTTTTCTTTAATACAACGAAAATAACACTAATTTATTCTAATCTATACGATAACTTTTTTTTTATGGCATATTGGTAAAATATCGTCGTCTTGCGGTTGTTTTAAATCAATTTATTGGATAAAATTTATCATATTTGATATTGAGTTGAACGTATATATTCCGGACTAATAAATAATCAAATTTGTTAATTTCCAAACAGAAACATTTCTTTTCTAGGATAAAAATTAAAATTTATATGTAAGAAAAGTGTTTCTTTTAAAATAAATATAAGTATTGTAATTGTAAATTTTGATATGTACTTAATGTCATCACACATCATATGTTCTAAACAGATTTCCAACTAACACATAGATTAACTCGTAATCAAATTGTGAACGATGATCACGTCCTTTGATACAAAATAAAAAAGCGTCATTTATATTCCAGGCTCAAACTTTGGATTTGATGGCAATTAAAGCATTAAAATGTAAATGTCTTTCGTCCCTATACCCTTTTTGTATTATTATTTAATTATAGCACTTCCGACTTCTGCCTAGGGGTGAGTTATCATGGTGAGAGGGTTGAGCTGTACATTAGTAGTCCATAAGAGGGAATAAATTCAATGGCAAAGAACATCTCTTCTGACAAATAGTAATTAATTAGTATCTGTAGAATATTCTGGCAATCCTAGATTTGTCTCAATATTTATATTTGTCAATCCGTTCTCTCCATCTTCAAGACTTACTTTAGAACCTTTTATAATTATTTACAGACAATCTGGGATTGGCAGTTAGATTGTACTCAAACTATTTACATAGATTCTAGAAGACATAATTATTGTAATAATTTCAACTCCAATTAATACACGTATTGCTTATAAAACAATAAATCGTCGTTAATCACATACAAAATATTCTTATACAACCAGAAAAAAGTCATTTTCATTGATCACATATAATACTGTCCTAAAAAAATTTAATATTTGACGTCTAATATGAATGTAAGGAAAATATGGTTTTAGCAACAATTTTCTATCGGGTTAGGAAATGTAGGTCAGTTGGGAGATCGAATGTTTATCTCGCCGCAGTTTAAAATGGGGAACTGTTACTACTGTAGATCTGCAGGTTGATGGTTTTGTGCTTATCCGTATTTTTCCTACTCCGCTGTCTTTATTAGACAAAATACAGTATAATACATACAATAAAGAGGTTTTACAAAAAAAAAACATTTTTATCATTTGATCAATAATTATAACTCAAATCTAAAAAAAAAAAAAAAAAAAAAAAAAAAAAACTAAAATAAAATATTCAGTGTATAAGCCAAATCTGTATATCATCGTATTTTAAAGTGTCGGATATATTTTATACTGACCAACTGACTAACTAACTGTTCGTATTATACTGATGTCAATCGTATATATTACATACGAGTGTTTCAAATACTAGTTTTCCAAAAGAAACTGAGCGGCGATTTGGTAAAGAAACCTAAACGGTTGCGTGTGTTAAAATTAAAATTTATTTGTTTGACAGCGTGTATATAGATAATGAATATATAGATCATGTCAGATTGAAGTAGGCCTTGATATGGAATTAAACATTTAAGTCATACAAAAATTAGGATTGCTCAGAGGGAAATAGATATGAAATATCTTCCGATTATTTAAAATTTTGTTTGGCGAAGACAGTAGGCCTACTCAACCGATCATGTTTATACAATCATCTTGCAAGATATCTTAATGATTTACAAATAGGTGAATGAATACAAAGACGCAAACGAGGCAACGATGACTTTAAAGTAAAAAGTTATGAATTATCTAAACTCTTCGGTGAATTAAAAAGGAATTAGTAAAAATAAAAATACGATAAAAATAATACGAATCTTTGACCTGTGCGTAATTTCAAAATAAATGTAAATTTTTAACTTTTTTCGTTCACTTGAAGTTTAATCAGAAAACTATCCGAAGTTAACGATTATCAATTAGTACTATATCATTATCGTTGTTAAGATGGGTTGCGTGATATATCGTTGGTGTGTCAATTATAAATTATTGCATTTTAATGTGTATAATATGTTAAACCGAACACCAATTGATTTTCAATTTGTTTATGTCAGAAATTAAATTTCCTCTTACGTTCTAAGATCAGATTAATTAGGAATTACAATTATCAATAATAAATTCCCTAATTGTTAAGCAGTATAAAAATTTTGAAAAATAATGTTTATGGTATAAATATAAAATATAAACACATAATGGTAAAATACCAGTCATAGTTGTGTCTCTAAATTGATGAATGGAGTTGAATGTCCCAAGGACTCTTTAGGAAAGGTTTTGGAGAAAATGTCACCCCTCAAATTGTTAAATATGAGTTAAACGCCAAAACTAAAATATCTATTATTTTCATCATAATCTTTGAGATCGTTAGTCATACTTCAGTTGCCATTATAAATTTACTATTCTCTAAATTAATAATTCTGCTTCACTAATTGAAGAATGGGACATTTTAATAACTTTAAATGACATAATAAATCTAAACAAAATTAGATGTTGTAACACGCCTTAATGAAGTATGGGTATTATAGTAAAGCATACAATTAAATTCGAAATATTTAAGTGTATTATTATCAGTTATCAAATATTTACTATCTGTATTATAAATTATCTGATTTAAGTGGAGTTATGAGTTTTAAATTACATCAAAAAAATATAGCCATGTAAACGGTTTAACTCTTCGAGGGTAAAGGATGGTTTTAAAGCAATTTGAGTATTATAGGGTGTAACTGTGATTTTCCCTCATTTGCTATGATAAATTTAAATTTATTTTATTATTACATCACCAGCATGCTTCCTAGCCTGTGGGTGAGTTGATTTTATATCTTCCTTTAATTTGATATCATGATTATTTTATCTCTTTTATATTTTATCTTTTATGACACATTCATATTTACCTTCCGCTAGCTTAAACGTGATGTTCTGGTATATACCACCGATTGATCAGAGTGTTAGCGATGTTTGAAAATGGTTTCACTTTTTACAAATTACAGTAATGTTTTATACTTAAAGACAAATAAATGTTTATATTTATCATTTTTGACCATTTGAGGGGCGCATTTTAAGGTGAAAAATTCTGCATTATTAGAAAACGGAGTTGTAATTCTTGTAAACCAATATTATTGTTTGATGCTTTCATTGGTCCAAAAGTTCTTAAATCTATTCAGTACTTTTTTTAACACTCCGAATATTATTCCTTTGAATATTTTGACTTACATTTAAATTATTAACATTTATTCTACTAAATTTAATACTTTCGTTAAATACATTTTCCGAAATTGCCAAAAACATTATAGAATATAAAGTTTAATGAAATGCAAGAAAATAGTGAATAATATACCTTGCATATTCTGTCTAAATTCGTTGACAGGAAATGTGAACAATATACAGTAAATAAACTAAAAATAAATAACAAATTATGGTATTAATTCTTGATGAAACCTAAATAATACCTTCTCGAAAAGGAAGACTTAGGGGCTCACATAGTGAGAACGGGTTTTGGCGATTTCTATGAACCAAGGTTCTACAATTTTTCTCTTCTGTTTTTGGGTTATATCTATCTAAAGCTAATAAATAAGTTTGTTTAAGTAGCAATATTTTGTTTCTTACTTCTACTGGGGCATCAATAATACTTAATTATTAAAAAGTACAATAATTGAGATTTTAATTTGGTTTGGAAGATTTTTTACCTATGTAGAAATATTGTTTAATATAAAAACTCCCACATTGTGATTTCTACAACCAATGCGTTATCCAACTTACTTTCAATAATACACTACATTAATTTGTAAGTTTAAGATTTTAGTTTATGAATAAATGGTACAAAGTCCAAGTCTAACAGTGGAAATATCTAAAACTGTCTTTACTCTATTATTGAGATTTAGTGTCCTGATCTACTTTTAAAATTTGATAATTTCATAGTTACCCAATAGGGGGTAAATTGACGAAATAACCGTTTAGATGGGTATTGTTTACCTTGGGGATTTGATTATTTATATACAACATTTCTTGGACAAGCTCAGAATCTAACAATTTCACAAATAATTACAAGTTTATTTTTAGTCCTTCTGGTGATTGAGTTGTTAGTCTTCAAAATTAATAATTCATAAAATAAATACATATTCAAATCTCTCCTTTGGAAATGTGGTTACTAGTTGTTGGAAATGGTTTATAGCTTGGTGTCTCGTTAATATAAACTTGAGTAATTGTGGTCTTGGATCATAACTTAGACTTAAGTATTGAGAACTGAGGAGGAACTTATTGCCCTGAGGAAGTGTAAATGTTACCAGACTTAACCACAGTCGGAGAATAGTTTAATAAATAAGATAAAATACATTATTAATATGAATATTTTACAGTTATCGAAATCAAGGGTAATATTGCGAGATGGGAATATTGAGCCACGATTAGCTCTAAATGTGTATTACATCTTGTTAAGTCTAGCTTATTTATTGTATTAATTAGGAGTTATACTCTAATGTTTAAATATGTTTTTAATTTGTTTTAAATCAATTAGTCCGAGATTAATACAAAAAATTTAGCAAGGGAGAGCAAGTGGTCTAAATAATAAACATGGTGTTGGTAGTGTTAATTCATTATTATAATTATTGTAATTTAAAACTTAAACATAAGTTCTTAGTTGTCAAATACGAATTATGCTCTATAAAGATTTAATAATTGATAGCATATATATTGATACAATTATTGTAATAATGTTGATGAATTATTTTTAGATACACCATCCTATGTGCTTAAAATGGAGGCGTTTAAAAAATTATAATTACTTTTCCAAACTAAGGTATATTCAACCATTTTACAAATTAAATATTGGTGAAATCCTTTGATGAATAAAAAGCAATCTATCACCAGTAAATTGTTTAAGTTTGACAATTGTAATTACTTATGCAATTTTACAATTTTTTTTATGAACTTTATCTGTAACAAGATATTTTATTCGCTGGGACAGCGGTTATAAGATACTAATATCCATTAAGATGAGTGCTCAAATTCTGGAGTCAATGATGTTTCTTTTGTTTGATTTTAATAGTGCAATTTACGGTGAACTTGAGAGCAGATATTTTTTTGAAGCTGGAGCCTCTTGCATCTCCAGAATTTTTGCATTCGTTTGGTAATTTAAATATTTTTGGAAATGTTTTCATATTTGAATTAGGGATACCTCAGTCAATTCTGAACCTGTTTTTGTATTTTAAAATATATCCTACCTTTCTATTGTATGTCCAATATAGGAGGTCTGGAAACGTATTCGTCTACGGTGATCCTAAAAAGTCCCCTTTACCGTACATCCACATTCAATAAATCCCTAACATTTTCTTGCTGCATATTTAGAATCATTGACTGTATTCAATATTTAAATAGCGTAAGATATTAACCATCGGTTAGAGCTACTACTGCTGGACGTACAGCGTGTGGATATTTAATTAAGTTTTATCTGATTTATTCCAATTCATTAGTGGAACTACATTTGTATGTAATGTGCTACTCTGTTTCGTTTTTTGTCACCTTTGTATTTGGAGTAATGTTTCGTTGTTTTAAATTGTATAAGAAAATTCGATGTTAGTTTTATTTTTAATTATGAAATTTCTTTTCGTTTGTAATTGATAAAAGTAGATGTTTCTTTGTTAATTATTGCATGTTGTTCATGAGAGCTGTATTTGTCAAATTACATTAATTGATGGGTTCGGTGGAAGAGATTTCTTAGCATCAACTGCATCCAAATAAAGGCGACAGTTCAAGTTTAAGGCAGTTAATAGATTGAACGTGTTTAAATAAATGATCAAATAATTTTATTTATTTTTAAATATACAGTTATAATTATTAACGTTTGTACCTATTGTTACACTGTCTTGTGGTCTAACACTCTTCTCGTAAGGGCTACCTCGGCTTTGAAACCCCACAGTTTTGTCATCAGGCCGCACAATTAGTCAATAATTGTGCGGCCTCATAATGTAACCCTAGGGTTTTGAAACCGCGATAATCTGTACGAGATGAGTGTTAGACCACTAAACATTGTAAAAGGAGATATAAACTAAACAGGTGGACCGGTGGCTACACTAAAGTAAAGCAATTACAGTTATTTGTCTGATATATAAAAGTCTAATTATGTAAGAAGACAAATTTTAAAATATCATAACATTTCATTTTAATATTGGTTAAAAGTCTTATACACATTTAAATAAAAGCACAGTATATATTATGCTATAACATCTTACTTTAAAATCATATAATAAAAAGAATTTTCACAATAACTGTTGCAAGATATCACAGAAAAATAATAAAAATAATATGAAACTATAAATAAATATTGAGCTCGACTTGTTAAATAATATTCGATAAAAAAAAAAAAAAAAAAAAAAAAACTGGAACATAATATCTCACCAAAAATTACGTTTATTTAATCAAACGCGTTTCAAAAACAAAGTCGCTATCCTCAGTGATACATGAGATACAATATCAAAACTTTAACTAAACTAGCACTGCGCCAACTCCCGTATTTATACAAAACTAAACCTACTTTCTAATATTAAAGATTTAACAAGTCTCTCGCGTCATTCTAAATAACTTAAAGTTACAAAGCCCGATACAAAACTCTATATTAAAGTAAAATATAAAATGTATTGTTACATATAAGATTAGGTAAGAATATTGTATTAGTTGGACATTAAGTGTAATTTATTCAGAATGACGCAAGTTACTTGTTACGCCCTAATATTAGAAAGTAGGTTTAGGGAACGCCGCTTTAGTTTTGTTTGGCGCAGTGGTAGTTTGGTTATAGTTTTAATATTGTAGCTCATGTATCACTGAGGATGGCGACTTTGTCGTTGAAACGCGTTTGATTAAAATAAACGTAATTTTTGTGAGATCTTGTGTTCGAATTTTTTCCAATATAATTATTAAACATTGTCTACACTAGTGTACTAACAAAAAACTAAATACATCATACTAAAATAAGTCATTTTATAAAATGTTATGATTGTAGAATACACGTTTAATTAAACTTAAAATGATTATTAAATATGAATGAGTTTAAACTAAATTAAACTTGTTTTTTACTTGTTAGAAAACATCAGATTGAGAGCTGCATCGTTAGCTTCAAGGCTCTTCTCTGATACGTTGTCAAAATTGACTTCCGAGTGTAAACATTTACACCCCTAGGGAGCAACTGACAAAGGGGGAGAAAGTTGATGTGTTGATACTTTACTTTAGAGTAATTTGACGTTATTTGATATTTACCGTCGTGTCTTTAACCTCACTTTCACCGTGGTAGAGGAAGTGAGGATTTACGGGGAGTTAGGAATTGCTTTTTGTAAAGTTTCCTTTTAAATCGAAAGTTTTTAAACGTATACTTTTAAAAATATATAAAGTAGTAAGTATAGTAAACTTCCAAACTTCTAAAACACGTTCTCAACCTTACTACTACTTTATGTATAATTTCATATCACTTTTTTAAAACAAAAAATATTTACAAATTCATGAGTTCCTAGAAGTATAGCATCAGAAAGAGCTATTTTCAGCTTCTCTTAATTTGTATCTGCACGCCTTTGTGTCAGTCCATGAGAACAATAATAATTACCAATCTTTGGGGAACTAATGTACCCATAAACTGAAATTAAAAATAATCGAGTTTCAAATCGTTAAGTGGTTGTCTTTTAATATCTTTATTTTTTCTCTTTAAACAAGAAAAATCAGGTCAACTTTCATACTTAAAACATGTGTTGCTTTCAATCACAACTATATCTGATAGTAATGCATCTATTTTCTAGATGTTTCATCTTATACATTTCTGTAAGACACAGACTATATATTCCAAGAAATATTTTTTAAACCTGTATTCAAAGGTGTTTTACAATATTTGTGAGTAGTTCTGTGCTAATAGTAAATAGTTATTTTACAATTCATATATAATATATAGTAATTAATATAGCCGACACATTTATAACTATCAAGGAGGAACATTGGGATGTTGTTATAAAATATCTTATTCATATTGTATTCTGTTACAAAAGTAATCATTTTAAGATATCTACGGAAATTGGACCATTCTCCTGGAACACTTGATGTTCTGCTTAACGTTTGCACTTAACATTATTTTTTCCTTCTGTGTATTTTATGTAAATTATTCTCCAATTTATGTGACATTATAAACTGAACCGAAAAAACCACAACTGTTCAACCCACATATTGAAACCAAACATTATATTTTGGATTTTCTATTTAATATAATTCAATGAAAATAAACAGAAAAAAATACGAAAATGTTTATAATGTTTTTATTTTCAATAAATTTCAATACTATGATATATATATATATATATATATATATATATATATATATATATTAATGGACTCTAAATGTAAGATTTACTTTCAATTTATTTTTTACCTTTAACAATTTTACACAATGAAAAGAACTCTTGATTGGTTGTATTTTACACTATTTTCATTTCAGTTTGTAAGTTTACAAAACTTTGTTATAGTCTGTAATTACTTCATAATTTTAATAACTCCTGTGTTTGTATCTATCGTGTATTTACTTTCACATACAAGAGTGGCGTGACTCCAGAAGTAGCGTGCCACGTCATGGAGCATGTAAATTCAAAAGTATACCGAACCTAACATGAAGTTTATTACGCAAATGTAATTAGTTAAACCTTACTTTATACGGAAACAGCATGTTACTTGAATATACTTAGGGATGAAAATTAAACTGTTACTTTTTCACGTATTCCTATTTTAGAGAATGTTATACAAAAGGGGTAAAAAAAAATCGATATCAACTTTTGTTACAAATTGGCCTCTTTTGACATAGCCTGAATTCAAAAACATAATTTCGGTAATCATGTTTGACTTATGTACGACGGCCTACAAACGTATAAGATTTAAATCAAGTTTTGTATGTGGACATATCTAAAGAATTTGTATACTTATATTTATAATAACTAAAAATGTAAAGTAGTTGTAATGCAGAAATAACTCAAACGTACAATTTTATGAAAAAAAAAATTAGAAACAATTTTAACGATTTTTTTGGAGTCAAAATCAACTTTAAAATCCTGATCGTAATTTGTATCAAATGAATTTGGAGACCACAAGTCAAAACATATTTACGATGTAACAAAAATGAGCCTTGATCAAGGTTTTTACGCCATTTAAAAAGAAAATATTTCAAGTTCTAATTGTGTTTAGATTCTTATGAATACATTCATTTGACAAAAATCGTTTCCATTTATTTCTATAGTACCTAATTCACAACAATGTTTTAGTCAGATGAAAATCGGATCACAGATGACAATAGCAATAAGAAGAGCTGATCTGTTTTCTATACATATCTATATAACAAAGATAGATGGACACATTCGTTGGAGCACAAAAGGACGTAAGCTTTTATCAATTTGTCTCTGTCATTCTCAACAGCTGTCATCTGTATCTTCATTGTTGGTATTCAAATGTATTGTTACCAGGTTGGGCAACTTTACAATAAATAGTGTTTAATATCGTATTAGAACTATTGATACAGTAAATGTGTATAAAAACTCAAAATAAGTTAGAATTTATGAAATTTGTCGTTTTTAAAGCAAATTACAAAATCCACTTTTAATTATTACTTATTCTTTAAAAATGATTAGGACGTTGTATTCAGTTTCAATAATTGAAAAGTTTTACGTCATGTATGTGCATGTATTAATGTATGTGATTTTTTACCTAAAACACAATTTAATTTTTGTTAATTCTGTGGTTATTTAAGTAGTAGCAAATGTTTTCTTATAAGTATAAAATTAATTAGTTTAAGGCTTCTATGAGTGACTTATTTTTTTTTCTAGTACAAAAATATGTTAAAAAATATTTGTTTATTTTTTATAAAGTGAAATAACTCTATATGTTTTACAATATATATGAGCGACATCAAATTGTTTTTTAATAGTAGAAAACTAAGTGTTTGTGGAGATATATATGATAAAGACATAACAACTCACTATGGAAATAATTGGGCTTCCGAAAAAAACATATCTATAATTTAAGTGTATCATTTACCAATATATTATGATTTGACGAATAGCAATCTGAAAACAACATATAAATAGAAGAAATAATTCAACGTAAAAATAGAAATATAACAACTATAGAGTTAATATGGTTTTGCTTTTTTTAATGCAAAGTTCTAAGTCACCGTAAGGTATTCATTTGTAAATTATTCCAAAAGATGTTATTAAACTGAAGATTAATAAGACTTCCATGTTTGATTTTGTATATAATTTATATTGTGGTTATAATTGTGCAATAAATAATGATGTTATGCAGTAATTGCCTTAAATTTAGTATGTTTTATACTATACAACCACGAAACTATGATGAAATAATTGTACTTAATTGAGATATTGATCTCCAAAATCAGTCTCCCATTGTATCGTTCACAAATTCGTAGTAACAGGGAAATAAATACTATATTGATTTGACATACACAAGCTTTAATTACGTCATAATAGGAAGTAAATGAAATTGAACTTGTTTTAATTGAATTTGAAAAAGAGAAAATAGTTCTTTTTAAATCACAATATTATTTTCATAAATTGCATTGAAGAGAGTCGAAGAAAAATCAATTTGAGCCATTATACAGTGCTAAAAAATATTAACTCCTGAAGTGCAAATTTTCTTTTATTTTGACTAATGAAAAACAGAAAATATATTTGATGGGAATCACGATGAAGTTATTATCATTAAATATCAGCTTGTAGGTCCTACATATAAATACATTTATATAATTAAATGTAAATTAAAATATTTATAATGCCACCATCAAAAACCCTGATAGGAAAAAAGCAGTCATAGACAACACAAATCGGCAATATAAAGATTATTTTAATAGCGAACCTAAAATATTATTCTACTCATAAAATTTTATTTTCAGAAAATTTCAAGCAGAGAACGTCTGAAGCGAGGACATATTACTTGTCTGATTACTTTTCCCTGAGAAGTAAATATTGAACAACGTCTTGTTTACAAATTTTATTGATAGATGTCGTTGCTAAGGAGTAAATGATTTCTGTTTAAAGTAAGCAAGTGATAATATAAATAGACATTATAATAAGTAGGTATATCATTGAATTTAATTTTAGTTACAAACCTAAACGTTAACGAACCACATTACAGAGATCACTATTTTAAATATTAATATTACGATTCTGAAATTTCAATTCTCGATTACTATTTAAAAAAAGGAAACGCGATATTACAACATTTACTCTCTAAATGTATTATTGAAGGATTTTACGGAAATCATAAAGCATTAATTGTTACAACTCAGTCAGTACGCCATTACCGTTGGTTAAAACAGGAAACAGATAAAACCGTGATAGAGTCCACAGGGAATCTATTTTATTATCTGTTATATCATAAAAATCCAAACACTGAATCAAAACCAGACTACATCAGCTATGAATTTATATTTTCATGTAGTGGTGTAAGTATTCAAGACTTATATTAAATATTTTTTGCGCTTAGTTTATCCAGTTGAAATGTATTTCAAAATGAACATGTACAGGAGTATATAAGCAAAAAGTTCTTTTCTTTCTCTCCATTCATTATAATATATTGTGTAGCAGTTCGTAGTTTAATGAAATTTAAAAATATAATATTTAAAACTATTGTGAATTTTACACACAAACACTCAAATATATATATATATATATATATATATATATATATATATATATATATATATATATATATATATATATATATAAATTGTGGAACTTTTCTCCTTGATATAAATTGTTTATCTTGATTAAAAGTTTGAATAGGTGAGTAGGGCAAAAATAACTCATACACCGATATTTTGTCACCCTTAACAATTTTTCCTGCTTTAATTTTAAAAAAATGATCCCCATCACTTGATATATTTTCAAAAATCGTCTTCGTCTACTGATATTTACCTAAATTTGTTTTTTTTTTTTTTTTTTTTTTTTTTTTTTTTTTTTTTTCAGTACATCATTAAAAAATAATTGATTTTTTTTGTAAGCAAATTGTTCTAAAAATAACCACATTTCTATACGGTTATATATTGTATTTAAATGAATGAAACTTTGTGATCTAGTTTATTTATTTGATTATACTATCAACCACTATTGAGGTCAAATTTGATTACGACTTTTAACATCCTTTCAAATTCATTCGTAATATAAACTAAATTTTTACACATTGATATTTAATTTTGAAAAAAAATGACCCAAGAATTGCAATGTTTGCAAGGTGCGCCTTGATTTCTTTCGAAAACGTATCAATATTTCATCAAATCGTTGACGATTTCCAATAATATAATGCTTCCATTGAACTGTAGAATATGGTCACTCCTTATAAAATTCTATCAATTTAGTACCATCTTCATGGGACACTAGTTTGTATGCTCCAAAAGATCATTAAACCATCTTTAGTTAATCTTAATCTCCTATATTCTCAATAATTATGTGACAATCTCATATCTCTATCCTGATCATAATATCTTTGCTCTCTTTCTGTCTTAGAGCAATATGTTAAGACAGTTCGGAATTTCAAGTCAAATATCCAAAGTTTCATTTTTTCAATATTATGTATAATATTATTATCCAACTTCTTATCGATCGAGGATACATTTTAGACGTTATCTAAAGGATACGTTTGATCCTGTATTTATTTATGTTTTCTAAATATATGTTTAAATATAACATGACTTATTACACGCGAATTGTAATACTCATTGTTCGGTACTCACTAATTATTAGAAATCACTGTACACCGTTCTTCCCAAACAATTGAAAATTATGTTCATACACTTATTCCATTTTGATTATTCTGACCTTAATTAAATTAATCAATGCCCAATTGATTACAAACAAATTAAATTATTCGAATCCATAAATCTGTTTCGACAGCTCTCGGTGTCTGTGGATACTCTGGAGACTACATAATATTTGTTTGCATGTGAGAGGAGTTTAGTTCAGTCTCAAAATACACTTACAATGCAGGCTTTAATGAGACATATTCTCTAAATGGTTAATAAGTTATGTGACTCAGTTAAATTCTAATTGACTACACAGTTCTCTACGCTCTGAAGTACAGTATGGAGTTAAAATAGTAATTTTTAATTGGTTTTTGAAGTCTATAAAAATATATTTCTTTCTTAACTAACATTGATGATTTTTATTATTGGCTGTCATTCAATTCGAAAGTTTGTGTATGTTCAAAAATTTTAATGATTTTTGATTTTCAGCCGTCTGTTTGTACGTATCAGGAACCGATTTCAACATGTCCGAAAATCTGTTTATCCGTCAATATGGTGGACAATTAACTGCCAAAAAACATAGAAATGATTGTGTCGATAATAATACGACACGGTACTGTCATATGTTTAAGTGTAAATTGAGTTTCAAGTATTCTCTCTAAATATAGACCTCTTCGAAAATATCAGAATTAGAACCTCATAAATTGTCAACATCTTTTATTGAAATTTATTTCCACGTGTTTTGTATTACACTTTACCCTATTTTTATTTTAAGGTCAAATAATAATATCGTATTTTATTTTATTTTTTTATACTGGTACATTGATAACAGTTGTATTTTATGATGTGTATATTAACAAAATGTAGACTATTATTATTATTTTTTTAAGTATTATTTTAACAGACTGTTAACACGTAATTTTTTTATCATATTTAGAAACACGATATTTTAAGTGACTATATGGTTTGGAATCGTTGTACCCAAACTATCGATCTATATTTGTTACATGTTTCTATCTATACTTGTTACAGTTGTTATAAATCAGTCCTGTTAACTGATACTCGACTTTGTAATTGAATTTTAATCAATGTTAAAATAGATATAAAACACCACATAAATTTAAACCTTCAAAAATATGATGATATAAGTAAATATACATTTGTTAGACGTTATATAAAAGGAAAACACATAATTTTATTAATTATTAAAATCCTTTACGTTTTCCTTAATTACTCATAGAGACAAAAACAATGTTTCTCCAAGAAGTATTTTTATATGTAGTCTACTTTGTTTAATTAGCCCATTTTTTTTATTACTAGACTTATGAAAGTTTGTCTTGGTACAATGAAAATTGTAAAGATTTACAGATACTTAATTTAAAGCAAATATGTTGCGGTTTGTTTCCATTATTGGTAATAGCTGAAAAATCAATTACCAGTTGTGAGATAATGTAGATATGACTTTAATGTATATTTGTCTATAGTTGTTGACAAAGTGGCATTTTGTTCATTTAAATTAGTTTGCAAAACAGCTGATTTCTCAACAGTTTCACTTTGCCCACTACTTTGCACACTACTTTGCTCACTCTAAATGGCAACCAAACAAAACGAAATTTAGGTTAAGTTTATTTGAATTGATTTATAATATACAGGAAATGTCCCGTATGTATGTTAGATTAATTCTTACATATAAATAAACAAAAAAACAACGTTTTAAAGTTGAAAAAGGAAGTAGTTATTCATAAAGATGATTGACAGTGTATGTACACGGAGAGTATTTTTCGTTTGCCGAGTTTTGAAGTTGGCAATCCCGTTTCCTCAACAATACACCTAGGTTATTTGTAATGTTCATAAATAACCTCAGTTTTGACGTGAGAACTTAAAAGTACGTGTTACTGATGAAGTATGTTTTTTATTTGTCACAAAATAACAACTGTAGACAAAGTATAATGTGCAATTCGTGAGCAAAGTGTCTTTTTTAAACTCGATAAAATTGACGCACTCGGCAAGCCTCGTGTGTCAACATTTTTCTCTCTTTTGAAGAAGTGCCACTTTGCTCACTAGTTGCACAAATAACTATTTTTTGGACTATAAAATGCAATAACTTTTTCTTTAATTTTACAAAATATCCTATTGATCGTAGTTTTTGTTTCTCTAAATTCATAATTAAGTTAATATTCGCAATTCCATTTTTTAAAAGGTGTGATGTTATTTGCATTTTACCATTTTTATAGAATTACTATTCCATGTAATACCTAAAGTATTAATTCAATATATTGCTTGAGTCTATCCTAAAGTTATAACCGATCGTAAGTGAAGTGGAGTTGACAAGAAGATTGGTAATGATTGGATTAATTTGTACAACTCACATGACACAATTAAAGGTTACGTGTGTATCAGAGCTTTAACTTAATCATGACGAAATCATTACACTAAACCTTTATCACGATGACGTCTCTAAGACTTTCATCATTATAAAATCAACTAAATCCAAACTTGACGTGTAATACTGTCATTACTATAATTTAGTTTCATATTTAGTTAACATTAGTCAAAATGACGTTTTAGTGTTATAATAAATTAAATTATAGGACAGCCCAAAGGATATATAATGTGTACATTTGTTCAGTGTTTGTGTACCAATTACTTTTATTTAACAAAGAGTTAACTCCGTATTAAGTGTATTTTATTATTATACATTTTTCGGACATTTGCCATCATTTGTGTGTTCAAAATTCAAAAGACGACGTTTCGGGAATAAGAATTAATTACCGTTATCAAATGATTAAAAACTAAAGATACATGAAACTAGAAACTAAGCCTATGTGAGAAGTAAAATTAAATAAGAATACCACCAACCTTAATATCTAAGCATGCATCTCAGTGCTAGTTTCTTTAGTTTTTAGTCACTTGGTAACGGGAATTGATTCTTATTCACGAAACTTCGTGTTTATGAATTTTGAACACACAAATGATGGCGAATGTCCGAAAAATATATAATAATAAAATTGAACTTCCATCATTAACAAATAACTTCAAACAGAGAATTAGGTGTATGTCTAATTATTCTTTATATTACTCCACCTATGTTTATATAAATAATTAAATTTACATTTTAAATTAATTCTCAAAAAACAATAAAATAATATGTTTCTCAGGTAAAATATACGATTTTCCCCACTAAAACTTATACCGGTAGAAATACAAGTACTTAGAATTGAAATTTACAATTCGCATCGCTTGTTAAATAACAAGTATTATTAGAACATGTCGATAAAGGTGGCTTGGATATACAGTAATGATAAGTTTGTGGCACAAAAGAAAAAAAGGAAAATAAAGAATTGGACTGAAATACAACCATAATTTACCAAAGGTTAATAAAGTAGACAGGGTATTTCCCTTGGTGCTCGCGGTGAGTTAGCTTAGAGAGAATAAATACAATTTACGGTGAAAAATTGAAGGGATGCTGTCAAGTTGTAAACGGAAAATAATATATGCGTTTAGGTTATATATACTAGAGCTGAATTGAGTATCTTACTACTGTATTTGTTTGTGTCAGACAGAATATAAGCTGAAGTATACATAGTGAAGTATTATTTTAATAACAGTTGATTCGGCTATTATACCAGGTTCCAATTACTTATGTTAAAGAAATGAATGTTAAATTCTAACTTAGATTGTGGATATTAGTATTTCATCAATTTCTGAATCTATATACATTTTCTAATAATAGATATTTATTGCGACAGATAAATAAATGTAGTATGGGAAAGTAACTCAACAACTACAACATTGTACCAATGTGAGCCCTAAGTACGTTTACAGTGCTTGTTACGTCACGAAAGTGTGAATATGTTGATACGGGTGGCTTAGAAATAATTATAAGTTAGTGTCGCAAGGACAGGAGGGGAAAGTGGGGATAAAACCGAGACAACCGTAATTTAAGGGAGGTTAATAGAGTAGACAGTACATTGCACGTGGCGTTGGTGTGGGTTCGTTTAGAGCAAATAAATACAATTTACTATGAACAGTGTGAACTTGTGCTCTCACGTTTAAAATGAAAATACTATATATAGTAGTACAAAACTTAGTTGCCGTTTCAGTATATCTCAAACTTCTAGATTTTCTTTTATATGTACGACTTAATTTAATTTCTTAAGTCAAATGTTTCAAATTTTAACATTAAGGACATAGAAGGTATACAAGGTGTCCTCCGCTCGTAGATTTAATTCTGTCGAAGACTTTACAAAATAATAAACTAATATTAATGTTTTTTAGTTCTTCTCTTTGAGACATTTGCCTTGACAATATTGCAATGGAATAATTAAGTCGCTTTTCAAAGTAATTCTTTTAAAAGTAATGATTATATTGGGAGTAAAACTACTAGGCTGTATTCTTCAAAATAAATACAACTTTAAAATTTAAAATGTTTATTCTGCCTAACAAAATGGAAACATTTATTATTTCTTCAATTTATAAATGTTAAGTTATTATTAACATTTATTTATTCAGATTTCAACATTTAATCAGATTAAAATCAGATTTTAAACAACATATTATTATTGAAAAATACAGATGGTGGCATTATAGTCCATCTAAGATAAAGTTTAAAAATTAAGTGAGTGGTTATTTTCGTATAACTCATGGATTAATTAGGGAAAATAACAACCAATTTACAGAGGTTCAATAACGGTTGACATCTATAACAGTTAACAATAAAATAAAATTGAATTTTTACTGTAGTCAATACTTATTAAGTACTAGTTTAATCTCCAGTAATCAGTTAGTTTCAAATATTAAGTTACTTGAAACAAATTTAAACTTTTTATCAACTATATGCATAACAGAATCAAAAGGAGTGATATATGGAAGATGTCTCTGTGTGTGTTTATCTCTTAAACTTTGGACTGATCAACAATCAATTTTGGTTGATCGATTATACTGCAATTTGATATATAAAGTGTAATTTCTGAACCTCAAAATTAAGTTCTTAACCTTATCTCATAAATAAAATCTGATTCTACCTAATAAAATACATGTTTTAAACACACAAAGGTTTATTTAAACGAAAAAAGTGTTATGACTAGATCAAATACTTCACAGATTTCAAGCGATATCAAATAGATTTTAAATCGAAATACAAAATCTGTGATCCAGATAAATGTAATAAACTAAATTAAACGAAGATATTGTTTCGTACATACATTTAAAAATCAGAAATAAAAACAAAATAGAATTTCTTAATAATTAAATGATGGTAATTGAAAAATAACAGAGGCATTTAAATTTATGAAGAAATGTATAACTTTTGTTTTAAATATGTAATATATTAATATGATAAAATATAAAAACATTAGGTTGACTTTTAATTAGTCTTTTAAAACTACTAAACACAGATTACATAAAAGAGATCTAGTAATAATGACACAGAATACTAACGACATTGCCCTCAAAAACAAGTAAATGTTACTCTCAACATCAGAGGGTGTATCCAGAGGGCGTTAAAATTACAGTTACAATAATACTGTTGGTTTTAAATGTTCTCTGTTTTGGAATTGTATTTCATTTATGGATATAAATTGATAATTAAGTTAATATTCTTAATTCCATTTTTTAAAAGGTGTGATGTTATTTGCATTGTACCATTTTTATAGACTTACTATTCCATGTAATATCTAAAGTATTAATTCAATATAATGCTTGAGTCTATCCTAAAGTATGGAATTAAAAGTATAACCGATCGTACGTGAAGCGGAGTTGACAAGAAGATTGTTAATGATTGGATTAATTTGTACAAATCAAATGACACAATTAAAGTTTACGTGTGTATCGGAGATTTAACTTAATCATTGGTTTCTTTACTTTGACTGTGATGCAATAGCCAATGTTGTCGAAAGGAAGTCTCCAATATGTCAGATCCTAGTGTAGATTGTACCTTTTACCTTAAAATATTTTTATTTAAAAAGAAATTATTTAAATTAACATAATAAGTATTTTTTCATAAGGTTAAAAAAACTGTTTTGTAATCTATAGCTTTAGATTTATCAAGAAAATAATAATAATCTTAAAAAGGCAAATATTGTATTAATTTAATAACATATTAACAATAGCATTATCTTTGTGGTAAACTAAAGGAATTTCAGTGTTTAAATATGATTACGTTGCAGTTGCAACAAGTTTTTACTTATCTCAATTTAGTAAAGTACTTTACCTTTCTAAAAATACATTTTAAACCACAGGGGTTTTAAGCTATAGGAATATTCAAAAATCTAAAACTTACATTTCGGCCTTAAAAAAATTGCAAGGAATATATATCCCTTACGATTTGACAAAGTTTGAAAATTGGCTGTTTACCTTGAAACTGTAAGAGATATTTTCGATTTGAAAAAAAAAAAAAAAAAAAAAAAAAACTACAGTAAAATTTAAATTTTTTTCTTTCCCCATGTAAAAGTTATTACCTTTAGAATGTATATATTAAATGTTGAGCTTGACTTATGAGAAAAATTATACAGTATAACAAACACAAAGAACACAATTCTCATAAAAAATACGCCTAAGTATCAGACGCGTTTCAACGACAAGTTCGTCCTCTTCAGTAATACACGAGCTACACCAATCAAACTATAACTGAATCTAACGTTGCGCCGAACACCATATTTATACAATCTGAAGGGGGCGTGGCTTATTATTTTACAATGACAAGGCGATAGTACGCGCCACGTGTCAATTTAACTATTTAAGATTTAACATATAGCTGATACAAAATATTCGAACTAACCCTACATTTAACATTATACATTACATTTTACATTAATATAGAAATTTGTATAGGTCCCCGCTCATTATTTACAATTATGTCCTGGTACTTATTAATATAAAAAGTCTATATATTTATACAAACTCAAGGGGCCTGTGGCTTATTATTTTACACTGCCATGGCAATAGTACGCGTCTCGTGTCAGTTTAACTACCTAAGATTTAAATTTTAGGTAGTTAAACTGACTTACCTGCTGCTTTATACAACACTATAAGTTAAATACGTACACTTTGCAGAGATATAACAGGTTTTAATTTCAACTTGTTATTCAAAGTTTACCTCCTTTCGTACAACTTCGTTGTTTTAAGCATATTTAAGATATTACACATCTTGATTTAAAAACTATTAAAGTAACTATTCATTTGGTCTTAGACCTAAAAAAAACCTGTTATGCAACACTATCCTTTAAAATATCAATGACTTTAAAAAAGCTCAACTTCATAAATACATTAATTAAAAAGTTCTTTTAGGAACAATTTGCTATTTTATTTTCTGTATTTTAGGAAGTAGTTGAAATTGTTTGCCACATTTATTTATTTTATTTATTTATTTTATTTTTTTGAGTGAAAGTGTTAATAAAAGCCAACCCCTTCTTATATACCACTTTTCTTATATGCAGGACATTTTTTTTAACTTCTATCAGATTAAAATAAATAATTAAAGAGACTCAGAATTTTTTCTCATTCAAGTTGGAAAAATACCGTTTCATACAAATAGTATAAACGGTTTCATAAATCTACAATTAGCTCTTTTTGCAGTGAGTAGTTTAAAGTTCTTGTATTTGTCCGTGTTTTCCTATTTTTATAAAAGTGGCTAGTTTTACTTCCAGCATCGTGGTTTTTCTTACATTTTTTTATGTTGTGAACATTAGGGATTTCAAATGTTATAGAGAGTTTATTTTTCCCCAATTTAGGCACAGGATAACCAATAGGTGTAGTTATAAAAGGAATAACCTAAATTACATTAAAACATAAAAATTATTTACATTTAAATTTAGGTAATCTTAAATAATATAAATTGATTATTTCAAAAACATGAGCATTTATTTTGGTTAAAAAAAATCTTATTTATATGTTTTAATTTGAATATCACAAATAAATTTAATCCAAATTTATCATTATTTGTCTTGAAAGCGGTTATCTAGCATATTTGTTTCGGGGAATTCTGTGGACATTTTCTTGATCATTTTCGTAGTGATTTCTCATGTTATCTATCAAGTTTAACAGGACTTATAAATACAATCCATTTTTTTTTCGGTAAAATGTTAATCAATATTGAATATTTAATAAAGGAATTCCAACACAGAAATAACGCACTTAATGAACATTCTTTATGCGTATATAATAATGATTGCATATATATTGAAAAGCGTCAACTATATAAATTCGATTAATCAAAAGAAATATATTAAAGTTGGCTCAATATTATGAATCTGGATAGAAAATAATAAGAAATAGTGTGAGATATTGACAAGAAAATGTCAGATGTTACAGCTGTATCTGTCAATCAGTTACATGGAAATATTTACAAAATATATTGTACTTGTTGTTGCAATTAAATCGAAAAAACTTACTTCTCACAGATCAATCAACACCAAGACATTCATATAACTATTTTCAAACTCAACGTATCTGCTGAGTTCCACCATGCATCATTAAAAAGCACATTTTTCCACGCTTTGTGTCGCCAACAAAGAGCTCCGTTCCCTCTCCTGGCCTTATTGTTTGCACGTAACAATCTACATCCAATTATAATTGTATTATCCATTATAATTTACTCAGTTATAGCTATAGATTATAATAGAAAATTACTTATTAGTAAAAGTATAAAATTATATCTTAAGAGTAGAAATCACATATATCTAAAATACACAATTCATTATTGTTCTAGTGCTTTTGAAATACATACAATGTTATATATACAATCGAAAGATGTGTTAAGCAATATGAAGAGGATACAATTTACATCATACATTCTTCATCAATTATTGTAAAGAATAGTTTTTTTACGATAAAAAGCTAATTTAATATCAAGTTAAATAAAATTGTAAATAATAATATTTATGGTCTTTCCCATGGTGAATTACAACGTTTAATACATAAATCGGTACTGTAAAAAGAAATTGCTAAAAAATCCAATTCATTCAGTTATTCAGAATATACCAGATGAAAACAGTGCTCATATAAAAGTAGGTGAATATTAAACATTGAAATTGAGAAATATTCTAAAACGGCTACGATTTTACACTATATTAAAACTATAAGTATATTTAGCTGTTTAACGAATTTTCAACTGGTTTCAAGTTTATATTTCGATTTCATTTATTTTTATTGAAAAGAGACAACATTATAAAAGGGTATTGTGAATTTCAATTGACATGTTTAATAGAAAAAAATAAGCCAAAATTCACCTCTACTGGTCATCTTCATGTATTCATTACAAACTTATAAATCAAAATAGTTAGAAATATGTCATAGTGATAAAACTTACATCAGGGACATGAAATGTTTATAGATAATGAACACTGGAATTTGATTTTACACTTCTTGTAAATATTTATAAATCTATTCTCTAATTGAAGTTTTTTGTTAATGATGGAAGTTCAATTTTATTATTATACATATATTGTCTATCTCGCCAATATATTGTCTATCACACTCACATTTGATACTGTAAATGCAGTTTTTAGTATCCTGCGTGCCATTTTTAGGTTTAAAAATAATAAGTCTAAAGATGAAAAAAAAACCACTAGCGTACATGACAATCCCTTATGTGCCGGGATTATCGGGACGCGTAGACAGAAAATATAAAATTTGTACCGCTTTTAAAACACTAAACACCATTAGGCAACATCTCGTCCAAACTAAACCTAAAAATGACACGCACGATACTAAAAACTGTATTTACAGTATCAAATGTGAGTGTTATAGACAATATATTGGCGAGACAAAAAGACCATTAAACATTAGAATAAAAGAACACAAAAACAATGTGCGGTTAGGCCTAGTCGATAAATCGAAAATTACAGAACATATATGGTCCGAAAATCACAAATTTAATTGTGAAGAGGCCAAAATCATACACCGGGAAAGTAACTTATACAAACGTAAAATAATTGTAGCCTCATATATAAAACTAACGGATAATCATATCAGCCAATCAGGTAAGGTAAGGCCATTATGGATCCCATTATTAAAAAAAGAACTAAAATTTTATTATAATATCCCTATAACTAAAAAACAAGCTGAAATTTTACCTGTTAAATCGCCACAAAGAAGCTTAATACAACTAACAAAAGGTCACACCCCTAATAGTTTGTCACGCCTTCTGGACCACGTCACTTGTTGCTGCATCTTTGATACAACAACACGTATTTGCCGTTAGTTGTGTGTTACCGTGATTGTGTTTTTTGACTTCTCAGTTTAAGCTCTGAGATGCATGCTTAGATATTAAGGTTGGTGGTATTGTTATTTAATTTTACTTCTTACATACGCTTAGTTTCTAGTTTCATGTTTCTTTAGTTTTTAGTCACTTGATAACGGGAATTGATTCTTATTCCCGAAACGTCGTGTTTTGATTTTTAACACACAAATGATGGCAAATGTCCGAAAAATGTATAATAATAAAATTTATGAATCAATAGTAATTTGTTGTTCACTATTGATAAAATTCTGTAGAAGCAAGTTTCGTGTTATTTTAAGCTGATAAAAATAATAATAAAAAATACTTTAAATTGTAAGAAAATGTAATAGATAGTTAACATGACGGTTAAATTTTTACTAAAGTTTGTACAAAACTTCCCTTTTTATGACATTTATAAACTCTTTGTAAGTAAAAATCGTAAATTGTATGTAAAAGGTGATTCCTACAAATTAAGTAAAGAAAATCAATTGGTACTAAATAATAGATATTTATTATTTAAGGATATTTATAAAAATTAAGGAAACCTAACCAAATTAAATTATTAAAGAATAAATATGAAATTATTTAAAAAACACAAATTATATTACAATATAAAATATTGGAACATAAAAAACATTTATATAACATTATAAATAAGACACATTTATATAAGACACTAATTTGGAAACAGAAAAATATATTATTTTTACTATACGTTTCTAAATCTTGTAAGAGTCTGATACTTTATTTAAAATTGACAATAATGAGAAGCATAAGAAATATTGTCATAACCTAACAATATCATGTAACCTAAGAAAAATTAACATCATTTAATCATCTTCGTGTACTCGTAGATGTATTTTTTTCTAAATTAAGATGGAATTTCAATTTAATAACTCCATGGAAAAAGCAACTCGAAAACTTGCTATCATGGAGAACATAATACCTTAAACAAAGTATATAAAATCAAATAGTTAAAATTTCTGGCACAAATTGATTATTCAAGATATTTTAAATACAAAACTTAAATATTATATACATAAATTAAAATAAACACAAATAAAACACCCAAGTTTTACTACCAGAGAATGCTTAGCAGACAGAAGAGAGTATCTGAGCTGAGGAAATAACTGACAATCTAATTGCATTTCCTTAATTAAGAAAATATTTAAATAGTAAATCAAAACACTTCTGTTTTTAAATTCTATCCATAGATGTCGTTAAGTGATAAATGATTAAGTAGTAAGCAAATACTACTTTGAGTGATTCCAGTAACTTTGGTCTTCGTTGTTTAGTGCAGTAAAGTTATAAATGTAAATTCACAATACACCTTCAAAAGAGTAATAACCCTACATAAATAACTGGCATAGAACTTGATGTTACGGTTTAAATTCAATTCGGGAATTAATATTGCATAAAAGTAAACGCTACACTCCAACATTTACTCTCAGAATGTTTTATCCACGGAATGATAAAAAATTAATTTTTAAACTCAATAATTGCACAATTAACGTTGATTAAAACAAGAAACATATAAATCCATAATAGTGTACACTACAGCCTATTTTATGATCCTTGATATCATATAACCCAATATACCTACATATTTTACAGTAACATTATAATCATTAAAAATAACGTAAGTAATTAGCAAATAGTTTTGAATAAAACAAATCTATTATTATTACTCATAACGTGTAAACATGTTTCTTCACTGAAACATATTGGTGTGAGGAAATTTATAATTTAGGTTTTTTAAATTGTGAACAAATATATCATAACTGTAAAGCATGATACTTTTTTTTAATAAGGTGAATCTAGGAGTTGAAGTCTTTCAAGAAGGCATTATGATTCCTAATAGAGGCAGTTGAGAATCCGGTGCATCTTTCCATGACTGTTTAATGAGGAGAAGACTGTGTGCAAATAGTTGTATAAAAATGAATGAACTATTGTTGTAGTTTGGAAGCGACAATTGGATTCAGTCTAACGTTAGATTTATAGTAGCAAATATAGAAAATGTATTTTTCACGTAGTAGGTTTTTAAGTAACTCTCATTTCAATAGTCTTTAATATATTATATCCAATTTTTCAACTGTAAAAACTTTTGTTATTGTTACTTTGATGATGCAAATTAGGGTATTACGAGTGGTTTATTGTTTACCAATGAGAGATGCTACATGTGTAACTAAAACACAACCGTTTAAAATTTCGACAGTATTGTTTACTGTACAATAAATGTCCAAAGTTTTATTTAATTCGTAAAATCCATGAATAAGTATTAACTTTTTATTTGAAAATTGTAATTAAAGAACTTACACTATAGTTGGGGAAGTGAATTTCAATCTGAATTTTTTTTTCAAATTAGTAATTATTAATTTAATTTAGTTAATTATTATTAATTACCAATTATTGTCTTCAATTATAATTAATTAAGTACAATGAAAAGAGAGATAGAGGAATTTAGAAAATTCAAAATACACAGCTTATGGGTTGAAGAAGTCGAATAATTGCACTCAATTTTATTGCATTTCTATTAATCTCCAAGAACATTTTTTGTTTCTTTGAAATATAGGAAATTCAGAGTGCTTTAAAATTGTTCAGTTATTTAAAGTGTCAACATAATACCCTCCTTCGTATTTACTTTACGTATCAATAACACTGCTTTAAAAATTACTATAAAACATTCAGCTAATTTAAATACAAACTTAAATATTATTGGTCCAAATCCAATAAACGAAAAAGAAATTGAACTATTCATCTTTAGTTGTAGCTAGCTTAGTAAAAAAGAGGTAACATGTCCAAAATATACACATTTTTTATGTGTGATCTTATTATTAGGCATGTTAAAAAATAATAATGTGATATTTCTTTCTAATGGTAGACATTTAAAGTATAAAAGATCAAAATACTATCATAACATTTGTTTTGTATTTAAAGGATTGACAAATGTAAATCTTTTCCACATCTGCTTCTTACACTAAATTTGACAACCAATATCTTAAAACATTGTAAAAAGTTGAATCTGAATGATATTTTGTATTAACAAAATAATAAAATTCACTTGTAGTTGTTAGTTTAACTACGAAATTTATGTATTTCATATGGAGTGTTGCATAAAGCATCCCTTTCTTTCCTCGTTTCTCTCTTGCATGTGTAATTTTATGACGTGGAATTAAATCAGCCTTAAAAAATCTTTACGTCTTGTTGTGTTAAGAAAACTTCAAAATAAATCAAATCTTTCTAATATTATTACTAAAGATCTCAGTAACTTTCATAATATTTAAAGATATGTCATTTTACACTGAGATGTGACATAATCTATTGGCATAATAAATAACTATTAATTTTCTTAAGTCAATCAACAAACATAGATACATATTAATGTAAAATGCATTTCTTTTTTGTAAAATAAGTCTGAGAAACAGTGAAATTATCTACAATATTTATATTCAAAACATCTTATATAATTTATATTTAACAAGGTAACATGTTTAGAAACATTTTTGAGTACAGTAGTTAATACTTTTTTAGTAGCAATTAATGTATGATATTATTTAAACTGTGAAAATACGAAATAATATGAAATTAGGATACTAGACAATTTTAGGGGTAATTCTACCAGATTTAGTGAATATTTTTTTAATGATTTCTATAACGATTTATACATTCTCTCAAAGTCTTAAAATAAAGAGTTCATTTTAGAGATTTTTTATTTAACTTGGAATTAATTGGATTCTGAGGTTGAACAAAACCTCGACAATTCCGCCATTGTCTTCCTCCTTAACTGCAATCTTTGCCTATTTCCAAATCACAGTAACAGCTGACACATCTTTCGTATCACAGCTGATTACGTATCAATATTTAACCTCATCTTTGACGCTAAGAAGTTTCCCTTTGCGCCGTTTTATTGTTACTCCCATAGAATGTTGTATTTCTTTCCATATCCGTTTCCTTCACATTATCTGAATTTTGATAACACGATAGTTTGTATTCTCCGAAAGATCTCAAAAATTTCCAAAGCCACAAAACTCTCGGCCAACATTGCCTAATATAAGTAGCAAGAAAGGTTTTAAAATAAGGTTCCCAAATATTCGTCACAGTCGGAAGAACTGTTGTGTAAGAGAGATCTGTTGTGAAACATGTAACTCTAGACCATGTGACGAAATGTTGGATTTGTACGATGTTACTCACTTTAAGCACTTGGTTCTACAAAGTGTATGGAGTAAAAATTCTAAAATATATTCGGTTCCTAATACGCTCATACTGCTTAAATTGAAAGAACATGTTGGTCTGTTTTTTAAACAAAAACATAAGCTTGTATTTTATTCATGTTAGGAAAAATTACCGTTTACAAAAAAATATGTTTACGTTGGAGAAAGCAATTTCAACTATTTAAATAGAAGACACTTATTTTGTATCTATCATGTTAAATATTTCCTTTATTTTATAAGTGACATATCTTAGAATAATTAAGAGATTGTTTTGCAACATTATTGCTTAATTATTCTTATGACAATACAGTTACTGTACGTATATTTTTTATGGTGTCAAAATTGATATAGCAGATTTGTACAAAATGAAATTAATCGTTTATACATTATTAAGTTTTTGCATTATACTGAACCTAGTTTCTAGACTAAGTAGTATTTTAATAAAAACATAGACAAACTCAAGGTTTATTAGATGCTTTATATTGATAAAAAAATTATAAATACCTAGTTTGTTTAATTAGCGTAATATTTATAACATCCAGTGTTATATTGCATGTAAACTTATGTGTGCGTTGACTTAAACGAGTGAAACAGTTTCATAACGTTCTATTAGGGGTAGTGAAAGTTTTTTCTAAGATCATGTTAAAGTAGCTAACACTTTTAAAATTGTTATCAATGGATGATAATTTGTAAAACTGTGAATATATGCCAGATTAGATTAAAAGAAAACCTTAGGATTAGTTTAACAGCTTTATTGAAAAAAACAATTTACTCATCTTGAATATAGTACATAAAATATTATTTAATCGAATTCAACGACGATTTTTACATCCCCTCAAAGACTTAAAATAAACAGAATCTTTCATACATTATTATTTATTATTAAGTTAACACCTGGATTTCTAGGTTTAATGAAGCCTGACGAAATTTGCCTTTGTTTTTGGTCATATACTGCAACCTATTTCGCTCTCCAAAGAGAACTAACAGCTGACAGATGCATATCAATAATATACCTCATCTTTTCCAATACCCAGTACAATGTTTTCCTTCAGCTGTTTAAAGTAGAATTCCTTCCTTCCTGTAGAATGTGGTCTCTTCATTTCTGTTTCCGTTTCATTATCTCATTTATGATATGACACTACTTTGTATTCTCCCAAATATTTTTACACCACTTTGAGTTAATTTTAAAAGTCAGTAGTATAATAATAATGTCTTTTATAAGATTTCCATGTCTCATATCAATTTAGTAAGATAATTTATGTTTCTATTAATATAGTAGAAACACCATTTCGGTACAAACAAAAAATTTTAGATTTATTTATTCGTCTTTTCAAGTGAACTTTTGAATTTGTATAAATTTTTCTTATTTATATTTTTCACGTTTTGCTCAAATTTACTATTGTTTATTGTGCAAGTAATGATAACACATAATTCGTTCGATTTTTTTATCATCCTCTTATCATCGCCTACTTAAAAAAAGCAAGAAAAGAACATAAAATAAAGACCCTTAATATTGTCATGGTCGGAAGAAAACAAAAGTTGTTTAGGAGTGACTTGCTAGGAAAAATGAAAGATAAGGAAATAGCCCAAGACTACATGATGAAAACAGTCTATCGGGATAGGATAGATAGATCGGGATAAAATGATAGCCAGTACTCATTTTAGAGAAACCTTGTAGGATATTTAATTACTCCAAGTTACTGTACACTGTTTTTCCAAAACAATACAAAGTTACGTTCCTAATAACTTTTATATAATAATCAGACTCTTGCAATTCTCACACACATATTATGTTCCCTTTTGATTACTTTGACCTTCAAGTAAATTAATCAATGTGTGATTTACTCTTCAAACAAATAAAATTATGCGATTCCACGAATCTATTCACAAACTCTCAGCGTCTGTGGATACCCCGAGTCGTGACCTAATAATATTGGTTTTCCCTGTGAGGGGGGTTTATTCTGTCATTAAATACATGTCCTCTGTAGGCTTTCAGACTTGTTCTCTATAACGTGATTCAGTTTTGTGACATAGTTCAGTTCTATCAATAACACAGCTCGCTAAAGCTCTGAAGTTCTAATAATGTAGAGAGTTACAGCCGTTCTTCTTCTTTTTTTTTTTAACTTTAGGTTTTACGCATGTATTTTACGGTTGAATAGATTAAATATTCGATTAAAACTTTTAAAGTAATAATTCAACAGAACATATACACACACAAAATGCGACATAATGGAAGAGTCTCTGCTAAAGTATGATATGAAAGTTAATTCTGATCGTACAACGAGACATGAAGTGAAGTTGTCAAGAAGAGAGGTAATAATTGGATTCATTTTGTAAAACTCACGTGGCCAATTATAATTGTCCACGAAAAATAGTCAAGATGATATTTTCTAATTATAAATAATATAAATTATTAAAAGAGTAATTAAATATATATATATATATTTAACTTATTTAGCTTATATATATATATATATATATATATATATATATATATATATATATATATATATATATATATAGCCTATTAACAATAATTATTATGTGAAATTTAGTGCAGGTAATTTTTCAAAAAGACACGGAAATTTGCAAAAATATAGCATCAATAAAAATATGTGGCATGTGTAAGTTTATTCGATGTTGGTGTACGATTTCTTGTGGTTTTAAAGCTTGATAAATATTGTTTGTTTATAATATTAAAATGATTTTGTTGAATATCAGCCATAATTTGTGTATTTACAAAAACAATTATTTTTCCATTTAGTTTTAGTTATCATTTCTCAGGTTATTGGTTTAGTTTCCGACATGATCTTTTAGATCCGATGGCTACCAGGCTATATCGGCAATTTTCACTTATGATATAGAATTATCACTTGATAACAGGAGTTCATTTATACTCTCGAAAAGTCCTATACTAGTTTTTACATATACACATAGTGTCAAAGTTCGATTAAAAATATTAATAATATGTATGGTATAGTTATACTTGACATGTAAATTACTCCCTAGTTAAATATATAGTTCATCTTTATATGTACTACACTTATCTTTACATAAATAAATTTATGCAACTAGACAGACAGAATATGAAATAAAGTAGGCATACACTATGTGATATATAGCTAATGCAACCATTATATTAGTTTCCTATGCCTTACATTAAGCAAATACCTATTACATTTTAATTTAGAACTTACCACGATAATAGATCAAATGTATTTCATCACATATGACAATGAGTTTGTTTTATAATTCTCTGGCTTACAGATAACTCTTTTTCTAGAATGGGGAAATTAGGCAACAACGTCATATTCTTTGACTGTACTACTCTTACCTCAAAAAATTATATACCAATTTTGATCACATTTTCTACAATGAGATTGTGAACAAATTTAGTTTTGATAAAATTCTGATAAAAATTGTTGAGTATTTGCTACAATTAAGACTAAAAATTCAAATTTTGTAAAATACAGATCTATCCCCTTGGACTGTACGAGTATTTATAATAATAATAATAATAATAATAATTATTATTATATTTATTCCCTCAAGAGACTATACACACATGCAAACAAAAGACTTATTTATTTAAAAAAATAATAAAACTGATAATATTAAACAATACAAAACTTCAACGGTAACATAATCCTGTTCTGGGATTCTGGGAGGCGACTATGATAGCTCAGTTGGTAGAGCATAGGCGCGTAAAGCAAAAGGTCTTGGGTTCGATTCCCAGTCTATGTCGTGTATTTTTCAGTTGAAATATTATTGTACAATATTTATGTTTGTGCAATGAATGTGTTCAATTTAATTCATCAATAAAAGTTGTTATGAACAGCTAATATTCTATACTATATATAAAAAATATGTAGAACATATATACACTTATAAAACTAACATTTTATAAACATATAAATAACAATTTCACCACATATACTCCAATATCCCATATAAAGTTGAGACTCATAGAACTGCAATATTGTACCAATGTGAATCCTAAATACGTTTGCATTGTTGTTACGTAACGTGGGCCTGAACATGTTGATGCAGGTGGCTTTGAAATAATGATAAGTTAGTGTCACAAGAGACAGAAGGGAAAAGTGGGAACTGCACCCGAGACGACCGTAATTTATGAGGTGAATATAGTAGGCAGGATATTGCATGTGGCGGAGGGTTAGTTTATAGAAGATAAATACAATTTATGATGAACAAATTGAATGGGTGGTATCAAGCTGCATATGGAAAATAATATATGTGTATTGGTATGAGACATAGTTGAAGAACATATTTTAAAACTGTATTGTTCGTGATACATAAAACACAAAATGAAGTATACTCCGCGCATTTATTTTAAATTTTGTATGGGCCATCACATGAGTTTACAATTTAGTTGTAGTTAAATTCGAAATAACCTTTAAAAATATATAAACCTCTTACATTTCTTCATTGCAGATAATAAAAAAACAAAAATGTTTAAAAATATATCTGTGGTACATAGATGAAAGTTATTTACAAATCGTTGACCTCAGGTCTTCAATTTATATAATGTATTTTAATCACCAATTCTTAATGTATTATTTCCGTAGGACATCTCTAACCGAAACATAACCATTTTGATTCATTTCTTTTATCTTTTTGTTATAATGCGTGTAAATTAATTTTTATTCTCACCCTATATTCATGTTCAACATTTATTCAATTTTTTCCTTAATCTGTTAATTCCATGCAACAATAAATCGTGCAGTGTTTATGTGCCAAACATCATAAACTTTAGTAAACAGCATTTTGAGATAATGTATGTCAAGTATGTTATAAACGGACAGGCAGATAGAAAATTGAGAGAAATAGTGTGTGTGTGTGTGTGTGTGTGTGTGTGTGTGTGTGTGTGTGTGTGTGTGTGTGTGTGTGTGCTCAAAGCTTTCCAAACCAATCAAAATGCGATTTCTAAATTCATATTCATTATCATTTTGTAATCGTTAATAAATACGTATTCCTGTTAATCATGTACAATTATTATTGGTATGATACCTAACTAGTCTGATGAATAGAAAACGAAGCATAAACAAAGTCTATGCAAGATACAGTAAAATATATTGGGGTCAATAACGCTGTATATTTGTATATTTTCATTCTTTAACGCTATATATCGATCTTCCGCTTTTTTTATTCTTAATATATATAACTTATGAGAGCTTTTGCGAGTCAATAAATTTGGAAATATATGAAATACAATTTGACTTAAATTATCACAAACTATGTTGTAACCCAAGGTAATAGAAAGTACTCAAGTTATAAGTTATACATGTTTAACCTTAGTTTAGTTCCAGCAAATGATATTAAGTATTAATAACATTACTAGATATCAGTTTTTCGAAACCATTTAAAGTCAAAGTGACCTATTTGGAGGAGGATCATCTAATAGTTAATTCAGGAGACGTGGTGTGGTAGACCAATATATCCAAATCTAAGGAATGCACTGGTGCTGGGGTATACGGTCTGAGACTGGAGTTGAAGCATTCATTTCCCTAGGGACAGTACGCCAGGTTGAGGTAATGGCCATAAAGAACTGTGTTGAGGAGAACATAATGCGGGCATTTAAAGAAAACCCGCAGTCGTATCTACCAGATAGTCAGCCATTAATCAAAGTGATTGCAAGCACAAATTTGAAATTCATTGAATCTCAAAATCAGTGTCTGGAAAATCAGGTAACATTACAAAAGTTATCGTGTCATACAAAATTGAGAGAAATGAGGAGGCAGATATATTGGTTAAACGGGTTCTGTGACAGAGTTTGTAGTACCGGTACTTAAACTGGGAGCTGGGATACATTGTGTGTATGATCAAGATATCCATAAATTTGTGGGTTCAGATAAAACAACAGCAAAGATACAATCGTTTTCATTTCGCACACTACTTCTAAGACAAGTCCCATTAGGTAGACTGATGGAACAGTACTGACCTTCAAGGGGGGAGGGAACTCAGACCAATCACAGGATTTAATACAGGACAATGTGGTACGAGGGTGTACTTGCACAGGATAGGATCATATAATGGAAAAACTGTGTGTAGACTGTATGGGATGGGTGTGAAGACAGCTGGCCACACACTTCTTTCAATTGTGATGTTCTTGCAAGTAAGAGTTTTAGGGTTGATTTTTGGTTAGAATTAGAACTCTCGTTTTACGAGCTTATGAGTGGATTTCTAAAAGACGTAAAAGGGAATAATCTACTCGGCTAGAAAAAAGAGGCTTAGCTCCACAATTGATCAATTAGTTGCGGTGTCTGACGCCGGTTTAACTTATATTTTAACTAATTTCCTTAAAATATTTTGTTATTTTTATATGTGATACATTAGCCACGATAATATTACAGTGAAATAATTAAATCACTATTTGAATAGATATGAATTTATTAGTAATAAAACTATCACAACTGTGTCTTTCAATATAAATTGAAAAATGTAAATAATATTTAAATAACACACTTTACACCCTGTTGAATAAATGGATTCTGTTTTTATAAAGTTTTGAAAAACGTACAAATTATTAAATAAATATCGTCTGATTATTTTTGAACAATCTCTGTTGTTACAAAATATAAAAATATTATGTGTCCAACTTTTATTAAAATGATATGTTCAGTATGTTAGAATTTGACATTGGTTTGTATATAATTATACAAATGTATTCCTCTTACATTCAAGATGCTGTTTTCATTTATATAATGTTTTCATAAATTTGTGCTTAAAGATTACATTTTTGAACTGAACATTGCAATCACAGGGGATAATATTTAAGAGTTAAACAAAATACGATTACCCAAAACATGTATCGCGAGCCAAATACAATGACTGACCATTGAAGTTGGTAAATTATGAATTGAGTAAATTTTATTTTGATATTTATAAATCCACATAGGCCCGTAAAAACTTACTCATAACAACACTAATAGCAAAAATATATGTCAGTAGTTAGGTGATATGTCCTATATTTTCGTAAAATGTTATAGTTTTAAAATATTTAGTAAACTGTATCATAAGAACTTCTTTCATAATATGCTAGGAAGTTGTTGTAGTAAATGCTTTTGCCTCTCGCTTTTAAAGGTTGGTTATAAAGCAATTTGTGTAGAATAGGGTGTTTGTCTTACCCTCTCTTCCTCTGATTAATTTTAAATTGTTCGACGTTTATCTCGTATCTTCAACATCACTTCTAGCCTGGAGACGTACTACCGTTATTTATATTTCCTTTTCAATAAAATGAAAGAAATTTTCCTCTTTTGCACTACATGTTTGTATGTACTGAATTTTTGAGTTTATGTTTTTATATTTATGGGTTGAAAGATTTAGAACTATATTTATTACGTAAATGAAATATATTTCAGTAAATTGTCATACAAAATTAGACATAAAACTTTTTTTTTAAATGCAATATCGGATAAATATTTCATACAACAATATTCCTTCAGTATTTGAAAGATAAACTATTCAATATTCCAAGTTTTATACTTTGCGTTTGATATTCCTTATTTAAAAAATATATAAATTGTGATGCTCGTTCTGGTCTCCAACTACTTAAGAAATATCTACCAAAACAAATGTGACTACTTTATATTCGTAATTAAATTAAAATCGTCTAAAAAAGATGATATTTTAATGGGTCTTAGCACGCAAGAAATAAATGTAAACTTCTCAAAAGTCTTTTACAACTATTCTCGAAGGTTCAAAGGTTTTATGTAAGATTTTACCGCAAATTAAACACACGGACGTCTTCGATTCTAGATGGTTATGTCAATACCAAATCACAGCCATAGACTCTTGCCTTATTGGCAGACAGTTCCCTTGGGATAAATATCCTTTCATCTCAGCACGACTTTGATAGGAAGGAGGAGTAAATATTATTACATCTGTCACATTTAGAACTGGGTTCTCTTCAGTGTATATCTCATGGTGAAAAATACAAGAAGATATCATTTGGTGCTCTATAGTTCATGTAATTCTTTGTTTCAAGTTTAAAAATATGGTGATCCTATACCTAAATAAATCTTGTAATAATATATTTATGTTTAGACAACTATTATTTGTTACATGAATTATATTAATTACATTTTCCTTATGTTTAAATTGTTTTGAAGCGTATTTAAAAAATTAAATTGATGACATTTATTTTGCAAAATTGAATTAAATTACTTCCTGATATTGTGTAACGATGTTGCTGAGGGGATTCTGCGAGCATTACTTTTGTAAGTATACAATTGCATTATTTTCAAAAGACAGAATATATTTTCCCTTATCATTTCAAAATTGATCTCATTATAATTCAACGAGATTTACACAAAACTTGATTTCTCTACGATCATGTTTATGATATAAAAATACTCTTTTTTATGTGATTAACAAAAATTTGATACATTCCTTTCATTTTTTCTATATATTTTGTTAACTACAATAAACTATTATGAAATATTTATATAAACACAGGTAAATACTTCACAAACCCTGGAAGGCTTAGTTCTAGAAAGAGTACAGAAGTAGCAATTTCAAGGACCCTAGTTGTATCTATACCTTTTTTATAATGTTCAATTCATCCAAGGCTATTAAATACATGAGAATGGCATAACTCCAGTAGTAGCATTCTAAGTCATGGAGTAAATGTTAATTCAAAAGTATAAAATACCAAACAATTTTAGGCTATTTACACTAATTGTATTAACTTAATTTTATTCGAACTGAAAAACACATGTTAATTATAAGGGATGTAGTTGACGAAACTAAAAATATAACAATAGTTTTGTTCGTGTATTAGTGTCTAAAATGAGTTATTGTGTATTTATTAACGTAATTACTGCAAGTCCTGATAGGTGATTAATATAGGTTTACTAATCGCAAATTATGTATTTAATCTGACAATAATTAGTAAACAAATGTGTTTCCATAAGAGCGTTTATTATAGCTTTATAAAGTAAAATCTTTTGCATGCTTTAGGCATAAATATACTGTTTCATTTTTCTTGCATTAATGCCACCTTATTTAGCCTGGAAAAAGCAATATAATTGAATGCTATTCTCATTTTCCCCTACGTTAAACACCAACAGGAAAAAAGTGATTTCTGATTTGTGAGAGTACTGGTTCATACAGATTATCCACTACAACATAACCTCAATTGTGTCCTGAGATCTAGCGTGATTATTTCGTTTTTGGAAACGACGTTAGGTACAACTGCTTTGAATATAAGTATAGTTCTTATTTTAAACTAATATAAATTTGATATTTTTAGGAGTGGTAAAGGTGTAAATTTGATTTAGTTACACGACTATAATTAGTTTTATCAATAGTTTGGTAAAAAAGAGAAACACTTTCCTTTTTTTAGAAAATTTTTAATAAATATAATAATGCAAATTAATGCAACTTATGATGACTGAATTATGACGCCGTAATAGTAGTTATTTACAACTTTGAAAATTTTCCAAAGACAGACTATTTATTCACATAATAAGTCAAATTGTTTTTAATTAATTTGTTTGCTGAATGAAATTTATCTATTTAAAGAGGCTACTAGTTCAAACAGAAACAAAATTAATTAAATAACGAACTGTCATAAAGTAGGTTATAAATTAAAAACTGAAAGTGATGAAAACTGTACAAATCGCCTTATCCGTCAAAATAACAGCGCAAATCTGCTAATTTAACAAAACTTGTGGTTGTGTTTCAGGATAAGTTTTACTGATAGTTATTGAATCGTTTTTTATAATAGTAAATAAGTAGTATATGCCTTCAGTACATCCTTAACATTTTACAGGTTACACTTCAGTTTAAACGCTTTAAATCACTGCCAATTTAATGTCAAACATAATTGACACCTTGTCCTGAACATAACATATTTGGAAATGACATTATAAAATATACTACTTTAAATGAGGGAGCCTCGATTTATTTTCGAATCATACATAATAATTTGAAAACTTTATTTCAGTTGTAGTATTAATAGATTGTTGGTTTTAATGGGAACTTGAAAGAGAATGTATCATAAAATGTTAAGTTTTAAAAAAAACCAACCTCCGTATTTGACTAATCATCACAACTCTCAGCTGATTTGAAGTATAATTTTGAATCAATTTATTTGCATTGAAAAGGGAGAAATGTTTCAAAAGTCATAGTGCAGTTGAACAGACGAGTTCAAAGGAAATAATAGGCAAATATATACTTCTAGTGTCATCTTCACTTTTTGAATAATAACTTATACATTGTAATGCCAGAATAATGTTGAGTGTGCGGCATTTTCCAATAATTTATGAAAAATATTTGTATCAATTTTACTAATTTTACTAGATTTAGAAAATTTCTATTAGATTTTTAACTACGAAATACTTGAATTTATTAGTGCTTAATATCCCTGAATATCTTATCATCATTAGAGATATGATAAATAACGACTAACTACTGTGAAATAAGATTAGTATTACAGCCGTCACAGTGATGACACGTATCAGACATTATGATATGTGCTTAATACTAGATTAGTATTTGATAAGTCGTATGGACATTTATTAATCAATAGTAATATCTGTTCACTTTTTAAAACATTCAGTACAACACTTACTAAATTTTCGTAACAAAGTTAGTTTTTTGTTCAATTTGAAACTACAATTTTAGCAAAATAATAAAAAATTAATATATTATATACATTTTGAACCCAATGATTAATTTTTTCCTAAAATGTATACAATAACTAACATTTCAGTTTTATGGACTTTTTGTAAAAAAATAAATAGGAAATTAATTTTGTTAAGGGTATTTATTCATTGTTATAAATCCGTATATGTACTGCTATCGTTAGTTAAATTAGAAAACAGATCAAATCATGATTGTCCACCAGGAACTTATTTTATAATCTGTGATAGTCATAAAAACCAAACATTGCATTTAGTTATAAAAGCATTATAGTCCAAACGTAAAACGTAAATATTTCTTCTCATTTGAGGTGTATTATACAAATAGAATATAAAAACGAGTACTTAAATAAAAAGATATTCGCTTTCCATTTACTTTATTATTAACTGTAGGTCCAATAAAAAATCATGATATAATTTAATAATAGATAAAAATAGTTTAACTTTAATGCGGAATACTTTGAAATAATATATTGATTGTTGTTCTACATTAAATAGTTACATGAAGAAGTTGGACGAGTATCAAGCCTTCCTCCGCCATTTTCCATTTAAGAGATTAACCATTAACCCATTTAAAAAGTATGTTTTTTTTCAACTTCATGTTTTTTTTTTTTTTTTTTTTTTTAAATAATCTTCGCCTGCTGGTTTTTAACTGGCATTGTTTACTCATTAGAACATAATTAGGTTTATTTAGGTACCGAATTTATTTTCGTTTACTTCTATTGTGACAATATGTACGTCTCGGAGAGAATGATATCACAAAATGTATAATTTACTTTTTTTGTATGTACAAAGTATATTGTTAATTCTTATGAACTATGAAAATATGTATTAGACCCATTACAATAATTTGAATTGATACAGAAGGTGAGTGTTTATTTTATTTAAAGGAATGTATTCGTAACAGAATTTTTATATAGGAGCACAGAATTTAGTTTGTATTTCAAGTTTGAGATATTTTCTTTACTTTTTATCAACCTTGATAAAGAACTATGAAGGAGAAACAAAAGTAAGACGAATTGTAAGAATAAATTTGTCTATAGGTAAAAGTAATTCTGGTTATTTGCTAATGGTGGTTTGTGGATGTGACAGACCTTTTCCTTCATTTGTTCATTCACTCCGACATTTGCAATCATTCGTTGCTTGCTGTCCTTTGTGTAGTGCAGGACTATGTGTTGTGGTTTTATCTCTTCACGTTTCTATTTAATCCTTGATAAGACTATTCATTTTATAGTTTAAAGGTTGAGCTCTTTTCTTAGATTAAATTAATTTTAGTTATCCAACATAGTCCTACACTACTTGGCTATGTCGGTGTTAGTACTTTTACACTTGATAACGAAGTTGGTTTATACTCTTTAAACGTCGTGTATTATTTTTCATATAAACATTGATGGCAAATGTCCGTATGAACAGTAATAATAATTAAAGAAGCGATGAATCATGAATTTTAATTGTTAAACATCACCAAAAATTCAAAAGTTGAAAAATGTGTATTTTACTAATTTTGCTGATAAAAAGACGTTCCTACATGGTGGAAATCAAAACTTAAACTATTATTCTATGACAGTTACTTAGGACTTTAGAAAGTCTAAAGTGTCAAAAGAACTAAAGTAAATGTAATCGTGATCAGAGTTAATCACAAGGCGACAGATCTATACAAGAACTCAACGAAATGGTAAACCCCAAGTTAAGCCAAACTCGTACACAAGTCTTTAGTTTTTTTTTTGTAATAAATTGTACTGTAGTGATTTCGCCAACTCAACATGAATGTTATTAAATAAACTACATCAATAATTAATTTAAAATTACAATTATATTTCTTCGTGTATTTATTGGTTCTTACTTCCGTGATTGTTAAATAATTAATATTTGTATTATATATAAACATTTAAATATTTAAGGATGTTGTCGGGTTCAGTGTCTTATAAATGAAAAACTGTTCTAAAACATCCAATTTTGTTCTTTCTGCATCTTTTTTAATATTTGTAGGTGTTGCATTATGCCTTTAATTGCGTGATAGACCGAAATGTTGTTAGTACATGAAATGTTGTTTAAGTGTAATGTGATTTAGTTGTGTGATGTAAAAAACCGTCTTGTCTTCTACAATGACACTGTGATGTCGTAACTGCAGTCAGACGTAACTCAAAATAAGTGATTGTTTGAAGGTTAGTATATAATACAAATATTATTTATATTTCTTTTAAACTAAACATAAAACGTAAGGAAAAGTTTAAGAAAAACGTCTTCCTTTATACTTCTTATATTTTTGACACAATTGTTTTTCGTTCCAAAAAATATAAAACAATTTTCAGGAATGAAAATGATTCTATAAATTAGAGATTCAATGGTTGAAAGTGAGTATAAGTCTAGCTTTTGTACTCAGACTCATAGACACTATCACAAAATATAGACTGAAGTTAGCAATACAAATATCAAATATGATATTATTGCGGGTAATATTGTGGGTTTATTGGTTTATTATTGAATTATATATTAGGGAATAGTTATTAAATGTATTTTATTTAAATTTCCTAAAACAAAATAATTTTGTTTATAATATTTAACTTTGAAAAACTGACAATATACCGGTAATAAATAAATAAATTTGTCAAATATATTCTTAATTTATACATTATAGTGCATAATAAAAAAATAAAAACACTACTTAATTTTAATGTGTCAAATTAATTGTACAACACTTTGTGGTAATTCCACCCTCTCAGCTCCCTGTTATAGAGCTTCCGCTTAAACAGTGAGAGTTAAATCTCCCTGAGGATATTATAACGCTCTTAGCCTTTCAAGTGTTTGAGGAAATTACTCAGTCTCAGCTAAATTAAAATTAAAATTTATCTTGTCACTAACGAACCGTTACTATTGTAAACTTTATATTTTAATAAATGAATTTTCTACAAATCGTACAGTCTGAAAACATAAAAAAAATTCTTAAATTCAGTATTTCGACTGTTTTAATTTTTTGATAAATATACATTTTACTGTGAAAAAATAATTTTCGATTATCTACTTCATCGTATTTTCTTGAAATAAAACTTTCACTAAGCAACACAATTTAAAATTGTCTCCGAATTACTATTTTACACATTGGAGAGAGTCATTTAAAAAATATTGTTGAAAGTTTTGGGTAATGTATTCAAATTGTCAGTATTTTTTTTAAAAGGGATCAATGAATTAAAAACGAGTAATCTTACTAAGCTATATTAAGCAGCCGTAATGTGTCTTACACTAACATTTAGTGTTTAATAAAGGGAATTTAGTTGTGTAATAAGTTACAATATATGCAAACAAATTAAAATACAAATATAATAGTATAATGCTACATATTTTATTTTTATATTTGAAAAGTAAACGTACTAATTGTAAATATTTACACAGTTCCTCTTTGCTATATGCTCGATAATAAAACATATATGCAGGATGTTCTTATCCTATGCTTCCTACTCACATAAATAGCTTTTTTAATAGCTGATATCTAGAAAAAACTAAATTTAAAATTTGTAATTAATTTTCTGCCTGTGACAGATATAAGTTTAATGTCAACATTTTTAAGACAAATAGGGTTTAGCATGAACTATGAATCTGTGCGTTGTATCTTAATTAGTAGAAGAAGATTCTATTCCCTCTTTTCTTTCATCCTCATCACTCGTAATGTGTAATAAGTGAGCGCAACACTGAAAGGAGGGTAGTTTATTAATCTACACCATATTTCCAACGCTTTAGTCTCTCCTGTGTTAATATTTAATGTTGTCTCTTCTCAAGTGAACACATCCCCTTTTTTGTAAAGTAACTTCAGACACAATCTCTATTTTACAAAATAATAAGGATTATCTTAACTTTTACAAAAAGCAAAGTAATGTTATCCGGCCATATGGAGGGGCATTTATCAATTTTCACGATATTTATAACACTTTAGTCCAATCTCTGTTAATATTTAATGTTCTCTCTTCTCAAGGGAACAAATTCTCTCTTCGTATATAGTACCTTCAAAGACATTTTATTTTTATACGAAACAATAGGGATTATATTATTTTGTTTTTCTAAAAAGTACAAGGATATACTTATACGCTAGTTAGGAATAATAGGTAACTGCGTTAAGAAATATGATATCATTTAAATAAACTATTGTTTATTTAAATAAACAGTTCTTCATAACATTAAAAATAGTATATTTTTTATTGTTGGAGTGAATTTTCCAAGCGGCTTCAAATATAAGCTTTCAACAAATGATGATTATAACATACAATGAATACTGTATAATAAATATAAATATACTTTCTTTGTATTTTGTACCTCTTTTATTTTCAATAAAGTGTAGACATATAATAGAAAGTAATATAAAAATACAATAATTTGTACGTATAAGAAATAAACCAATTATAAAAGTAGAAAACAAATATCCCCTTAGAGACACAATATAGTGACAATAGCTAGGAATTATAGTTGGATTTATACCTTTTTCAAACAGTCGTGAATTAGATCTTTCATCTTTATCTTTCCTATAAGGTTCCTCTTTATCAACTCTTGTTCACTTCCGACCCTCCAGATCTTAGAATAATTGAAGACTAGAAGGTTACGTTAATTTCCTTCATTTTTGTAAATAAGTCAATGATAATTGATAGGTGTTTCACCTTTGAACAGAATCAATATATAATATAAAATAAATAAATCTTGTTTTTTTTTTTTAGTTGGTTTTGGTATGTTTACCGAATCATATTTAAAGTCCTCTCCAACTCATCTAAATATATAACTGCAGTACATATATCCCCCCCCCCTCTTTAAAGTGTTCCAATTTTAACGTTTCACTAGCATCTTATCAAACGGACTACAGCGTTGGCATTCAGGTAATAAGCGTAAATTATACAGGGTTACGCACAAGTCCAGTAACTGTTAGGTTACGTTAGGACATGTTCTCAACTAGAAAAACTTCTTCAAGATTACCACATATGGCAGGACAATTCGGTTTATATTTGTATTTATTTCTTCAATTTATTTCTGAGACAAAAGTATGTGAATCTTTTATTTCTTTATTTTAAATATGGTAATTCTGCACGAAACTACCAATGTTTTAGCTTATTTAAGTCCTCTCCTCCCCCCCCCCATTCTGGACTAGAACTAAACTAAAGGAAGTTACTCTGGTATAAGGGGCATCACTCAACAAACAGCCTTAAAAGGATTATGCATTCTCTTGAAATGTAAAAAAGAAACACTATTATATATATTTACGAGATAATAAGGTAAATATTCATACTGGTCATATTAGGATTGAAACAATAATTATTGTACAAATAGAATAATTCATAACCTCATGAGCTTCATAAATGTCATTGTATTGAAATGAAATTTAGAAAACTCGGAAAAAACACAAAATCAGATTTACACAAGTAGGTATCTAAGTGTTATAAATAAATTTCGGTTAAATGTACAATTTAAATTATTTATAATGGTTCTATTACACCTTCTCTCTAATCGTAAATTATAATGGAATATTGATCATGTACAATTTAATACCTTTATACATAATTTCGAAAGGAAAAAATTATCGTAAGAGGGAAAATATACCAAAATCATAAATTAAGTATATTACAGATTAGAGTTACTGCGAAAAAACTCAACTAATGATCCACTATTACATAAAAAACAATATGTCCTTATTATAAGAATTAAACATATTTGTTATTTTCATTTCCTTTTATTTAATAGTGAGAGTGAATATGACAAAATGCATGGGCAATAATTTTGTACTAGTAGCTTTTTATTGTTTCATAACTTTTGGAAGTTTATCTATGACAATAAAATTTGTGATTGTCTTACGATTGTTAAAATCACCTTTGAAGTCTAATTCAAAGTTGTTTCATTGCAAGTAGGTAATTAGAAATTAATTAATTATTTTTTAAATTCAAAAATTAATACAAAATACAGAAGGTAGATTACAAAATATAGAAGCTTATTAAAATATGGATAAATATTCAGTTGTGAACTTGTGAGTTGGATAACTCTTGGTGAAGGAATATTATATTACATATTTTCGTTCATATTTCTTAGCAGTAATGTGCAATATCCGGGCGTATATCTACAAGGAGAGAAGTTTATCAATTTACAACACTTTAGTCTCTCCTGTGTTAATATTTAATGTTGTCTCTTCTCAAGTGAAAACATCCCCTTTTTTGCAAAGTACCTTCAGAGACAATCTTTTTATATAGAACAAAAGAATGGGGATCATCTTACCTTTTACAACAAGTAAGGTGTATTGTTACATACTACTTAAGAAGAATTTCCGAATTATTAATACATATATGTACTAATATAATGCAATTTAATTCGTTTTTAATATATATATATATATATATATATATATATATATATATATATATATATATATATATATATATATATATATATATATATTTGTTTTAAATGTAATGAATACAATTTATTGTAGATAATATAATAATTTATCTAAATGAATGTTTTAATGCAAGAAGAAATAATAATTTAACTTACAGTGAAAAAACTCATTACAAATTCTTGTGGCCAATGAGAATCAGCTAGATAAAACAGACTTGACGTATTTTTTGTGAAATCGTTCCAAACACCTTATTATTACTTTTGTAAGTACTGATCGAATGTTCTTTTTTGCCCTCAAAACTGGCCACACCAGTATTTTTTGTACTAATTACGTATTCCGTTCTCTTTAACCTTTTGTAAATTATGTTTATTTGAAATTAATTAACTTAAAATTCATCTAAATTACATTTTGTAAGTTAATGAGTCTACGAGTTGTTTTTGCCACGAATGTATAATTTGAATTTTGTTTGTGTAATGAGTTATTGTGAAAATGTTTTACTAACTTTAAATGTATATATTATAGCTTATTTGATTTTAAAGAGATTTTAAAAATTCATCTGTTTGTGATTTTTAATATTATCTCTATTTTTCAATACTAGTATTATTAAAAATTTTTAGATTACTGTAGTACGATAATAAACCTTCTATTTTATTACCAAGTTGTTTTTCACGTCACGTGTTTAAATTGTGACATTTCACTGCAGTAATTTAAATTAACCACAGCGTTAATCGTAATTTAATTAGAACAAATAAAAGACATTTACACAAGTAATATAACTGTCGTCACAATTGCAACTATGGTTTCAACTAGAAACAGTTAAAGAAACGTAACCAAGATATCGCACTTGTCGGGAAAACTAATTTTCTCCGAGTGTTCTTTATTTTGTTTCAGTCTGAGAATGTATGTACTTTATTTGTTTGTTTTAAGTAAATAAATAATTCGAAAAACTACCAGCGCATTCTAATTTTAGATTCTAAAACATATTCAGGAAACTCACATCTTGAGATGCTTGGTAATGAATAGATGAAAGATATCTTTATGTTTGTTAAGTGAAGGTTTCAGTATTGTAAAAGAGGAAATATGTAACACTTTCAAACTGTTTTTAATCTAGTATTTTGGTTTGAATACACAAATGAAAATAAATAGTTTGCTTTCTAGAAACAAAAGTTAATTGAAATTGCATTTATTGCTTTGAAAATATAATTAATGGAGCATTATTTAAAAACAATGCTAGTTAGAAGCACAATTTCAAATGTGAAAACGTTTTGAAATATTTTGTATTTTGTTGCCACATATATGATACTGTATGATGCAACAATTTAGCTGATAAACTTAATAAAATAGTTCTTTGGTTGACAAATATCGGAATCAATAATACAGTATGTACAGTAATAATAATAATATCAGTTTGTACAGTTTGTAATAATAATAATGTTTGCACAGTAATAATAATACAGTACCATCGGTTTGTGACGTGCTCAAAAGACGGCCTATAGAAGATAAATTATATATTGTTGTAAAATAGTCTCTTATAGGCAAATAGCGCAATGCGTGGTTCGTTATTATTTTAAAGAATGAAGGCAGTTTACGTGAAATGAAACACATACCGCATGTTTACACGTTATGCTACATATAAATGAAACACATACAGTATGTTTACACATTATGCTACATATAAATGAAAAAAATACCAAATGTTTACACGTTAATGCTACATATAAATGAAACACATACAGCATGTTTACACGTTATGCTACATATAAATGAAACAAATACCGAATGATTCACGTTAATGCTACATATAAATGAAACATATACCGAATGTTTACACGTTATGCTACATATAAATGAAACACATACCGCATGTTTACACGTTAAAGCTACATATAAATGAAACTCATACCAAATGTTTACACGTTAAAGCTACATATAAATGAAACACATACCGAACGTTTACACTTTAATGCTACATATAAATGAAACACATACCACATGTTTACACGTTAATGGTACATATAGATGAAACACATAAGGCATGTGTAGACGGAATGCTACAATAATGCAATTTGGATTTTGTTACTACAGACAATGTGACTTAGTTTTCTAACACTCTCAATCCAGTGTTGCTCCAAGTTACATATACCAGGGGATACATTGTATTTCGTATCTCATGCTACATGGACCAAAACGTAGATAATGGCGTTGATCTGTCCAAGTAATGAAACACTGTCCTCAGCAAAGACATGTAATTGTGTGACATGTAAAAGTAAATGTATTATATCTTATCAGTGCTTAATAATGAAAACATTCCTTATCATTTTGGGAATAAAATAAAATATGTTGTATAAACGTGTTTGCATTTTCCTTAATTTAATAATGAATTAAATCTGTCCATTAATTATAAACGTATTTTAAACATTGGTTCAAAATTATTTCCCTTTTTCTAACTTATAATTTTATTTTAGTAAAAAAAATTGTTCAAATTCTTATAAATTCTGAAATTTGAACAGAGTAAGGTGAAAATATATTAAAAACATGATGAGTCCTACTAGAGATAAAACATAGTGAAGGTATGTCTAAAATAAATAAGAACTCAAAATACAACCTTCATGTTTATTTACTTTTAAAAACCAGGTTCGCGTCATTTTAAATGTTAATATTATACTATTTCTTGTATAGAAATTATATTGAGTAGAACACACATTGAGTACATTGTACAGTATCAGCCCAGAGACATGTTAGACTTCATTTGTGCGCGTGTGTTGTTTGTGTTATGTGTTTTTACAAATTGTGTTAAATGTTTTTAATTGTGTTTTGACCACCCGACGATGGACGTAAAAAGTCCGAAACACGTGTAGTGGTAATATATATGTACTGAAGGAAAAACTTCAATAAAAGGATTGCTGGCGGTGAGTAACATATTAAAAGTTATTGAACCTAATAGTCCACTTCTACACAATAAAAATCTAAAGTTTTAAATTAATAACCTAAATAAATTTCATTTTTAGATTTAAAAGCAGGTAAACAATGGTATCTCGTTTTCAAAGTTTTTTTGAATATTAAGCAACCCTTGAGGCATTTTAGTATTTTTCAAACTTTGTTTGTCTGATTAGATAGGTAAGACATTTTTTCCTAAGGAAACAAATTCCAATTTAAAACATATAACTATTTTATTAATCGCTAAGTTTGCTCACTCTAATTCTGAATGTTATTGATTATTTTAGAAACCAATGACGTTTTATCCTCACTTTAAACAAAAACAAAATTAAACCAACGATCTTCAGTTTTTTCAAAGTTTTGAAAATTGAAGCGTTACTAACAAACATTATGTGTCTTTATTTATAAATAGTTGTGTTATTTATACATTAAATTATATTGAAGATAAAAACTATTACAATAAATCATCATCGATTTTAAATCAAAATATAGTTCCAAGTACACCATAGTGTTTTGTAAAATAATATAAAGAAGCTTCGTCAATAATAATTTTAACCAATTGCAGTTGCATAATAAATATCTAATATATATTAGGACATCAACTTTATTCATAATCACACAAGACTAAAGATTTTTAGATAGTTTAGACTCTTGGAAATCTCCAATACTTTAATAAAATAAATACATTCAAGGAAAATTTATATTTATTGATGTCTTTCAATGACTTTAACTTTGGTGTGTGATAATACAATGTATAATGAATATTGTTCAACTAATAATGGAAATTAATGTTCTTATTTTGATAATATTTAAGTAAGTTTTATGCAACGTTTAAAACATATATTTTTCCTTCATAAATATTCTTAATCTTCACACACAATGCATTAATTCTAATATTATTGACCCAAGCAACGAAATACTTGTTTTTATATGATATTATTTTGGCAAACATATACCATATAAACCCGTGAGAAAAATATATATTAAAACGAAATAATGTGAATACATTTACTTTTATTTAAGTTGCATTATTATGTTTTCCATTATGAATTAAATATTTTCATTCAATAAAATTAAAGAAATAAAATCCAAATTCTTAACTTCATTAAAAATTTGATTTCTATTTGTTAAATCATATTCTTCAACGCCGAACAAAACCCTTATTGAATTTCTGTAATCATAAAAATTAGGAATTAGAGTTGACAAACAGAATGCAAAAATAAAATAATAATAAGCTAACTTTATCAGAGTTAACATAAGGCATGTCGAAATTATGAATAAAACTATTTAAAATGTCCATTGTCAAAATATTTGACCTATTGGAATTATTATTTCTATTGTGAAATTGACCCATCAAAGTATTATTGAAAACCTTTTTTTTACTCGTCTTTGACCCTTCATAGTATATTGTAAGGTTTTATATTGCTTGAACTGTTACCAATTATAATTTTTACAATAATTACAACTTTATCTCCCTCAATACTTTTAGAAGATATGAACGTGAAATTAAATTTCGTTATTATTACATTTTATCAATATTTAATTGAGATTTAACACCAGTTTGATGTACTGTATTGAGTAAAATTATTACTGATAACATGAATTTATAAAAGTTATGTTTTTTATATTTTATTTCGCAAACATATTTATGGGTAAAATAAAAAGCATACAACTTTAGCCTTAAAAAATTTTTTTTGTCGATTTTAAAACTGTGTAGACAATAATGCAAATTTAGAAGAAAATACTTCTCTAAAATTTACTTTCATGTTAATTATACAAAAAAACTGGCGGAATGTTGTAAGTATAATCTCCACGTGGTTTTTATTAATCTATTCATTCGGTAATTTAATTAATTGCCACGAAGATGAATTATGAGATTGGATAAGGGCAAGGAGAAATAATTGTTTGCTGTATCTTGTAATTCTTTCGATGTTTAAGCAAAGGGTTTGGATTTGATAACGGTTTGCAAATTCATGTTTTCCCCCAAGTAACCTTATTAAGTAAGATGGAAAATGGGACATATTTAATACATTTTTGATTTTTATGAAGCAAATAATACAGGTAAAGTAAGATGCAGAGATTAATTATAACACAAATTTTAGAGACAAAATGTTACCATCATATTTAATAGAACATATTAAATTTTCCTAATACTTTTTCTTTCCTTCCCATAGTTAGAACAATATATTCACCACCAGAACGCTGCATTGCACATACACATTCCATTTAGGTTATTCTGACCTTCAGTTAAATTAATCAATACCTTATTTAGTCTCCAAACAACTAAGTTATGCGACTCCACGGTACCGCTTCCAAAGCTCTCTGTGTTTGTAAATACTCTGGAGAGACGCCTTAATGATATTTGTTCTGCATGTGAGAGGGGTTCAGTTCTGTAGCAGAATATGTACTCTGTAGGCTTTACTCGGATGTATTTTCTACAGAACTAAACAGTTATGTGACAGAGATTCCACCTTCTATATAAAACACCTCGTAACCAATCTGAAGTTATCTTGCTTAAGAAACACATTACAGTTGTACTTCTTAATCAGTGTAAATTGATAAACAATTACAGACAAATTATTTTCATATTTAGATAAAACTTTAGTATATATTTTTAATCCATCATTCTTTCTTTCAGCAAAAAATGACAAAATTATTTTTAAATCTGATGATGTTGACATTTAGATTTTTATCTGTTTTTGTTTGTTTCTCATTGAACACAAATTATTTTTAAATATCAAACGGGTTGTACAGTTGATACGGAGGAAAGAGGTATTCTTACGATATTAAAGATGTAATTTTGAACCTATTATGGTTTGTATAGTAAGATTAGATAGGTACCATGATCATCGTTACGTTATTTCTGATTTGATTTGATCAATATTATCAAAACGTTTTTCTAAGTAAGTGTAGATTTGCATTTGGGTAACACTTTAATAATTTGGTATTTGGTATTAATAATAAACAATTTCCGTTAATGATGGATATCAGAAATACATTAAATAGACGTCTCACAAAATAAATAAATAAAAATATTAAACAGTCAATTTTTGTTATTATATTCTTTCTCTGTTGTTAAGTAAAGTTTGTTTTAAATAAATGTGGCCTCCACCTACTGCTACAGTGTATTTGACTTCTCTCTAGAGGTCCTCGAAAAAAACTTGCATATAAACTATAAATCTATTTGTTACAAATCGATATCTGGACTCTCTTCCATATGGTGGTATTTTGGTCCTAGACAATCTCGTTGTTTTCAATGAACTTCGAATAAAGTTAACAATTACGTTACAGTGTACAATCTGTTGATATTCTCCCAAGTATAATGTTATTTTAAGAATGATAAATTATTTTATTAAGCTAAGTAACACATAATTTAATTAAACAAGGTTGTAAACAATTGTTAATAACAAACTTAATTTTCGTTAAAATAGTTTATATAAATCAAGTATTTCGGTGTATTTCCATAAAAGAAGACTCGCCGTAAACACGCATGATGCAGAAAAGCTACAATACGTGGTGTATTCTTTTTCTTAATTAACCTAATTATTAGTTACACTTTTTCAACCATTTTTTCCTACTTCATATAATTAAAACAGTGCAAGAGAACTGTTGTTTAATGTTTCTAAGGCAGGGTTGTGGTTACTGTCGACATTTTAAAGTAGGTTACTTAGTTTACACGAGAGAGAGAGAAGGAAATGGGGTTAGTAATTCTTGTTGGAGAAGTATCACCTTAAAATAAAATATTGTACAAACTACGAATTTCTGCTAATGCTAAATTATTTTAATAACAATGGGTGTTAAAATAATAAATACCGTATTGATATAATCTATGTTAAATGTTTTGTTGAAGACTTTAGAATGAGAATAACTACATAATTAGTTCGATTTTGGTTTACGTTGCCCTAATGTTTACATTACCCTACATTCGTATTTAATATTAGTGACCGCTACAACAAATTGTTCACCAAACATTTTTAGTTTTGTGACAAACTATTTTGTTTATATATCTATATGTTAATTGTTTTAGGATGTTATAAGGAACTGTGGAGAACGGTTTAATTGCTAAAAATTCCATAGGAAATAATCGCTTTAGGACTACATAAAACTAAACTCAAGGATTGAAGTTAAAAAACATGGAGATTTATTAGGTATGGTTAATACCTAAACATATGATATTATAAATAGACATTGAAACATTTTAATGTGATTTAGACCTCCAAATATTTGATGAAGTGATAGAATTTTGATGATTAGATGGTAGGCTAATGAGTTTTGTTAAAGTCAAAATAAAGGTAAAAAAAATAGATTGGAGGAGATTTAAAATTCATGATTTTGATGTACTGATGTATATATATGAATAATTGTTGTTTTGAGTATGTTCAAATTGAAGATAAATTTGTTTGTTTTCTAATGTCAAGGAATACATAAATGGCAATGGTTTTATTTCTTCATTACGCTTTTTCCCTTTTGCCACATTTGGGAAATTAATAACTATTGACCATTTTAACAAACGCATTTTTATTTTAGTATTTTAATACATGACTTATATATAATATTATTTAAATAATCCATATGAAAAGTTTTTCCTTTTTTTAGAATTTTTATATATTTCGATCTCCGGAAACGCTAATACCCTACAAAACGAAGTGTTCACCAATTCGCCAGATATATATATATATATATATATATATATATATATATATATATATATAAATTTTTAAAACCGATTTTAAGAACTCAGCTTCTTACGAGAGTGCCATACAAATTTCAGACTTTGTCATTTACCCAAAACTCCAAAACCGGGGTTTTTTTAACGATAGTGGCCAAACTTTTTATTGTAATAAAGATTACTTTTTTGACAATTGATTTCTTTATATATATATATATATATATATATATATATATATATATATATATATATATGTGTGTGTGTGTGTGTGTGTGTGTGTGTGTGTGTGTGTGTGTGTGTGTGTGTGTTATGCACCAATATTTAACTAGTTTTTAGCAACTATGATAGTGATTTAAAAATAATATTGAATTGAAAAATACATTAGAGAACATCGTATAATATTTTTATTTAATGTATTTTTGAATTCAAATGTTATATTTAACATACTGCATGATTTCATTTATGTACCTTAGTAGTTGATTTTTTATTGACAGTTCAGGGCTTTTATGATTTGTTTTAAAAGTATGATTTGGATTAGAACACTATAAGTAAATTCTATAACCATAAAATAGTTATATATTCTAAAAAGTCACGTTTTTATTTTCTTTCTAATGAGTTCAATAATATGTTTCTTTCCACAACTGTCTACGGCTTAGTTTACTTTTATTTTATAAGAATTTTTTTTATCACTTCCTATCCTAACAAAAAGAAAAATCTAGTCCACTGCAGTCACGCTTATTAGTTGCTTTCCTGGCAATTTTCAATACTTTTCCCCTATGAGTGTTTTGAGTTTGATTATTGTTTGTTGATAATACTCTCCAACTGTCCTCTCCCCTTCTAATCAATAAAAGAACCCTAAGGAACTAGACTCGCGTCTTATTGGTTTAAGAATTCATTCACATGAAACATATTAAAAATATACTAAAAATATATAAAAATATTTTAAAAAATTTATATTTAAAAATATATAAAGGTACAATATTTATCATCCATATTTTAAAAACATATTTTCAATATGTAACATTATGTATCATTTTTCTTAAATCTTGTTAATGCCCCTAAAAGTACTGATGAAATCAACTGGTGACATAATTTCCAAAGAAATATTTGTATGTAGTAAAAACAAACAATGTAGTAATTTTATTAACAATGATAAAATATAAAATGTTATAAAACAAATTTAGGAATTAAATCTTATAATAAAATTATTGCTACAATACAATTGCAAAATATTTTTCACATTTACTCAATGTTAATTCAATAAAAATACTAAGATTTATAGCATTTTTTGATCAGTAGTATTTAGTATCATCTGAGTTATGACTAACCAACAGACAATGACGATTCATTTACTTTACTTAAACGTTTGTTTGTAGAAGAAATAATATTACTTCAATTTTTTAACAATAATGTGTGTCTCATTTAAATCAAACATATTATTAAAGGTTATTATATATTTCAAAAATCGTTGTACTAAATAAAAAAACTAATTAAATAATTATTTAAAAAATGAAGATATGTTTGATCATATATGCAAATTTTTAGTATCGAATATTACTTTTAAACCACATATAGCAAGTTTTAACAAGTTTCATTCCCTTTCTTTTCAAGATGCACTAATATTTATTTACTTGACCATAGTGGTTATTACATTGCCTTTTTAAAACACCCTCAGAAAATCACTGTAGACAAAGTAAACACACAATAGTCCAGTTCCATTAAACAATACTACCATCATTAAATGAAACGAATAGCAATTTTCTGTGGCAATGTTATAACTAATAAAGTATTATCAATTATAAGTACCTATCAATATATGGTAAATTCTTATAAAATCCACAAAATGTTAGATATATAAGTATACCATGACAAATGTAAATACTATAATTCCTTATATTTTATGGATTTCCTTAATGTCTTTATTTATATTTACTCTGCTAACAAAGAGTAAATTGCTGAAAGCGTGAATAATGAAAGGTAGAACTATTTATAACAACAAAACGTAAAATTATTAGATATAATTAACGAAATAACAAATTAGTTATTTAACTTTTATACAAAAGTGATTTATATTTGAAATTGTATTTTATTGTTTTTATTACTACGGATTCGTAGTATAGCATATACACACTGCTGGAAAGACTCTCCACGTTTACTGAAATAAAGAAAAATATAATTCAGCAACTAAAAATTAGCAACTTCTTTCTATTCCAAAATTCAATTACATATTTTATTTTGAATTATATGGGACATACAAAATAGTTGGTGTGTCTAATAGCTGTTATAGTTATCTGAAATTGATTTGCTCGTTTTTTTTGTTTTTTTAACTTTATAAATTTGAGGTAACGAATACAATATAATGATGATAATAAAATATTGAAACCACATATTGGATATGTCACAACTGTTGCAAAAGTGTTAAGAGTTTAAAAACAAATTTCGACCAATATTAAAATGATATCTTACATCTTGCTTATCACGTAAAACTGTGATAGAAACTAAAATAAACGGATTTTCATTTGTATGTCAACAGACTGTACTTGTTCTATCATAAGAGATGTAATAAAATTAATATCTTTAATAGTGAACACTTCCCCAGAGATCTCATAATAGCAGTACCTTTACTGCTGCGATCCCAACCAAAGTGGTCCTTTGGGGGTTAGTTTAATATCAAGTACGTGCAAGTCAACTGTTTCTATCAAGAAATGGAATTTCTCAAAGCCTGTTGCAGAATAAAACTAGTAAATTTGGTCTTAGAGATCAGTAAATAAATATATTTCTAAAACCCTAAAGGGTGCTAGTGGTTGAAATATATTTATATTTATCGTACAAATAATCAAGCAGAAATACCGTTAAATATGTAATACATTTAACGTTTACATGGTAAAAATATTGTGTGTAATAAATCTGATAATAATATTTAAATATTTTCTGTTTTATTTTAGATATTTTTAGATTTATTAAAGCGTGCTATACGTGCAAGGAAAGTTTAAAAAATAACAAAAAAAACATATTTTGAACTCTTCAACTTTCTGTCTGGACATATTAATGACAAAAATAACTGAATGCGACAGGGCGTTTTGACAAAACACATATAAAACAAAATGGTCACTAAATCAATACTCTTCACTCTCTCTCTCTCTCTCTCTCTCTCTC